>VZRI01009845.1:303932-604515 GCA_013397515.1 Upupa epops
AGCTCACCCAGCGCAGCTCATGAACTTCCCTCACCCCATCAGCCAGACCAGGACACTTAAGGGCCACATCCAGTCTGTCCTTAAACACGTCCAGGGATGGAAACTCCACCACTGCCCTGGGCAGTCTATTCCAGTGTCTGATCACCTTTAGTGTGAGAAAGAGCTTCCTAACATCCAACCTAACCCTCCCCTGGCAGCCTCAGGCCCTGCCCTCTTGTCCTGGTGCTGGGTGCCTGGGAGAAGAGCCTGACCCCCACCTGACAGCAACCTCCATTCAAGGGAACTGCCGAGAGGGAGAAGGTCCCCCCTGAGTCTCCTCCAGGATAAACACCCCCAGCTCCCTCAGCCTCTTCTCTTCAGACTTCAGACTTTCCTTCCTGTCTCTGCCCCAGCCTCTTTACTCCTCAGAACCCTCTCCAGCCCCTCAATCTCTTTCTTGAAGTAAGGCCTCCAGAACTGCCCTCAGGACTTGCAGCGAGGCCTAGTACAGGGAGAGAATTATATCCCTTGTCCTGTTGGCCACACTCCTCCTGATGGAAGCCAGGATGCCATTGGCCTTACAGGCCACCTGCGCACACTGCTGGCTCCTGTTCAGCTGGTTGTCAACTAGTGCTGGCAGGTCCCTCTCTACCAGGCCTTTCTCCAGCCAGTAATCCCCCAGTCTGCAGCACTGCATGGGGTTATTGTGGCCAAATCAGATAAAGAAGAGGTACATTTTCTCCTTCAACTGATACAGGGTTTTCTTTTCTTGTCTTTACGTGCTACATAAAACCTGTAGGATTTCAACCTCCTTGATGTGAGGTGAGAGACAAAGACCAATCTGTTGAAAAGTAGGTAAACAGGAAAAGGGAAGGTAAAGAGGTGGCAGTGGTTTTTATAAAACTTTTCAATCAACCTATGCATGAGATCAGGGAAAGAGAATGAACAAGCTTGTAGAGAACCTTCTGTGATCACCTTTCTCCAAGAGATTCCCCAATGTGTTTGTCAGCTTTAGATTTTCAAATGAGCTTGAGTCCAGGAGGAAAAAAAAGCCAAACATGTATATTAAAATTCAGATTTTTTTCTTTTTCCTCTTCAATGATACCTTGTAAACCTTCACTTGACAAGAAGAATACAGAGATTAATTCATTATGGAACTGGTCAGTACAGGAATAAAGGGATGAATTAAGCACTCCCTCCAGCAGGAGAAAGAGAACACCTGTGTCGGTATTTCGTGAGAAAGACTTGCTGTGCATCTGGCATGAAGAAGTCTGTTCCTTTCAATTTCTTTTGGCTGCAGACATGGTCACAGCAAGCAATCATGAGCTATGAAACCTTTGTTTCCCTGACAGAGCTCAAGAGAAAACACTGCTATACTGGGAGGTGGGGTGTGAAAAGGTTTAGCAAAAGGTCAGTGGAAAAGTTTGGAAGTAATTGCTGTTGAGAGAGATATTGTACAGGTGTGACAGTAGTGATGAGTCTGTGCTACAGATTTTTATGTTCGTTTGTTAATTAACCAAGTCGAAAAAGGGAGATTAATGACTTTGGGAAGAGAAGAAGCAATAGTTGCTCAGAAATTTTGAAGAGCCTGCCTACTAGTTCAAAACATACACATACAATCACAGACTGGCCTGGGTTGGAAGGAAACTCCAAAAGGTCATCTAGCGACCTACAGAGAGCAGGGCCATCCTCAACTAGACCAGGTTGTCCAAAGCCTTGTCCAGTCTCCCCTTGATCAGCTCCAGGGATGGAGTTTCAACTGCCTCCCTGGGCAACCTGTTCCAGTGTTCAACCCCCTCCTGCTAAAGAAATTCTTCTTAAAAGCCCATTTCAATCTGTCCTTCTCTAATTTGAAGCCATCCTTTGTAATACAGGATTTGACAAAGAGAAATGCTATTCTATGTCTCCCCACTTGCAAACAGATTTAGGTTGTGCTTGGAGGCTTGAATTCAGGCCTCTAGGACTTCCATGTGTAAGACAGTGCTATCAGTCATTCAGATGAAGGCATTGAGTTAAGAGATGCAGTGCTCTTCCAAATACAGCTGATGCAAGTACCCTGGATGAGTCTGGAAAAGAGAACAGTGAGAAGACTGAACAAAACTAGTTGAATGAATATTTTGACAGTTAGCGGTGCTGTTACTAGACACAAGGCAATGCAGGTTAGGAGGAGTAACTGGAAATGCTGTTTTAGTTGTGGCATTTTAAATCAACTGTATCCTCTCAAAATAAAACAATAAAACCAACTGTAGCTCGAAGTAAGGATTAGTTCTGTGAGAAATGAAGGATTTCACAGTTAGGTTAAACGGAAATTGAGATGTGAGCCTTTGTGCTTTAGTACTTCAGCAAACTGCTGCTGAAGTAGGACCAGGAAGATTTGAGTACTGGGAGCTTCTGATATTTTTCATGCTGAAGTTAGAAGACTGGATTAAACAAATACTTAGATGTGTCCTAGAAAGTTTACCCTAATCTCCAGTACTTTATTCCAAGGAAATGCTGAGCTGTTAGGCATGCTGTGACCTGGTGCTGGCAGATCATCTCACACCATAGCGATTTTCCTGCTTGTTTCACCCTTAATCCCTTCATCTGTGAGCAGTGGTTGACAGACTAGAGGGCTCTGATACCATCAGGGGTGCCCTGGGCAGGCTGGAGAGTTGGGCAAAGATGAACCTCATGAGGTTCAAGAGGAGGAAGTATAGGGTTCACACCGATCGAGGAACAACCCCAGACATCAGTACAGGTTAGGAGTACATCTGACAGAAGCAGCCCTGAAGAGAAAATCTGAGATTCCCGGTGATCAGTAAGCTGGCCATGAGCCCACAGTGTGCCTTTGTTGGCAAGAGGGCCAATGGGATTCTGGGGTGCACTAAGAAGTGTCTGGCCAGTAGGTGTACAGAGATCATTCTGCCTCTGTACCCTGCCCTAGTGAAGCCAAATCTGGAGTTCTGTGTCCAGTTTTGGACTCCTCAGTTCAAGAGAGACAGAGCACTACTGGAGAGAGTGCAGCAGAGGGCAATAAAGATGAATGGGGACCTGTAGCATCTCTCTTATGAGGAAAGGTTGGAGGACTGTTTCCAGTGACAGGATAAGGAGCACTGGGCACAAGCTGGAACATGGGAAGTTTCATTTAAAAATAAGGACAAACTTCTTTCCAGTGCAAGTCCCAAAGCCCTGGCACAGGCTGCCCAGAGAGGCTGTGAAGTCTCCCACTCTGGAGATACTCAAACTGTGCCTGGATGAAGCTCTGTACACTGTGTTCTAGTCAGCCCTGCTTTGGTGAGGAGGGTAGAACTCGATGATCTTTTAGGAAACATTTCCTCACAGAAAGGGTGGTTAAACACTGGAATGGACTGTCCAGGGAGGTGGTGGAGTCGCCATCCCTGGAGGTGTTTAAGAAAAGACTGGACCTGACACTTTGTGCCCTGGTCTAGGTGATTGTGGTGATGTCAGGTCATAGGATGGGCTTGATGAGCTCAGAGATCTTTTCCAGCCTCAATAATTTTGTGATTCTGTGATCTCTTGAGTTCCTTTCCAACTCCAATGATCCTGTCATTGTGTGATTAGTTTCTGAGGACTGTTTAGTAGGACAGGCCATGGCACCGTGCATTCACAGCAGCAAGCAGACAGAAAGATATTACTTGCCTGATTATCATCATCTGTTTGTCAGTGCTCCAGAGCTGAGCACTGTGCTATTTTAGCAGCTGACTGTTGCCAGTCGTGGCAGGAGCCAAATGCATGCAGGCTCCTGACTTGCACAGCCACACATTGCTCTTCTGGGTCCTTTGCAGAGTTTCACCTCCCTCCCTCCTAAGATTTCACACTCCTGATGTGACTGGCCATGATAGTGTGAGGTTGCAGAGAGAATGTTTGTTCCTTCCTCTGTATTAGTTCCTCTGAAATGATCTACGTTGCTGGGGTTTAAGAGAAACATTGAGTGTTGTGAGATGTTGTCGTGCCCTGACAGTCTCCAGACAGCAATGGAATTGCAGGAGTACAAGGCATCATGTTTGTCATTCACAATAGGAGGCAACACCTTTTCTTTTGATCATCATTTTCAGGAAAAAAGAATTAAGATAATGGATCTCTCTGGGTGACAGCCAGGGACAAAAACCTGCTTCTTCTGTAACAGGAAAAGCTTTTTGTATACTCACAGTTTGCATTTGTTGAGGTGCTCTAAAAGTCACGATGTGTCCCCACTACCTCTGCTCTTGTCCTTCCATTTAGAGTTTTGATAAAAAAATACCCATTAAATGGTTGCATCAGAATTTATTTAACTTTATAAACCTGGATAGATTTTTTAACTGATTAGCTTCTAGACAAGTGTATGATGAAGTGGCACTTCAGATACATTTTAGTTTCTACATTGTCTCTGATGCTCAAACATCACATTCATACCGTGTCCTCTATTTATTGTAATTCCTTTAAAAGCTTCCATTATCTTCAACAGTTTAGGAATGCACTGAGCCTCTTCTAAGGGGCCCGTGGTGTTGCACCTATAACTGCATCTGACTGACAAAAGGTTGGGTGTTTTTTGTGCAAAGGCAGGTTTGTACATTTGCCAACCTCTGTTTATTTCTGTGGGGGCATACATTTCTTGTTCTTCCTTTAATCTTTCTACTGTTTGATGAGATGCAACATCTCATCAAGGGTATCTGGGAGTGTGAGAGGGAGACACTGGTGGAGCCACACCCTGCCATCTCTGAGGAAAAGGTGGCGACACGGAGGCTCCACAAAGACCACAGGATCCCTTACCCTCCTGCCACCAGACAGAATGGGAGGACTTAGATGTTGGTGGGGAATGGAAACAGGTCCCTGTTTGGGGTTACAGGCGAACTACCACCAGGCCTCCATCACCTTCCCAATTGCTCTTTCACAACAGGTATGGGGTTGGAGTTTGAGAGTCAGGTAACTGCTACAGAAGAAGGTTCACCCCAAGGGTTACCAAGGGAGAGTCAGTCAGCTCCATGAGATAAGACTGCCGCTGTTAGAAAAAAAAGGAGGGTGACGATTATAGGAGATACCCTTCTGAGGGAAACAGAGGGGCTGATATGCTGGTCCCATCCCACAGGAGAGTATGCTGCCTCCCTGGGGCCTGGGTTAAAGATGTCTAGTCTGGTGCAGTCCTCCCATTGTTGCCTGCTACTGCTCTTGCAGGCTGATGCTAATGAGTTTGACAAGAGAACCCTAAAAGCAATCAAAAAAGATTTCAGGGCAGGCAGAAGGATTTGGAGCACAGGTGGTGTTTTCTGCAGTCCCTTCAGTGGCAGAGAAAAGTATTGAAATGAACAGGAGAACAGACTTCAGTTATCACATTGGTTTACAGGGCACTAATCCCTGTTCTTCCTGATCGAAAATAACTTCAGTTATATGGATAATGAAATCATATACCTTTGCAAATTATATACTGAGGTAAAATACTATCCTATCAATACTTTTTCCTATTATTCATCTTAATCAAAGTTTTCAACCTTTGAGTTCTCATACTTTGCCTCATGCAAAATAGCTGAGTACATTAAACCTGTTAACATAAAATGTTTTTATGCGATTCATAGTGCTGGTGTCTGGGAATGCGAAACACATCCTGACAACAAAAAAATCCAACAAGCATGCTTTTGCAGAGGTTAATATAAATAAACATATTCCTCACCAGTTTATTAAAGAGCAACACTAGACCTAACATCTTCATAGCAGATTAAATTATACACCCTCCAAAAAAGCAAAGGAAGTGGCTGAGCCTATCTGTACCCATGCAGTGACTAGCTGACCCTGTGCAAGGATGTACCATTGTTTCATTCTTATTCTAACTAACGATGATTCTGTTATGGTTTATACATTTGATATCTCAACAATTAATAGATATTTCAATAAAAGGTAAGATTTAGAGCATGGGTTTATTTTCTGGTACTTATCTCTAAGCAGTACTTAAGTTTTCTATGTATTTTTATATAATTTTAAATGCATTTGCATGTGAATTTTAAAATTAAAGACTGCCAAATAGTGTTTCTTTTAATGTGTGAATGGAAATACATTAAAGATACTCATACCAGATACATTCCAAACTAGCTAGGTCCACGTATTCTTTACTGGGACTGAGGCACCACTTGTGTTCAAACCACTGTTGAGGTTTACACTTAGAAGTTTTTGAGAATTCTTCCCATTGTGGAACTATCATTTTCTTCTGAAGCACTCACAGAAGTTATTATGAGTTAAATTTATAGTGCTGCTGTCATTGTGTTTCTAGAAGACGTTTTGTCTCATACTAGTGTGACATCCCTTGCAAAGGGAGCCATGCAGCAATGCCTCTAGCACAGCAGGCCAGTGGCTATCAGCACAAGGGCACAGGAGGGCTATTGTGCCATGCTTCTTTATCATTCCTAGTTTGTATGTCACTCTTGAGTAGAGAACCTGGCAGCAGTCCATAGACTCCTTTGAGTGCTGGCTAGGGCCGCTGCAATTCTGCATCACATTTGCAGAGGTCTTGGAAAAAGAGGAGACTTGTTATTCCCACTTGGAGTTGCTGTAGAATTGGCAGGATTCCCAATACACAGCATTAGTAGTGGCTATTGTCCAGCTCATGAAGTTTGACCAAACATCATAGAACACTTCATATGTGTTTGTGGTTTGGTATAATGTTCCAAATCATCTGGAGTGCATCACAGAAAAAATGGTGAGTAATTTACCTCAGATTCAGAACAAATATGTCCTTCAGCCAAGCCATCATTGAAGACCAGGGCTGAGATGCATTGGAATTATGTCTGAAGGAGCTGTACCTCATTCTGAACCAAAAGTGTTACCCCACAATACAAAATGGGCATCCATTTTGCCGTGGTGTTAACACCATACCACTGATAATAGAATCACAGAATTATTGAGGCTGGAAAAGCCCTCTGAACTCATCCAACCTAACCCTTCCCTGGCGCAGCTTGAGGTCCTGCCCTCTCACCCTGTTGCCAGTTGCCTGGGAGAAGAACCCAACCCCTACCTGACTACCACCTCCATTCAAGGGAAATGTAGAGAGGGAGAAAGTCCTTCCTAAGTCTCCTCCAGGCTAAACACCCCTAGTGCCCTCAGCCTTTCCTCATCAGACTTTCTCTCCAGTGCCTTCCTCAGCCATGTTGCTCCTCTGGACCCACTCTAGCACCTCAATCTCTTTCTTGAAGTAAGTGGCCCAGAACTGCTCCCAGTAGGCAAGGGGAAGCCTCATCAGCGCTCAGCTCAGGGTGAAAATTACGTCCCTAGTCCTGCTTGCCACAATATTCCTGATGCAAGCCAAGATGCCATCGACATTCTGTGCCATCTGGGCACACTGCTGGCTCCTGTTCAGTTGGTTGTCAACCAGTACTCCCTTTTTATGAGGTAGAACTTGCTGCAGAGATTTTAGAAATGGGAAACTTAGGAAAATCAAACACACTGCAGAAAATGTAAGCAGAATTGAGAATTTCTCTGCCTAAAAAGGAGCCTATGTAGCTGCTCCTATACCTAAATCCATGGGTCTTCCAATGCCTTTATGTCTTGTAATCTGCAGGTCCTCTTGGGGTTTTTCAAAACAATGAAAGTCAGTGAACTGTGTTTATGGAGGAGCCTATTAACTTTGCAAATACAGATATATCCGCTGAATGCAGAACAGAACTATTTTTTAATTAGCATGTCTGATTAGTTCTGTCTCTGATCTGCTCTGTTTTGACTTTTGTTTTATGCTCCATGAAGGAGACAATCTGCTGTCTTTAATAACTTTCACTTTCTTTTTAATTTACCTAGTTTCAACTGTAGTAGAGTTATTGATGAGAGTATGAGAAGACTTTTAATTGACTCCATCTCAATGCTGTCCAAAAATACTGTTCAGCAATGTAAAATACAAGGAATGCTTTTTCTGCCCTTTTTCAGAAGGCAAAATTAACGCTGTTGATCCTGGAGAAAAACAAAGTAGCATTGCACCAGGTTACCTCTTGCTCTAGGTACACTCACGTATTTCACAAAGAGGATTGTTTAAAAAAAACCCAGAAAATATGATATCTTTTCTGGTTTTACTCTTGTGTTGCCTCAGATGTCTCCATTTTCATATATGCGACTGCAGATGTCTCAGAGCGATGCATAATAATTACAGTGTGGTTGTGTAACAGTTAGAAAGCTGTGTTTCACAGACAGAGGGCTGGGTTTCTAGCCAATTCTAATACAGGAAGTAACTATTATATAACTTGTGCTGAGGCTGGGACATTTGTCATCGGGATGATGATTTCACATCAGAAGCTTAATCACATGATTTCTAACCTGTCCTTTATTAAGCAGTAAATACTGTCCATTTATTTCTGCATTGCTAGGTGTAGTGGTTTACAGTTGTCCTGGTTTTAGGGTTAAGGTTGGAACCCCCACAGGGCAGATTCTTTTTAATAGGAGAATTTCAGAATAAGGTAGATCAGGCAAGCAGAATAAAATGCTATAACTTTACTGGGGGAAAATAAGAGAAAGAATGAAAGAGGGTACAAGAAGAGTAAGAAATAATGTATAAAAACCCAATAAAACAGAGCTGCAGTCTGGAGAGGGCAGGAGGGAGGGAACCAGCATGGTGGATGCAGAGGGGCATGGTCCCAGAGTGACTGGGGCCAGTGGAAAGACTGCAGTCCCAGAGCGGAGTTCACAGGAAAACCAAAGCCAAATGGAGTCAGGCCACTCAGGCATCTGAGGCTGTGAAGGTGGAACACAGAGCCAAAATGAAAATAATGCAGCAGCTCAAAACACCATGTCAGAATCGCATGTACTCTCCATCCCTTCTTCCTCCCAGAACCCCCTTTGTGCTCCTGCCTCACACACAGTTCCCTTAAAACCTTCCTCCCCAGCAACTTCCCCGCACACCTATTGGCATTGCTGCTAAATCAATAAATTTAAAAAGTAGGATAGGAAACACACCAATAAATGCTAACCTAGCACAGGGGCTTTATTTCCATTGGTTGTATGTTTCCAGGCTAGAAAATCTGTGTCAGGTCTACATTTTTTTATCATAGAGAGGATTTGGAGGACCTGCTTGCAGCATTAGAATAGCAGACACTAACCCTACAGGCAAAGCTCCAATAAGATAGCCAGGGATGAATTAAATGTACCACAGGAATGCCATGTGTGCTGGTCCATGTGTGTACAGACTCTATCAATTTCTTGTAGCAGAGACATAATCGCAGCTACCACAGGTAACAGGTCATTTGTCTGTCCTATTATAGCACACACCACAGTCTGACATGGAAGTGCAGTAAATATTTGAAAGGAGCAGTGTTACAGCTCAAAGATGTCGTGCCACCTCATTTAAAACTGTGAGCGGAACAGGCAAGAAAAATCGTCTATAACCTTAGGGGTTCTTCCTAAGTTTTATTTCGAGTTCATTGGATTTTTCCATAAAAGACATATCAGAATTGCATATTCATTATATCTTAGCTTTTCACAGTGGGTACCTGTAGAGTAAGTGGTAAAAGTCTCCCACAGCATGTTCATTTTTAATGAGAACACAGCACTTACAATGTGTATCACAATCAAATCACTTTTCACTCTGTAATAGAACAACTACTGGCTGAGCCAATTCTCACAGAACGTCTCTTTCCTTTGGGCTAAGAGGCAATCTGTGCAAATCACTCGTCAGGGCTTGGTTATGCCCTGTGTACAAATTGCAGGTCTAATAAAAACCCATATAGAATCAGAAAATCACAGAATTATTGAGACTGGAGAAGACTTCTGAGCTCATCCAGCCTAGACCATGAGCTAACATCACCACATCAGCCAGACCAGAGCACTAAGGGCCACAGCCATTCTGTTCTTATAAACCTCCAGGGATGACAACTCCTCCACTTCCCTGGGCAGTCCATTCCAGTGTCTGTTCACCCATTCTGTGAGGAAGGGCTTCCTAACATCCAACCTAACCCTTCCCTGGTGCAGCTTCAGGTCCTGCCCTCTCATTCTGTCACCAGATGACTGGGAGAAGAGCCCAACCCCCACTGACTACCACCTCCATTCAAGGGAAATGTAGAGAGGGAGAAGGTCCCCTCTAAGTTTCCTCTTCTCCACGCTGAACAACCCCAGCTCCACCAGCCTTGTTGCTCCTCTTGGTCCGCCCCAGCCCCTCCATCTCTTTCTTGAAGTAAGTGGCCCAGAACTGCCTTGAGCACTCAGGTTGAGGCCTCAATACTCAAACTTGTGTTAGCTTTGTCTGTTACTTAGGGTTTTCTAAACAGAAATGCAGGTTCTTTTGTCGGTTTTCAGGCATTAATTGATTCATAGATGGACTGTGACTGTTTACTAGGAGTGATAATAGCTCCTGTTTTAATTTTATGAGGGCCAGATTTTCACTGATGTAAATTGCTGTAGTCGTCTCGAGGTTAGTACTCTTGAGAGTAAATCTGTGTCAGAAGAAAAATCTGAATTCAAGTTGTTCTATAAAACTGTGGAACCAGAAAGGAATGAGGTGCTGCTGCATAGTGTTGTCCCACCTAACCTTTCACCTGCTTTTACCTCTGCCATGAAAATCTGAAGTCTTCCTGGCTCAGAAGAGGATTTAATAAAAGCAGTGTGCTCAATAGGGAGCCTCTGAAATACTGAAGCGCATCCTATGTTACATGTCTCTGTGAGATTTACACATCTTGTTCAGCCCTACTGGAAAGCACTGCCATCCTCTTGGGATTTAAGTCCTGAGTAATTTCCTGACCTGAGTGTTTCTTCACTATATTAAATACACACATGCATAAATCAGAAGACAATACTTTATTTCTGGTAACCACCCTCATGTATGCCCATCTCCAGTGGCCTAGTGTTTAGTTTGTTCCCATTTTCCAGGCCTAATAATCAGGTAGTAGCTGTGATGGGTGTAGCTGAACTATGTGTTTCATACCCATCCCACAAAAATGTCTATTGCCCAAGAAAAAACTGCTGGAGTAATCAGCAGGGTTATGGAAAACCTGCAAGCTCTTTCAGTCCTCTGCATTAATTAGTCTCATTACATTAGGTTTAAATCTGCATTATATTACTCTCTTTTATAAATACATTGACTACACCAGTGTTTTTTTCATTCTGATTTTAGTCTTTATATAATTAAATCAGTATAACACCTATAGAAAAAGAAAATTCTTCTGTAATGTTTCTAAACCCACTTTTAATTCTTTTTTCTCTGCAATTCCTATAGGCTTTGGATTGGTCTCTTGCATCCCAAGTATGTGGAATTGTTCTGTACATCTTCTTTTCTATTGTATCATGCAGCAGCAGTAGGTAATTACACTTTTTCCAGTCGCCTTCTTAGCCCTGCTTTGATTTACACATGGAAAGAGTTTACAAAATGACCACAGGAAAGCAGTTTTCTGCTGAAAGCAAAGGAATGGGGGTTAACAGACATCCTGTGCAAGGCGCACATTAAAAACTACTTTCCTTGACTGCTAAAACTGGATACCTGTAAAAAGCTACGACGATGAATGCTTGCACAATGAAGGAATTGCTGTCTTCTCAGGAGTTCACAGCGTCTAGGTAACCTATCCAAACATGTTACAAAGAAGGCAGAAACTCAAATGAAACCCCCTGGTTATACAGAAGTTTCTTTTTCATCTGCTTTCCGACACATATATCATTATCAATATCATTCTTCTAGAGCTTGGAAAAAAATAATGTGAAAATGAATATTATTAATATTATTAAAATGAATATAAAGGAAGAGTTCAGTCTCGATTTGCATAGTGAACGATGATTTTCTTTGCTGTGAGAGCTGTGCTGCATTATTCTGTCACCTGGTTTGTTGTCATGGTCGTGCTAGGGTCATTGATGTATCTTGTTTTGAATGGACTGATGTTTTTCTACCTCTTCTATACTTACAGCTAGTATTCTGCTATGGCTATTTTATCTGGAGGATAAAACCATCTGTATGTTAGGAAGAATTTCATTCATCAAAGAGTTGTCAAGCATTGGAACAGACTGCCCAGGGAAGGGGCTAAGTCACCATCTCTGGAGGTGCTTAAGAGAAGGCTAGATGTTGCATTGGGGGACAGGGTTTAGTGGTGATGATAGGACCAGGAAAAGTTTGTGTTTGACGATTTTGAAGGTCTTTTCTAGCTGAAATTATTCTGTGATTCTATGATGAGCTAAAATTAAGCCTGAAGCTAAAATTAATTTGCCATCTTGGTTTGGTTTGGTTTTCTTTTTCATGTCAGTTAAAATGTAGTTTTGACCATGTAAGATTGTGACAGCTATAATTTACGAGAGACATTTCCAACCATTTAGGAGTGAGCAGACCAAACAAACTTATTAGTGTTTTCTGAGTCATTACTTTCTCACTCATCAAATGATGCATAATGCACTAATGTAAGGATCTGGCAGCTCCCTAGCTAAGAAAACTCCACTAAACTTAGTGGAAGATTTTCTGCACAAGGAATGAGCACATTGTTTAGGATATGAATGTAAGTACAAAACCATGTGATGGGCCTTGGACAAAACTATACAAACACTGAGCAAAACTACAACAAGGGGCAGGCTGGAGTGGTGAGCTGAGGCAAATAGGATGAGGTTTAACAAAGCCAAGTGCCCAGTCATGCACTTTGGTCACAACAACCCTCAGCTACTACAGGTTTTGGGAAGAGTGGCATGAGAGCTACCTGGTGGAAAAGGACCTGGTAGTGTTGGTTGTCAGCTGGAGGAACAGGAGCCAGCAGTGTGCCTGGTGGCCATGAAGGCCAATGGCATCCTGGCCTGCATCAGGAGCAGTGTAACCAGCAAGAGTAGTGAGATGATGGTGCCCCTGTACTCTGCACTCGTGAGACCACACCACAGTGTAAGAAGGACATTATGGTGCTGGAGCAGGTCCAGAAAAGGGCAGCGAGGCTGGGGAGAGGTCTGGAAAACAGGCCATATGAGGAGTGGCTGAGGGAACTGGTGTTATTTAGTTTAGAGAAGAGGAGGCTGAGAGGAGACCTTATTGTTCTCTATAGCTACCTAAAAAGAGGTTGTAGCGAGGCTGGTGATGATCTCTTCTCCCAAATTACTAATTATAGGATGAGAGGAAATTGCCTCAAGCTGTGTTAGGGGAGGTTTAGATTGGATATTAGGAATAAATTCTTTCCCGAGGGAGTGGTTGGGTACTGGAACAGGCTAGCCAGGGAGGTGGTAGAGTCACCGTCACTGGAGATGTTTAAAAAGCAAGTATAGAGCACTTGAGGCAATGGTCTAGGGGTTAGGGAGATGTTGGGATGAGGGCTGGACTTGATGATCCTGGAGGTCCTTTCCAGCCGTGATGATTCTAAGGGTTTTCAAAACTATCAAATATCATTTTATGCAACCTTCTTTTTTTGTTTTGTTTTTGAGTGAGGACATAGGGGTTTCAGCAATTACCTACAGTGCTTCATTTGGAGGCAGTGGGGTTTTTAGTAAGGTATCTATTATAGCTGTGTATCAGCTACAAAATAGTAAGTTAAAATGTTCCCGATGTTGCTCAGTGTGTTATAAATTTAATTCCATCCTTTCAGTTTGCATCGTTTGTTCCTACCAAACATTTTTTGTTCAAATGTTGTGGGTTGAAAACTCCAAATACATTTTGACTTTTCTCAAGTAATAGGTCAAAAAGCAGGATATAAAAAGGATGATTCTTGAGCCAGATAGATCTAATCTCCTCAAAGCAAATGAAAAGAATCCTGGAGCAAAATACGACACTTGGTATCTTAGTGCTGCATATTTTTGCAGTAAAATTCAGTTAAAGAGATTTTATCAGATGATGCTTACTAATCTGGTTATGTTCATTTTAATTACACACAGATTAGGAATTTCAGCCAAAAAAGCATGAATCTTGAGTGGGTTAGTAGAAGAAATAATATATATTCAAAAAACAACATTGGTTTTGCTTGAGTTTGACAGATTAACAAGGGTTACTGATTGCTAGTAATTGTAAATACATTATTGAGAGTTCAACACCTTATTAAGAAGCATTTTGAAGTATTAAAACTGCATTCAATACAATATATTACAGTTATCAACCAGAATTCAGCCAGACAACATGATCATACTGATAGACCTGTCAAAACAAGGATACTTCTCTGTTGTTTTAGTTCAGAGAATGTTTTGGTCTTCAAAAGTCAATCCAATTGCTTTCGCTTCATGAAGCACCCCAAGTTCCATCTTCAGACAAAACAGCCTTCTTAAAGCATGAGAATATTTTTGCTCAATTAAGGTCTTTTCCTTTTTTCTTTAGTAGTCTTGGGAAAAAATGTCAGCTGGGATCACTGTCCCAAAGTAGTGAAAATTCCTTTCAAAAGCAGTAATGGAAGTCTTGGATTATATTTTTCTCTGAGTGGAGAAACTTCATTATGAATGTGATGGTCAGGTCAAACCTCTTCTGTCACCCTGTCAGTCAGTAGTATAGATCATGATTTCAAATGCAGCTAAATTTAACCAGCTACTCAATCCTTGTGTAGGTGCAGACTAGGTAATCAGTGAAAATAACGAAAACAGTTCTTATTCAGCCAAATCACCATAAAAATATCCTTTAGATTATATTTCTTTTTTCAGTGTGTTTCATATGATGTGGGGTTCTTTTCTTGATGCATAAACTAGCTGGGGATTGATGCTTTGCCATGAATGCCTCATTTACATTGGTTTTGTGGTCACTTCATAAATCGTAGATTCATAGAATGATTACAATTGGAAGAGAACTTAAAGATCATCTAGTTTTAACCTCTCTGCCATGGACAGGGACTCCTTCCACAAGATTAGATTGCAGAGTCTGTGAAAGATATGCTTAAAAATTATTTTTTTTAAAGAGCTTCTAATGCTTTGCACCATCTCCTGATTATTAGGGTATTCCCAGCTCAGGATTTAAATTGTAGAACAGATGGAATTTATGACAACAGCAACATTTGGAAAGTGTATTTCAATTTAATTTTGCTACTCCCAGAAGTACATGTTTTCTCTCTGTATTTGTAAATTGGATTGTTTCCCCATTGCTTACCAGAGGAAGTCAGATGTTACTTCTGTTTTGATGCTGCCCTTTCCCGAGTGACGTGAAGTATTGCTAATTCAGTTAGGACTTTTCCCAGAAACTATAGTGTAACTGTCTGTAGCATGTGTTAAGCCCTAACTTAGAATGCATGAGTGTTCAATTAACTCCTTAATTGCATTTGCATTTACTGCAATTTCAACAGCAATATATCATAAACCTCATGTTAAGCTTTTTTAAAGAACACTAGGTAAACTGGATGACCACGTGTCCATAAGGCATGGTATATTCTAACAGTGCTGAAGGAGCTGATGTAAGTCATTGCTAGGCCACTCTGTCAACTTTGACAAATCATGGAGATCAAGAGAGGTGCCTGAGGACTGGTGAAAAATCAGTGTCACTGCAGTCTTTAGAAAGGGCAAGAAAGAGGGTGGAGGTATCTACAGACTGGTCAGTCTCATCTTCATCGCCGGAAAGGTGATGGAACAGCATTTTTATTAACACCTTTCTCAAAGGAACATGAAGAAAGGAGGGTTATCTGTAGTTAACATGGATTCAGCAAAGGGAAGTCCTGCTTGACTAACCCAATAACGCTTTATGAAGAAGTAATCTGATACATGATAGGTGAGGGGAGAGCAGTAGATGTGGTTTAACTTGACTTCAGCAAGGCTTTCAACACTGTTTTCCATGACATCCTGACAGCCAAACTGAAGAAAGGTGGACTGGATGATTGGCACACTAGAGGGCTGTGCTGCCATCCAATGTGACCTGGATAGACTGGTCTCCAGGCCTGACCTGGGGAGTTGGGCAGAGAGAAACTTGCTGAGATTCAACAAGGGCAAGTGCATCTGGGGAAGAGCTTACATCAGTACAGTATGGGGACTGACCTGCTTGAGACCTGGGGGTGATGGCTGTCCCAAGATTGAATATGAGCCGCCAGCAATGGGCCCTTGTGGCCAAGAAGCTGGTGGTCTGATGTGGTGCATTAAGAAATTTGACCTCTAATTCCNCAGCAAATCAAGGGAGGTTCTTCTCTCCCACTATACTGTGCTCTGATGAGACCACACCTGGCTTACTGTGTTCAGTTCTGGGCTCCTCAGTTCAGGAGTATCAGGTAGCTAATGAAGAGTCCAGCACAGAGACACTGAGATGATCAAGGGGCTGGAGCATCTTCCTTACGAGGAGAGGTTGAGAGAGCTGGGGTGTTCAGCCTGGAGAGGAGATCTCAAAAAAGCTCCTAAGTATCAAAGGGTGAGTGTCAGAATTAAAGGACCAAGCTCTTCTCTGCGGTGCCCAGTGATAGGACAATGGGNACAGGGTTTCAATAAACCTCCATGTCCTACCTTCTTATCTGAGTGCGGAAGGGCAGTCTGAGCCAGCACCAGGTTAAGACTGTTTCTGGAAAATGTTAAGCAGGGCTGAGATGGTGTCCTGCCTCCTGCCAGCACTATGGCAAGAGCAACCTTCATGCATGATTTGTGGAGTTATGGCTCACTACTTACAGAATGACCATTCTTGCTGTGAGGACTGGGAGGAGAGAGCAGATGTTGAAAATCAGGCAGACTCCTGCGTAGCATTAAAAGCACAGCTGGAAGGTGAACTGGAGTTATTCCTGCTTTAGAAAAAAAAGGAAGCAAATGTTCTTGATCTCAGTCACAGAAAGCAGAATGCAATTTGTAGTTATTTTGTTTTTAATTTAAATAATAGTTTGTACTTTGGCATAAGATACCTGAAAAAAACAAAACGAATGGGCAAAAAAATATCCCTATCTTCCTATAACTCTTAGTTCATATTTCAAAATCTGTAGAGCTAGTCATGGGCTGAATTTTTCATCTAGAACAGAAGAGCTGCATGGGAGGAACACTGGAACAGACTGCCCAGGGACGGGGTTGAATCGCCATTCCTGGATGCGTTTCAAAGTTCTGTAGATCTGGAGCTTAGGGTTTTGTGGTGGCCTTGGGACAGTTGGGTTCATGGTTGGATCTTAGAGGTCTTTTCTAGCCTAAAGGACTCTATGATTCTGTGTAAGATAACTGATGCTACGTTCTGAACTGAAAAAAAAATATAGTTCAAGTGCTTTACATCATGATTGTCTCTGAAGATCTAGGGAGGAGTGCAATGATTTTTTCCTTCTGCTCTTATTTATTGCAGGATGGAAAGAATGAACAGTCTGTGCCTGGGTTACAAATAAAGGTTGTCTCTTCAGCCCTGCAGAATGCTTTAAGCAGGAGTAGGGTGGCAGAGTACTACAGGGCATTTCCTGAGATGTGGGGTGGGAAGGAGAACTGGTTTTGAGTCGATTCTCAGTGAAAATTCAGGATGCACTGGGATACCACCATGATGATGGACAGCACAATAAGCATAATAAACATCATAAAAATGCTCAGTTTAGGTCTGTCCATCGCACTGCCGTCCCCCACTGGTGGACCCGCTGGTGCTTTCAGCAGCAGCAATGATAGCACTAGTCAAGTCCTCAGTGTGTACAAGGTTCTGATTGCTGCCAGTTTGAAATGTCTCAGAGCTGTGTGGCGTGTTTGTGTGAGAAACACAAACCCAAACCTCACGCGGCAGAATATTGCTGGGGTTAGCTTTTCTCTTTCCCTGTTTTGACACTGCTGATGTCACTGCAGCAACAGCAGCAGTTTCCATAGCAGTTAATACTGCAGCTAATACAGTTAAAAATCCAATACAAAGGGAGAGGCTGTAAAAAAGACTGCAATAGTCCTGCAGAAATTATACTATTATTATATTATTTGAAGGTTTTCTTTGTTCCTTGTTGGCTTTTTTTCCTCAGAAAATCACAAGAGAGGTAATTTGGCACTTTGATTCTTCTGCATCATTCAAACCTGGGGTTTACTGAGACACCATTGAATTTTGCCTTAATTACTGAAATGTATTTATGCTCAAAATCTTGTTTGGGGGAAAAGGAAATACATCAGATACACGTGGAGACAAGGATTTATCATTAGCTTAACTGAATCCTCTACAGTCTCACTGAAATATACCAAATGGCTCTCTTGTCCAGCTGTAATAACGCAAATGATTTTAGTCCCAAAGTAACATAATACAGCTGCATTAGGAATTATAGCCTCAAAATTATTATACAATAAGGCTTACAAATATCCATTCTTCATGATGCTACACTGGTCCTGCTGGTTGCTGAGGGCAAGGGTGCCAGTGCTTGTGCAGTGGGATGCTGGAGCATCTCAGGGAGATCATAGAATCATAGGGTTGGGACTGCCAAAGGTCATCTAGTTCAACCTCCCTACAACAAGCAGGGCCATCTCTAACTAGAACAGATTGCTCAGAGCACCATCCAGCCTGACCTTGAATGGCTCCAGGGATGGGGCTTTCACCACCTCTCTAGGCAGTCTGTTCCAGGGATTCACCACTCTCAGATTGAAGAACTTTTTCCTCATGTCCAGCCTCAGTCTGCCCTTTTCCAGCTTCAAACCACGACCCATCATCCTGTTTTTCCCTGCCCTTGTGAACAGTCTACTCCAGCTTTTCTGTTGGCCGCCTTCAAGTACTGGAAGGTCTCTATAAGGTCCACCAGAGACTTCTTTTCAGGCTGAGCAACTCCAGCTCTCTCAACCTGTCCTTGCAAGAGAGGTGCTCCATCCCTCTAAGAATTTTCATGGCCACCTCTGGATCTGCTCCAGCAGGGCTGCTGTTTTTCAGGCAGTGACTGCTGGGGGAGCAAGGATACTACCATCCTATTTACATCTCCTAAGAACTATTGTGATAGAAAGAAAATATATCTGGGTAGTCACATACAATTAGCAGCTTTTGCTCAGTTGAAGGCTACTCCTGGACAGCTGTAAATCAGAAACTTGGGATATTGTCAGAGAAGTAAAAAAATTAGTGTGGCAGCACTGTGTGGTTTTGACAGTCATTTTTTCCAGATTTACTTCATTACTCTCCTCCTGCTCTACTCTGCCCTAGTGAGACCTCACCTGTAATATTGCATTGAGTTCTAAGTACCCCAGTTCAAAAGGGGCAGAGATCTACTGGTGAGAGTCAAGCAGAGGGCTGTGAGGGTGACAAAGGGACTGGAACACCTGCCTTATGAAGAAAGGCTGAGACCTAGGGCATTTTAGTCGGGAGAGGAGAAGACTGCGACAGGATCTAAACAGTGTCTGTAAATACTTGAGCGCTGGATGTCAAGAAGGCAGGGACAATTTCTTTTTACTTGTGCCCTGGGACAGATGGGATGAAGGGCGATGGATTCCAGGATATTCCACCTCAACACAAGGAAGAACNGGTGAGAGTCAAGCAGAGGGCTGTGAGGGTGACAAAGGGACTGGAACACCTGCCTTATGAAGAAAGGCTGAGACCTAGGGCATTTTAGTCGGGAGAGGAGAAGACTGCGACAGGATCTAAACAGTGTCTGTAAATACTTGAGCGCTGGATGTCAAGAAGGCAGGGACAATTTCTTTTTACTTGTGCCCTGGGACAGATGGGATGAAGGGCGATGGATTCCAGGATATTCCACCTCAACACAAGGAAGAACTTCTTTATTGTAAGAGCTAACAGAGCTGTGGAATAGGCTCCTCAGAAAGGTTGTGGAGTGTTCTTCTCTGTAGACTTCCAAGACACATCTGGATGCGTTTCTGAGTGATCTGCCCCTGCTCTGGCAAGGGTTGGACTTGTTGATCTTTGGAGGTCCCTTCCAACCCCTGACATTCTGTGATCTGTGATACTGTGGATTTAGACTTTGGTGGATATGGATATATCTGATCCAGACTGTGGTGGATGTGGATATATCTGATGCACTCACTGTGTTGCTTGTACTTGCTAAGAAAATCAAAGATGTTCACATTATCTACTCTCTTAGAAGCCTGGCTTAGGTATTCTGCATCACTCTCCTGTAGGCATGCCTGTCTGGCTGTATGAGGGTGCGAGGAATTTAAATTCCTAATTTCCCTTCCTACAGTGTGCAGTGAGCCACATGAATGCCCTTATCACTCTTCCTGTGAGTAATTCATGCAGCCTGACAGAAGCTGCTGAATTAACATTGTTAATACCTTATCAGTTTGGTCAAAGAAGTTCTTAGTAATTCATTCCTCATATGACCATCATGTACAATGGTAAAGAATACTATTTCAGAGTGAAAGAGCATGATAGGCCTATGCATTTTGCAGAGGTTCACTGAATTCAGAATGAATTAGAAAGTGTATAAATTAATAGAAAGCCATCTTCATGGATCCAGTTAGAAAATTGAAATGGTATTACTTCAATATTGAATAGTTTTTAATGCCTTATGAAGCTGGAACTCAGAAATGGTATTAGCAACCTAAGACAGAACAAGGCTTTTTGGGTTCTGCTGAAATAAAAATTAAATTATTAAAGGGACACAGGGACTATTTTGTTGCTGTATCCCTTTTATTTTATGTTAGGGGTTTTTTTGGTTTTGAAAGGTATTGCAAAAAAAAAACTTGAATTAAGAGGAATATTTTGTTAAAATGTGGAGGATTTGCTTCTTAGTGTTTCAGAAGCTGTAGGAAAATTTGTTTCATCAAATAGCAGAGGGGGAGAATAATTGCCTAAAATATTCTTAGAAGAAATGCATTGCAATAGGAAGGTGAAAAAGAAGGAGTCGAGGAGAAGATGGCTTTGAGAAAAAGATGGACAGTGTTTCTGTCAACATGGAAACGATAACAACTCTTGTAATGATGTCACCTTTGGGGAATAAACACATCAGTATGCAATGTCTAACAAACTGTGGAGGAGACATTAATCCAAGAGAAATGTCATGCCTAGAGGTGCTGCAGTTCTGACAGGCTGAGAAAACCACTGGAAGTCAGACAGAAATGCTCACTATCATGGGTCAGGAAACTTTTTTCCTTTATAGTTTCTCTTCTAATCAGCAATATTAAAAATATTGGCAAATAAAAGTCCACAAAATCTTAAATCCTTAACTGTTATTGCAAATCATGATTGGAAGACAAATTACATTGGTAAATGAGATGAAATATTTGTCTCCTGGTAGTTTGCTGCTATTCCTGCAGGAAAATGAAGTTTTGCTTGAGGCGGGCAGGAAAAAGGTGAAAGAGTCAGCGTTTTAAGTCAGATTGTACATTGTTATGGCAAATCATGCCACAAAGCTTTTAATGTGAGCAGTGGCCCTGCACGATGGAGTTGTTTTGTTGTAACAAACACATTCATCTCATCACAATCCAAACTTTTTTGACAGGTTTTTTTTTTTATCTGGAAAGAGTTCTGAAAAGGTCAAAGCTTTTTGACCTTTTCAAAATGAAAGAGCTCACTTTTGTTTTTCACCAGCAAACAGCATTTTGAAAAATAAGCTAATCCTAGTGAAACAATTGCCTTAAAGGTCATAACCAAATGACTAGACCAAATTAAAAAAAACAAAACACAATCCCAAAAAACCTAAGAAAACTTCATGAAAATTGTAAATGTCTGCCCCTTTATGTTCTGTTAAAAGGCAGGAAAAAAATACTTGAGATTTATGAAGCATTCACAGGATGGCAAAGCAATTCCTTTCCCAGATGCACTGCAACTGGTGGAAGATTCAGATTTGAGACGTGGTCAGGATTTATCGTTTCTTCACCCAAGCACATTGATGAGATCAAGTTGCTCAGGGATTTGTCCAAATGAATTTTCAATACCTCCAGGAGCATATCTCATCATCTGCTGGGATAACCTGTTCTAGTGTTTGACCACCTTTGTTGTGAAATTGGATTATGCAATAAAGCTGAAAGTTAGGGCTGTTCAGGTTGGTGAAGAGAAGGTTCTTGTGAGATGTTATTGAGGCCTTCCAATCTTAAAGGGGGCCTGAGAGGAAAATATTATCGAGAACAAGCAGCCACCAAGGAAATTCAGTAAAGTAGTAAACGTGTAGGCTAAATGTTTGTTCTTGCATTACTGCGCGTCTGCTCCTGTCAGATTTGTCACTGAAATTTATTCACTTGGCAGCACAGAAGAAGGGATAGGTGGAGTCACGTGTAGACAGGGTGTGTTTATTTGTCTATGTTCTCTTTTGCTCCTTGCAATATACTTTTTACTTTCCTGCTAATTAACTTTCATGGGTATTTAATTTAATACTCTCAGCGTCAGCCTTTCTAGATTATTGTTTTTCCGATATTTATTCCCTGTATGATGGCAGTCCAGCCTTGTTCAATTACCCTTAAGGGTGTTTTAGGTTTTCTTACTTTTTTTTGCAGTGTTTTATAGCCACTTACTACAACTTTGATTAAAGCAGTGGTTCGGTCTGACTCATTTTTAGGTTTAATGTGCCTTTTTCTCCAAGTACTCAAAGGGAAAGATTTTTCTGGAGGTTGGAAGGTGGAGAGGGGAAACTGTCTATTGATTTTGAAGTGTAAAAACTCAATTTAGTCTTTATGCAAACAAACTTTAAATGAGATTTATGAGCAAAGACTATGAGTAAATACTTTATGAGTAAATACTTTATAAGTAAAGTATTCATATCCAAACTAATGGATTTTTCATGTTCTTGGCATCGATGCCTGTTAAGTACTGTGAAATAAAGTGGGCTGCAAATGTAAAAAGGTATAAAATACTTCATCTTTCATCCTTATGGCTTTGATATCTTAAGATGCCATGAATTCCTTTCAGAGGAAGAAATACAGGATGATATTTGGCTGGAGCAATAGAAAGTCACTGCAGAGAGAACAGACAAGGGCTAGCAAGAGGTTCAGTATCACAGCATGTCCTTAGCTGGTTTTGGTGACACACACCCTAAATTGGTCATATTGGTGTGAAAGCTGTCCCCTTCCATATGGTTATGGATGGCAATCCCCCTCTGAAAGGAAAAAGTTGCCCTAGATCTTCTGAATCATTGTACTGACCTGAAAAGAGTCATCAGGCCTTGGAACAGGCTGCCCAGGAAGGGGCTTGACTCTCCATCTCTGGATGTGTTGAGAGCCACATAAATGTGCTGTTAGGGAACATGGTTTGGTGGTGAGTCTGACAATGGGCTTAGTAGAGTAGGATATATCGTTAAACTTGGTGATCTTAAAGGTCTTTGCCAGCCTAAATTATTCTATGAATCTGTGAAGCTACAGTAAATGAGGAATAATCCGAAGAAGGAACTTGAAACAAAGAAAAGCCCGTGAGAAAACAAGAGTTTTAGCTGCTCAATTTGTAATATATGAGCATGTAAAATGTAAATGTATTCTTATCTCAACATGTATTTTTGACTCTATATGTTACTTTCTCATCTTTTATTGCCATGGGTTTTTATAAGCATTCAGCTTTTGCCAGTTCTGACTTTCAGATATTCCTTGGGTCTCTCACACCTCCAGCTGACCCAGAAGTCCTGTGGCTGTTAATGTAATGATACAGTTCACTCACCATAGTACCACTGCAAACCAATACAATGACACACCGAATGGTTTGGTTAGTTTGCAACTTAACAAGGGATCATTGGAGTAGCATATAACAGTAGGGAAGGTTTTACTTCTCTGCAGATCCTTTCCATGACAGACCCTTTTACAAAACAGAGCAATATTTTGGACAGATCTCAGAGCAGATCCTTTTGGAGAATAAAAATTAAATGCCATCAAGTTTTCGCTTCTTTGGGAAGAAAAAACATCTTCTGTGGAAAAAATACCCCAAATCCTTTTGAAAATATAAAATGTTTAGTTGCCTTTGACACTGATTAAAAATGTGGGCAGAAGGTAATTAAAATAAAAATGAAAAGCTTGATTGAAAAAACAAACTTGAATGTTTCAGAGCTGTTCATTTGCCTCTCTTATTCTGAAACACATTGCAGTGACACTGCAAACCATGAAGAGAAGTACTTGCTCTCAAATGCACCATTGACTTCCTTATGGAGAAAAAACACATATAGAACAAGTTACAAAAAGTAAATTAAAAAGTGGTTTCTTTATTTTCTCTATTGGAAAATATAATTAATATAAAGCAAAATATGTGGAGGAGTATATGAAATTGTAAAGGAAATTTAAGAAACAATTATTCTAAAGGATGGGGGATCCCATGTATGTTGAAGTGATTGCTCATCAGATACAAAACATCAGTCTTAAAACTGTATGTGAAGAACAGCCACCAGTTTTTGGGGAACAAGAGATCTGAGCTAGGTAGAGTTTGCAACCTAAGCTTTATGTTTGAAGCATTCATATCGCCCAAGCAAAGGCCTATGATCAGAATTTATATGGGTAATTACCAGAAATGCTCTTGATCAGCTGTACTTTCAAATCAGATGCTACTGAGGAGGTATTGCTGTCAGTGGACTTGTAAGGGAAACTCAGATACCTTAGAAATAAATGGGACTTCCATGGCCATGACACACTGCATTACTGAAGCTGCTGAGATCAAGGCAGACAGCACTGGTAGCTGTACATATTCATATCTGAAAGTGTTAGCACAGCTGACGGACGACACATCTCTAGGTAATGACTGTGTCTTCCGTTAGTTCCGCTTTGCAGTGTGCATTGTTCACATTTCCATGCTGATAGCCACAGCTAAAATAATTTTAAAGACAGTTAGAAGATGCTGATGGGTTTAAGAGATTACAGAAACTACAGTTTCAAGAGGAAAATACTGTGTGAGATGCCTTGTAAAACCATAAGGATTTGAAAACCAGTAGGATTAATGAATAACCTAATTCTAATTTGTGATGAGAGGATCTATCAAAAGGAATAGTGGTTTTTTATATTTGTTTAGGGATTTTTCTGGGCTACAGAAAATGTGTTACTGTAGTACTGATTTTTCAGAATTAAAATCAATGGGATAGCAGTGGAGCCAAGAGTGGCTGTACTAGCTACCCAAGAGCTATAACCAGAGTTCAGATGTTTTACTCTAAACTAGACACATTTGCACATCCTGATTTGGAGCTGAGCCCTACACAAAGTGCTAAGAAATCCTTAGTGCTGTTTTTCTTGCTTTAAACATTGTGACGTGTGACACCTTTCCCTGTTTCAGTGTGGGAGCCAACCTTGCCATTCTGCTTTGCTGATGGGCTTTAGATCATGCTAGTTTTGCAGTCACTTCCTCAGGAAAAATTGCTTCTGAAGTATATGAAGCAGGGATGGTTTTGGTTTTTTTTGCTGTTCCAATTTTTAGAGGCATTTTAGCCATGAATATGCATCAGGCTCTTGCTGTTATGTTTTGTTAGCTTTTGTCAAGTCTGCTTTTGTGGCTTTCAGCTGTCTAAGGTTACTCAACCAGAATGGCCCCTTACACAAAAGAATTATTTCCTAGGGCTGTGAATAGCAGGACACAGACCTTGAACTGGACTCTGAACGCAGAGAGAACTAATATAATGAGTTACTCAGAGAACTAACATAAAGAGCCTACGCGACACGTCTGGGACGATCCATTTGGCCAAACAGAATGGATCGAGGTTAAATCATAACATTTTGTATTAAATGGAGCCTTTTTAAGGAGCTTTTCTCCATTTGTGAGTACGAGGTGCAGTACTGAAATCTGCAAACCAAGGGTGATTGGATGAACCTGTGTGATGTCATTTCTGGGTTCAGCAAATGGAACAGAGTTGTGTCTAATGTGTGCCTCTGTACTGTGCCACCTTGTCATCTCAGCTCTGGTTTGCTCAGGTTACAATGTGTTAGAACAATGGGATAGCTCTACATAAGCTTGCCATTTTAACTTGTATTATGTTATAGGCTTTAATGGCTCCTGCACTTATCCTAACCATCTTCACATAGGTATGAAATACACTTAGCTCATTGCAGAGAAGGATGTAGTGAGATGGGGGTTGTCCTCTTCTCCCCAGAGACTAGCAATAGGACCAGAGAAAATGAGGTGAAGTTATATCACGGGACGTTCAGACTGGATCTTGGAAAAGCTTCTTTCCAGAAAACCGGAGGAGGCCTTGGAACAGGCTGCCCAGCGAGGGAGTAGAGGCACTGTCTGTCCCTGGGGGTTTCTAAGAACAGGCAGACATGGTGTTTCAGGAGATGGATTAGTAGTTGGAGGTTGTAGACAGATGGTTTGCCTTGATGATCTTGAAGGTCTTTTCCAACCTTGATGATTCTATCACCAAAAACATGAGAATTTGAGTGACTGCTGCATAGAACCTTAATGGATTTGTGTTTAAATTTTAGGCACCTGAATTTTATGTAGCATTTCAAGAGATTTCTTTTAATCAGGATAATATCTTTTAGGATACATTTTTCTTTATAGTAAAAGCATGGGTGATAAATATGTTCAGTCTGCTAGTATCCTGCCAAAACATGACAGACTTAATGGGTGCGTAGTGAGCAGGAACTGCTTGAATTAATTAGGAAATAGATATCCAACTTGGGTGGTACTGCTGCTTTGGCTTCCTGAAGCATCCTACCCTCATATTTTCTGCTGCTATACCTCAGAAGTGGGAGGGGAGGGAGGAGGATGACAATTAATCAAACTTTTCTAAGAAACACATTTTACGTTGATGCAGTGGCCTGTCAAATGTCCTCAAATGCTTCTAAAATCACAAGGTACATTCAGTTAACAGGATACAGATAATATCCTGCAAGGGAAATACATTTCTAGAACAGTCAAATTCCAACTGAGAATACTAAAGCCTTGCTGACCCTGGAATTATGATAGCTAAAGAAAAGAAAACTCCAAAGACAGAAAATCTCTGTATATATCCTCCAAGAGTATATCCTGACTGAAGAAACTGCATTCCAGTGACCCCCTGAACATTGCCAAGGTCATATAGCCAGTCAGTCCTTTGCTGGAGCTGCTCATGCACGTTAAAGCTGCCTGCAGGCCTGCTGCAACTTGCAATATGCACATAGCTCTTGAGAGATCTCTGTGTATGTGCACATACATAGTTTGGGTTAACTTCCTCTTCTAGCTCTTTCATTTGTCAGTTTAAGATTCACGTTGCCTCTCCCCTTCTTTATCTTGTATTGTATATCCAATTTGCACATTCGACAAGAAAGAAGGACTTTTTTTGATGTAAAGTGAGATGTGGTTAAAGGGAAAAATTACATCAAGGGAGGAAGAAAGCCTAGAGAAATCACTTGGATGCATCTGCCACAAAACCCTAGCGTGTATCCTACTTAGCTTGCTTGAACGGGTTCTGTGTTTGTTGTTGCTCTTACAATTTTAGCACTGCAAGCAGCAAAGTAAGCAGCAGTTTGAATTTCACTGTGTAGAAACTCCCCTAAAATTGTGTTGCTGTTCATCTGTGGCTGCACATTGACTAAAACAGATGTGGCTTTTTGGGGTGAGCAGTGTGCAGGAGATATATTTGGATTGCTCAGGGGGCTGATGGGTTTGAAGTTGATGGCTCGATGTTAAAGTGAAAAAACTTAAGCAAGAATGAGGGCAAAGACAGAACAATACATCTCTGAGTGCTGAGGCTATCTAGTTAATATATTCTCTTTAATCCCTATGTGTATTTATTTCCTCGTGTCCTTTTGGATCTTCACATGCAGCAGAAAGTCATATTAGAGTTACGTGCCACAACAGAGGTATCAAGTTGCTAAGCTCAGGTTTTCATGCCACTTCATGCAACTTTTGGGACTAGCTGTCAATGACTTATGTCTTACCTTCCCATGTGGACATGGTAACCTAAAAGGTACTCTGTGCTTCTCTATAAGAGAATAAGCTTTTGTTTTGAGCTAAATTATTCAGTTATGGAAGCTTGCAAATTATAACTTACTCCTGTAATCCCTTCTTCCCTTTTTGATTGAGAGAATATTGACACCAAGGATGGTGAAAGCCAGATACATCTAGGTAAGAAAACAGGTCAAGGTTAGACAACACTATCTGAAGAGAGAATATTATTGTAAGTTTTAGACTGGACAGTTGCTTTGAGCTTCCTCTGTAGCTTCTCCATCAAGAATCTGTGTCTAAGCAGAGTCATCTTCTATTTCCCATTTGGGACTGTGGCAAGAACACTAATTGAAGCCCTGTTTCCTCCAGAGTCCTCTTCCCACAGTGAGATTTTTGGATCTTACACGAAAGCATTTCTGAAAGCACTGTAAGCTGTTCTTGTGAAACTGTGCCCAAGTAATTTCCAGTGATGCCTGTCATATCTCTGTGCAAAGTGATTGCTACTCATAAACACAGTCAAGAAAACACCAGCATAACCTCACGATTCGAGCATGGCTCCTTTGGAGGGGCTGTCAGTGCTTTGGAAGCAAGCTTTTCTGCCTTTGGTAGGCAAGAAGGAATGTATTGAACCCACAACCAGTAGGCAAATGAAAAATTCACAAATAAGTTAAGGAACAAAAAAAAGGTAGAACAGAAATTGTATCACGATGCCTTCACACACACTGAGAGAAATGGGAGACAGCTAACACATTGGGTTTTGGCTTCAGATAGAAGCCTGGAGAAAAATACACTCTAATCAGAGGGGAAATTCAGACATCCCCTCCATCCACAGAACTCATAGGATTCCTTAAGCCCTCTTATGTTGTGGCAAATTTTCAAGGTACAACAAAATTGTGCAAATTTTCTATAAAATATTCAAACTGTACAGATATATGAAAACCACAAAAATATATAAAACATTAATATAAAAATCCCCCTCCTTCCAGTCAAAACAGAAGGCAGTTTTGACTTGCTGGGTCAAATGGAAATGTTTTGCTTTAAATAAGCTACTCAGTTATTTCTGTTTGAACAAGTACTTCAGGAGAGTGAGAGCTGTGGTACCTTCCATCCCTCTATTTTATCTGTCAAAATGCTTAATATGTTTTGAGCTGTGGAATCACCTCTCTATGTCAGGGGCGCACCACATCAGTGATGCTGCACAACTTGTGCACTTCTTCTCCAAATGCACTGAGATCAGAAGTGCTAGTGGTTTCTGAGACCATGTCTATATCACTGGTAGAATGCTCTGCTTCCTGTTGTCTCTTGTAGGAGATCTGAAGACCATTAATGTCATGAAAGTTATCTAAGTGGTTTGAGAGTCTTGACTGTTGGAGGGAATAAAAGTATGATGAGCCATGGTAATTGAGACTGACTTAAGCCTCTACCTATTGAAATGAGATATTTAAAATTGGGAAAAAATGTCCCATTAAACAAAAATGTCAAAGCATGATGCTTTGTCATGTCCATCCTGTCATGCCATCCACAGCGACCTGGATAGACTGGAGAGGTGGGCCCAGATGAACCTTATGAGACTCAACAAGTCCAAGCACAGACTCCTACACCTAGGCAGGGGTAACAGCATTATCAGTACTGGGTGGGAGAGGATCTACTGGAGAATAGTTCCATGGAAAGGGATTTGGGGTGCTGATGGATGAAAAAGTGGACATGACCCACCAGTGTGCAGTCATCACCCAGAAGGCAAATCACATCCTGAGCCATATCAAAAGTACTGTGGCCGGCAGATCAAAAGAGGTGATTCTGCCTCTCTACTCTGCCCCAGTGAGACCTCACCTGGAGTAATGTGTCCAGTTATGGAGCCTCCAGCACCATACCAGATGTAGACTTATGGGAGCATGTCCAGAGGGCCACAAAAATGATCAGGGGAATGGAGCATCTCTCCTATGAGCACAGGCTGAGAGAGTTGGGGCTGTTCAGTCTGGAGAAGAGAAGGCTCCAGGAAGACCTACTTTTGACCTTCCAGGACCCAAGGGGAGCCTACATGAAGGCAGGGGAAGGCCTATTCCAAAGAGTTTGTATGGATAAGACAAGGAACAATGGGTTCAAGCTGGGAAAGGAGAGGTTTAGGCAGGAGATTAGAAAAAATGTTCTTCAATATGAGGATGGTTGATCACTAGAATGGGCTGCCCAGGGAGGTGATGAACACCCTATCCTTGGAGTCATTTAGGATCAAACTTGATGAGGCTCTGAGCAACCTTGTTCTAGGTAGAGATGTCACTGCTTGTGTAGGGAGGTTGGACCAGATGACCTGTGGAGCCTTCTAGCATGGAATATTCTATGATTCTATTAAAACCCAGAAAGTTTCTGCTTAAACAGGATGTTGGCCTACCAGGATTTAGAACAGGATGGCAGCATTTACTCTGTAAGGATTCCAATTGCCTACTTCAGGTCAACTTGCTGAGAGTAAAGGGATCAGGAATAACAATCCGACTAAGAGCTTTCTTCTTGTCACTGGTGTAAGGATTTCTTGATCAGATGTTTTCACACATGACACTTGAAATCATTTCAGAAAATACTTAAATCTGGTGTAGCTTAGATTTGTTGTGTTATCTCATGTCAAAAGTACTGCAAATTACAACTACACTTACCAGAAAGGGGTTTAAAACTCCCTTGTGGGGTTTGGTTTTTTGGTGATTTCATGTGTGTGTTATTGATCTTCCTGTTTTATGAGATTGCACTGAGCAATGGAATGAGTTTGAATAGCTGGTTTTGCAACTCTGCTGCATTTCTGTCTGTAATACTGTTAGAAATAATAGAGGTGTTCTGTCAGACACTGAATTCTCTTTTTAAAAAATAACGAGAAAATAGCTGGGTTTTGGTTCATCTTAAGAGAGTAGTTTGCAGTAAGGTTCACACAGCCTTCAGGCTAATCTCATTGCTTTTTATTGTTTTAGAGAAGAGTGAGAGTTTTAGTATCACGCAATGAAATAATGGAAAGATGCTCTGTTTCCCTGGCCTGGTAGGAAGTGTTAGGTTAAGGAAGGCTGGGACCTTCATTTGTGCTTTGGAATATAATTCCAACAGCAATTAATAGAGACAGTCTGTTTCAAATGGATGTAATGTCACCTTTTTGTTTAAGTGATCATTTTTATCCTTTCAGGCCATACATTTTATCTTTTAAAATGTTAAGTCTTTCTTACACAATTCTTTATGCTACTTCAGCACCCTCCTAGGATTTAGCACCCTCCCCAAACCTGTGCTGGCATCATCATTGATCTTTATTAAAGAAATTTAATGGAGCTTTCCTGTTAAGGTACAAAATCCTTTTTCATCTACACTCATACTGCCAAATCAAACACAAAACACCCACGGACTTTCCACACAGAAAGAAGAATTTGGCTTATCATGAAAAGCAAGAAAAAATGCCACAAAGCCAGAGCAGTGCAGTGAGGGGGAGTGCTGGAGCCGTCCGAAAGAGAACTCCAGCAAGAAAGTGCTTCCCACGCTCAGTCTGCTGCATCCCTTCTGCTCACACCACTGGGGAAAGGCAGTGATGGGACAGCTATGGCCAGGAGGGAAATGGCAGCTTAGAAGAAAAAGTATCTTACTACAGAATTATAAAAGAAGGAAAGCTTTAACATGACTAAGTGCCAGGTCCTACACTTTGGTCACAACAGCCTCCTGCAATGCTACAGACCTGGGGAAGAGTGGCAGAACACTTGGGTGGAGAAGGATCTGGGGATGCTGACTGACAGCCCAGGTGGCCAAGAAAGCCAATGGCATCTTGGCCTGTATCGGAAACAATGCGGCCAGCAGGAGTAGGTCAGTGATTGCCACCCTGAACTCAGCACTGGTGGGGCCTCATTTCAAGTACAGGGTTCATTGCTGAGCACCTCAGTACAAGAAGGACATTGAGGGACTGGAGTGGATGCAGGGAAGAGCAATAGAGCTGGTGAAGGGCCTGGAGGACAGGTCTGATGAGGAACAGCTGAGGGAACTGGTGTTGTTTAGAATGGAGAAAAGGAGGCTGAGGGGAGACATTGCTCTTTACAGCTATCTGAGAGGAGGCTGAAAAGAGGCGGCTATCAGTCTCTTCTCACAAGTCACCAGCATTAGGACATGAGGAAATGGTCGAAGTTGTCCCAGGGGAGGGTTAGGTTGGACAGCAGGAAAAATGTCTTCCCTGACAGTGGTCAGGGATTGGAACAGGCTGCCCAGGATGGATGTGGAGCTGCCATCCCTGGGGGGTTCAAAAAACTGTGTAGACGTAGCCCTTGAGAACAGAGATTAGTAGGCAGGATAGAGTTGGGCTGATCGTTGGACTGGATGACCTTGGAAGTCTTTTCCAGCCTTAATGATTCTGTGATTCTGTGATAACCAAAATGCTTTATGGTAAATATAAAATAATGTAAAAAATCCGGTAATAGATGGAAACAACAGAAAGTATGTTTGTCCCACACTGTCAGCCAACGTGCATAGAGCACAATGCCAGAGGCACTGGCAGTGCTTTTCAACCATTCCTGTGTTGTCCGGGGTACTAAGTGAGTCTTGCAGAAGTTCTCTTTGCTGTTTCATTTAGCTTCCTTGGTGATGGGTAACTGCCCATATACCACAAATCAAAATACAATCTTTATACCAATTTTGGAAGAATAAGAAAGAAAAAATAGAAATTTGATGTGTAGGAAGTAAAGTCCATAATCCATTTCTGCCCTCCAATTTGAAGGCTTTTGGGAAAAAATAAGGGACTGTAACGTAGCCAGTGATAACCAACAGTCTCTGCAACGCCCTTAGTGTGTGGGCTTGTTATTGTCACAGTTATGCTTTCAGGTATGGAAATTTTCCAATTGCTGGCCACATTTCTATTTGAAACAGTAAACTAATTAGGCAGAGGACAGTGAGTGTAGGTAGCCAGCACCCATCTCTTTTAGTTCCATGGACACATTTAACAAATAGCTGCATCTGTGAGGCTTTAAGGATGGAAGTGTGGAAAGATCTATAAGACAATGTTGTTTATGTCTTTAAGTGTACCAACTGAGGGGACTGAGGAGGTTGTGGGGATTAGAGCTGAGCTGTTGGCTGACAGACAAGTTAAGCAAAGTTTTGCAGTGAGCTCAACTTAGAACAGTTAGTGTACATTTACATGGGCATTTTAATGCAGATTTTGTCTATGCTTTTTAATGGGATCTTGTAATCATCTCTGCATGCGGTCCTTGATCCATGTCAAAGAAAGAGCTCAGAACCCATGCCAGGTATTGTTATGGAAAACAAGTAAACAAGAAGGTGGCCTGCAGGAGTGCATCTGAGTGCTTTGAGCCTTCAGTTTTCTGAATCGTACTAACACTAAACTAGTCCCTGAGAATGGATGTAGCGTGGACACCTAGTCCTGCACGCTAATTATTTTGTTCAATAGAACAGCTTCTACTAAACTGCTTTTTAAGATGTGAGGAAAGGTTGAGAAAGATGGAACTGTTTAGCCTGGAGAAGAGAAGACGGAGAAGAGCCCTAATCCCCACCTATAACTACGTGTAGGGTGGTTGTAGGGAAGATGGAGCCGTTGTTTCCAGTTGTGCCCAGTGACAGGACAAGGAGCACTGAGCACAAGCTGGAAGTTTCATTTAGAAATAAGGATAAACTTGTTTCCAGTGCAAGCCCCACAGTCCTTGCCCAGGCTGCCCAGAATGGCTGTGGAGTCTTCCACTCTGGAGATACTCTAACCCCACCTGTATGCAGCCCTGTGCACTCTGCTCTGGGCAGCACTACTTTGGTGGGGGAGTTGAACTTGGTGATCTCTTGAGGTCCCTTCCAACACCAACAATTCTGTGAAATATAAACTTACCACCTAAGTAGTTGTTCACAACATGTATTTTAGTTTTAAATTTGCTCCCTCTGCTTTCAAATGAAAACCTAACGTCTGGAAAAAAACTCCATGTGCCATTTTGCATAGTACTAATAATGCTAGTTGTCTGCTCATTACTGCTGTCTTGCATTTCTGACTGCTTAAAAGGCAACTCTTTCAAATGCAATGAGGAGCAGCAGTGCAGAGGTTAAATCTGTGCATTCAGCAGCTACACTGGCATTCTTCCCTCAGTGTTCTGAGACATGCTGGGGTAGAGTAACGTGTGAATTATCTCTCACTAGTGTGAAACTACCAAGAGAAAAGAAGGCAGCATATAAAAAAATATCAGTTTAACAAGATTTGCAATCAGAATCTCTGGAAATCTGAACACAATCCAAATGATTTCTCTGTGGTGTAATCAGAGTACAAGAACTGAGATGGCACGGGGATTGTGCTGTGTTTCTCACTGTACTTGAGTTTCTTTTCAGTTAAACCTTCCCTGTTGAAACAACTCTAGTTTTTCTATCATGTGCTTTATCCCAAGTTTCTGTTGTCCACTTTCAGACTGAATGTATTCTTCCTTTTTTTCTTTTCATTTTTTGAAGGGAAGATAATGAAGATTTCAGTAGAATTGAAGGAAGAAAAGTCTTGAGAAGGATGTGTATTACTGTGGACTAAGAGAATAACTGAAGTTGGTTTTTGATGTAGTTGGGAACAACAGAACCTGAGCATGCTGTACGCATATGAAAGCTTTGCTTCCTACAGTTGTCCTATTCAGCACTATTCATTGCAGCACTGAAGTACTGCTTTGTCTGAAGTCCTGAGATGTCTGAATTTTATAGCAGAGAGAGAACCCAGGCTAGAGGGTCAGTGAATATGGAAGTCTAAGGTCATGTATCTTGCTGTGCAAAAAAAAAAGATGATGGTTTTAAGGAGAGAGTTCGTGTTTCTCTAAATCTTGTCTTTGCTTCAGCATTGACTTGTACAGATCCTGAAGAGAATCAGAGAATCACAGAAGCACAGAATGGCCAGGGTTAGAAGGGACCTTAAAGATCATCTAGTTCCAACCCCCCTGTCAAGGACAGGGACACTTTCACTAGATCAGATTACTTGGAGCCCCATGCAGCCTGGCTTTAAACACTTCCAGGGATGGGGCAGCCACCCTTGGGCAAATTAATTGTTCCAGCATCTCAGCACCCTCACAGAAAAGAATTGTTTCCTGTTATCCAACCTCAATCTCCCCTCTTCAAGTTGGTAACCCTTTCCCCTTGTCCTCTCACTACACACCTGTGTCAAAAGCCCTACCCCAGCTTTCTTGTAGCCCCTTTTAGATATTGGAAAGCTGCTAGAAGGTCATATGGGAGCCTTCTCCAGGCTGAACAACCCCAACTCGCTCAGTCTGTCCTCACAGGGGAGGTGCTCCAGCCCTCTGATCATTTGAGTTGGTCTCCTCTGGACACGTTCCAGGAGCTCTGCGTTCTTCTTATGCTGAAGACTCCAGAACTGGACACAGTGCTCCAGCTGGCGTCTCTCAAGTGCAAGGGAATATTTGTGAGGCTTTTGTTGAAGCCTGTTACTGAATAGTTTTAATAATATTAATGTCAACAGTAGCAATGATAACAACAATAATAAGGAGACTACAGAGATGTGGTATTGAGGAACTCACTGAGGAACTCACAGGGGCTGAGGGAGGAGGGAGGGGTGCCACATGTCTGGTTTGGTGGGGTTTCTCCCATGTTTTTAAAGGAACCACCAGTGCAGAGAGGACCAGGCACTCCCAGGGCAGGGTGGGCTCACACCCAGGGACAAAACCAAAAGTAAACTGGTTCCATTTATCTTAAACACAAAGTCAAAAATAAGGCAGGAGCAGCAAGCCACCACCTGGTTTTGCGTCAGCTGGGCAACCCGGTGTGACTCCTCAAGGATGAAATAGAGCCAGAAACAATTGTTTTAAAAACATTTTAAATCTGATTAAAAAAAATAGAAGAAAAGGGAAAGAAGAACAAAAATAAACAAATCATGCTCTTTTACAATGAGTAACAGCCCAGCAGGAATTAACAGCACATTCTAGAGAACTTCAGTGGGAAATTAATCCTGTGAGCTAGAGACTGAAGACAACTCCTGAAGTTCATGTCAGTACAAGAAATCGGCTCGGTACAACCAGAAGCCGTTTTAAAGGGAAGTCACTCTGTCACAGTAGTGCTTTGAGTTGAAGTCTATGCAAGACAATCAGCATAGAACCAGCAGATAACATTGCTCCGTATTGCCTAATCATTACGGTGCTTGTACAAGAACCACACAGCAAATTATAGATGTACAAACAACCGAAGGTACACAAGTAGTCGCTGTTGTCACTGCTTCACGTATTGATGATAATCTTGTGTGACCTTTGCAGAGGGGGAATATTTCTAACCCGTGGAGTCATAAATCTGGCACCTGACATTTGACTTTTGCATGCAGAGCTAGGTGAAATGTTAAGTACCCTGATGGCTTTTTCAATGCTGTTTTGTCACTACAGATGGCTCTGCACAAGCACAGAGGACAAGAACAATTCTGGTCTGTTTATGCGAGTAGGTAGGTCCATGCAGGAGAGGCTCAGTGGGATGAAAGCAGTGTAACTCACATCATCCCTGCTTGCTGCATGAACTTTGACTGTGAGGCAGAAACCAGCAAAGGATGGCAATGCTTACAGAAAGTGAAGGATAAGGAGATAAAACTAGAGAACCCTTCTTCCCAAGATACTAGAATTTAGTAGCCTATTTATAAGAATGAAGAAAGTGAAGGATGATTCTAGTGGTTTAGGACAAATAAAAAGAGGTGGAGAGCAATAGGATAGTGATGTTATGGCATCTGTTTAAATTTTGTCCACTTTTGTGGGAGGTAGAGCAGTTTCTGGACTAGAGTAAGAAATGACAGGCCCCATTAGTACAGCATGGAGCATCTGAAACTGCACAATATGTGTCTGATCTCAGGATCTCAGGATGCTGTGAAGGGATGCACAGATGAACACATGGGAGGAAGGACTACAGATAGCATGGAATGTAAAGGAATCACCAGATGCTTATGGAAGTGGGGCTCAAAGCCCCTCATTTTGCTGTAGTAGAAAGAGCTTTTGGTTTAATCATTGGGGATGAAGTGGTACAACCAGCTTAGCACCAGTTATCCCACTACTAAAACAGAAATATCAAATTACAAATATTAATTAATGACAACTATCATCAAGGCCTCCAAAGCAATGACATGGCCTGTTGCAGTATGTCAGCACTGGGAGCTGTAGATGAGATGATATCCTGTGTCTTTATGCCAGTTGCTCCACAGCCTGAACGCTTCTGCATGAGAGTAAGTTGCTAAAAAGGTTCCAGTGCATCATCCTGATTGAATCTTTTCTTTTTCAGTTTAAAGACTAAGCAATACAAACTCAAAATAGCTATTGAACAACAGGACTGATTAGCACAGCAGGCATAAGGCATGTAGAGCAGAATATGCAAAAAGGGGTATTATATTTTCGAAGACAGAGCTGTTAACTCTGGGACATCTTAATCAGAAGGTACTACAAATCAAGAGGGAACTGCAGTTGCTGGTAATAGATTCCAGAGGACTAGTGCATGCAACAGGTTTAGATAGGTAGTTTAAAAGAAAAAAGCCAATAGTCAGTAGAAACACAGAACTGATTGAAAATAGTCTACTAGGATTGTGTTAGGATCAGAGAAAACACAAGTTTGAAGAAAAGAGTGACAGAATCATGGAAGCACAGAATGGGAGTGGAAAGGACCTCTAGAGATTGAGTCCAACCCCCCCCTAGGGTCACACAGGACTGTCTCCAGGTGGGTTTTTAAAATCTTCAGAGAAGGAGGCTCCACAACTCTCTGGGCAGCATGTTCCAGAGCTCTATAAGTGTCACAAAAAAGAAGATTCTTCTCATGTTGAGGTGGAACCTTCTAGGTTCAAGTTTAGCCATGTTATTCCTTGTCCTGTTACTGGGCACCGCAGAAAAGAGCCTGGCCCCTTCCAGTTGACCCCCACCTGTCAGTTATTTACAGACCTTAATGACATCCATTGCATCCTTCTCTTCTGAGAGAGAACAGCCCTAGTACTCAGTCTTTTCTCATAGGGGAGATGCTTGAGTCCTTTTATCATCCTCATAGTTCTCTATTGGACTTTCTCCAGTAGATCCCTGTCTTTCTTGAGTAGGGGAGCCCAAAGCTGAACACAGTATTCCAGATGTGGTCTCACTAGGGCAAAGAGAGGGGGAGGAGAACCTCCCTAGACTTGCTGGGCAGTTTTCTTAAGGCACCCCAGGATACCATTGCATTGTCCTTATAGAACTTTGTGAGATTTGCTAGGATCTCTTTGGGTGGCAGCCCAGCTGGTGAATCAGCTATCCTTCCCAGTTTCGTGTCGTCAGTGAAAGTGCTGAGGGCCCCTCTATTCCCTTGTCCAGGTCATTGATCATGATATTGAACAAAAGTGGACCCAGCACTGTATGGAGAACTCTGTTGTGACATTAGCATACTGAATATGTGCAAAATCATCTGCATGAGGCTGTCTTCCTGTTCCTTCTCCTCTTAAAGGTTTTGATGCAAAATCTGTGAATTTTAAAGAAAATAAAATGTTACCAGCTAGTGATGGTTGATGTGGTCAGGTAGAAGGCAGCTGAAGGTCACTTTAAAGGAAACTGAAGTAAAAGAAAATGTTAACCTGAGAAGAATTCTGTGGCATTTGTTGGGTTAAAAATAAAATGAGTGGGGAATGGATGAGAGTCACAAAGAGAGAGGGAAAAACCTCAGAAGATCAAGTATTTGTATCAAGGTCAATTTTCAAAACATAAGCAAGGTAAGAGAAAAACAATGTTATGAATTAAGGGCAACTAGACTATTTTTTATAAAACAAAGTTCTTAAAACTATCTGCCTGTTATAGTTCCATAATGCTCAGGAAACAAATTCCTTCTGCTGTATCCTTGAGTTGTCTTAAAAACTGTGTGTGGAACAATGTGACATTGTGTCTAGCAAAAAACTCCCCAAACTTGAAAAAATATAAAAAATAATGTAAAATATTGATATTCTCTAACAACCAAATGGAAATTGTCTGTTTGAAAAATACCTAGTGTTTCTTTCAGGCTTTTACAGGCAACAGAAACAGCTTAGCCAGGGGTATCAACTCAAGCTGCGATGTCTCCATGTGATCCTTAGGGAAATAACTAGTCTAGGCTGAGGTGCTTGCAGTAGGTTCTTTAATAGTGATAAATATTGTCAATGACATAAAAAATGTAATATACTTTCTCAGGAAACATCTTGTCCTCGGTTATGGATATGAGTGTCTCTGGGACATAATGGCTTCCTGGAGTGGATTAGAAGAGGGGTGGTTAGTAGATGAAGAGAGGTTCTCCTCCCCCTCTACTCTGCCCTGGTGAGACCTCATCTGGAATATTGTTAGGAGGTTCCACATAAATATGAAAAGAAACTTCTTCACGGTGAGGATGACTGTAACAGGCAGCCCCAAGGAGGTTGTGGAGTCTCCTTCTCTGGAGACGTTTAAAATCCGCTTGGTTATGTTCCTGTGCAACTTGATCTAGGTGATCCTGCTCTAGCAGGGGTATGGGACTGGATGATCTCTCAAGGTCCTTTCCAGTCCCTAACATTCTGTGATACTGTAATGTTTGGACACAGCATCATTGAAGGAATGGGTTTTTTTATACGAATTATAAATAGAGAAAAATGCTTTTATTCATGTGCAGGATGACTGAGGGCTTGCTGTGATGACTCTTCTTTCGTTGTCTTCAAATTAAATGAAACATTTCCATTTTAAATCAGAGCCTGAAACAGTCTAAATAGACAAATGCAGCAGAAGAACTCTTAATTAATGCCTGCATTTATTACCAATTTTGAACTGAACACCATTGCAATTTGTAAAACTCAGGATAAATCACTGGAGTGGCTACTCTGCATTCGGCAGAATGAAAACGCTTTTAGCTTTGTCTGATGATCTATTTTTAAAATAGTATGTTCTGCTTTAAAGCTCAGTGCTGTAGACATTTTCAACCTATTGCCTCATTAACTGCATTCATATTAAAATGAGAAGATAATTATAATACCTTGAATCAAATGAGTTGTAACTGCAATAATTACATCTGAAATGAAACACAGATAGTTTGGACCTGCTGCTTTCCTGGCTGTTTAGTACTGAAAGCCATTTCCATTGGTCACACTGAATTCCTGTATTGCAGACCAATAACAAGGTATTACCTGCTGGATTAAAATTGCCCCTGGAGACTATGGGAGAGCAATTTATTGACCTCTGGATATTTCATTAACCATTTGCAATATGTCACTTATTTTCCCAAGTAAATTTTCAGTTGTAAGCTCCATTCTTTATAGAAGAGTGAGAAGAAGTAGGATGCTGGTAAGTTCATCCTCTTTCTTTCATTTCTATGGTTATGGTAATGTACCTCTGCCTTCAATTGCTAAGAATGAGACAGAAGGTAAAGTCAAGGAAAAAGTCACTTTTTATAGATGGTTTCTACTGCATTGTCTCCCAACAGAATACACTAATCAGGCAGCACTTTTCCCTTCATTTTTTTCTCAGCTTTACCCTCCCACAGAAAAGTTTCTTCAGAGAGCGGGCCATTTCCATGGAAGAGCAGCATTCCATACACGTTTACAGTCATAGAATCATTCAGGTTGTCCAAGACACTTGGGATCATCAAGTCCAACCATCAACCCTGCTCTACCAAGTTCACCCCTAAACCATATCCCCCAATACCACACCTAAACACATCCAGGGATGGTGACTCAATCCCCTCCCTGGACAGCCTGTTCCAGTGTCTGACTGCACTTCCTGAGAAAAAAACTGTTCCTCATGTCCACCATCAATTTTACAATCTGTTGATCCGATATAACGTAAATGACCGTTCCTTTTGTTCATATTCTGTCCATAAATGTCTCCAGCATTCATGAGAGGAACAAATAAGAATGTAATTAAAGGATTTTTTTTTGATTAGTAAAACCTGCAGTCAACTATTTTACTTCTGTGAGACTGCAATATCAAATATTGCACAGCTCAGAATAGAGAATTGTAACCTGATCTTTTGATGCGACTTGTGCTTGCACCACAAGTGAAACCACAAGTGTGGTTTTGCTTGTACAACCTAACATCCAACCTAACTCTCCCCTGGTGCAGCTTCATGCCCTGCTCTCTTATCTTGTCACTAGTTGCCTGGGAGAAGAGTCCAACCCCCACCTGACTACAACCTCCTTTTAGCGAGTTGTAGAAAGGGAGGAGATCCCCCCTGAGTCTCCTCCAAGCTAAACACCCAGTTCCCTCAGCCTCTCCTCATCAGACTTTCCTTCTGGTCCCTTCCCCAGCCTCACTGCTCCTCTGGACCTGCTCCAGCATTCTGTGTGGGACACAGAACTGCCCCCAGTACTTAAGGTGAGGCTTCACCAGTGCCCAGTACAGGGCAAGAATTACATCTCCAATGCTCAGGGCATGAACTGTTTAGTACGAAAGGTAAAAAAAAAACCACCAGAAACAAACTCACAAAAGTGCAAGTGGAGATTAAACGGACATCGCAGGAGGGGATTTTCAGCAGTGATTGGCATTTGGCAGAAGGCTGTTGCCTTAATGAAAGAGGTGATTTTCCCCAGAGGCAGCCTTCCATAACATCAGCGTTTGTAATAGTTGTGTCATTTCCCGGTTTGTTGCAGAACTCTGAATATGCAGGTGCTCTATAAACCCCGTGTGGTACATTTATACTGCTCTAACTAATAGGCAATCTGGTAACTATCAAAGGAGAATTCCTGTCAGGTAGGCTAAAGCAGCACAGCTGAGTTCCCTGGTGGTACAGCACAAGCGGCACATTGAGACATCACAGAGCATTAGCTTTCATGTCTGAAGTCAGTTACTCTAGGTTTAAGGCTGGATCTAGGCAATTTGAACCCCTGTTCTCAGCAGCTGCTTAACGTGGGATGTGCCTCTGTGGTGGGTGCTGAAATCCCCCACCAACTGGCCTGCAGCTCCACTCTGCTTCCCAACCCAGCAGCAGGGCCAGGCATGGCCAGGCATTTCCTCATCTGTTCAGTGGAAAAGAGGAGGATGAGGGGAGACCTTATTCCTCTCTACAAACACCTGAAAGGACACTGCAGAGGCAGGCACTAGTCTGTTCTCAGAAGTGACTGTGGGCAGAACAAGAGGGAAGGGCCTCAAGCTGCACCAAGGGAGATTTAGGTTGGATATTAGGAAAACGTTTTTTCACTGAAAGGGTTGTCAGGCCTTGGAAAAGGCTGCCTAGAGAGGGGATGGAGTCGCTAACCCTGGAGGCGTTCAAAAGCCACATAGATATGATGTTAGGGAACATGGTTTATTGTTGGGTCTAATAGAGAACTTAGTAGAGTTAGACTTGAAGATCTTTTCCAACCTAAATGATTTTATGAGCGTATTATTCTATGAATGGGGACACAGAATGAGGAGAAGATGGGTGTTGCTCCTTGGACTCACAACAGGATGAGATCCCTCTTAAAATTCCCTTGCAGCTGGTTTCATATTGCAAGTGGATTCAGAGAGAAAGGAGAATTGAGTATGCTTGAGCTTTAGTAAAGGATAGAAATCACAGTGGTTTAAGGGATGGAAGGCCAAGGGAAGCTTTGAGTGGGGTGGAGGGTATATCCCAGCAGGAAGCTGGTCACAGCAGCATGGAGCTTGGTGTTCCGTGGGTTTCCCCTCACCCTGGGAAACAAGCCTGCTTGATAGTCCGCAGAGAAACAGGAGCAAGCACAGGACTTTGTGTCTGATGTGTCAGGATGTTTGAAAATATCCACAGACTATTCTGTCTTCTGCTTCTGGTGAAGGATTCATTTAGGAAATCCCTTTTGTTTCTATTTATACACCAATAATTGAAGTAATTCTAATCCAAGCCAAGAGCAGGCAGTGACATGTGCCAATTGTATGGGAGTATGTGCTCAAATTTCATTTCTTCTCCTTCTCTCTTCTCTTCTCTTCTCTTCTCTTCTCTTCTCTTCTCTTCTCTTCTCTTCTCTTCTCTTCTCTTCTCTTCTCTTCTCTTCTCTTCTCTTCTCTTCTCTTCTCTTCTCTTCTCTTCTCTTCTCTTCTCTTCTCTTCTCTTCTCTTCTCTTCTCTTCTCTTCTCTTCTCTTCTCTTCTCTTCTCTTCTCTTCTCTTCNATAATTGAAGTAATTCTAATCCAAGCCAAGAGCAGGCAGTGACATGTGCCAATTGTATGGGAGTATGTGCTCAAATTTCATTTCTTCTCCTTCTCTCTTCTCTTCTCTTCTCTTCTCTTCTCTTCTCTTCTCTTCTCTTCTCTTCTCTTCTCTTCTTTCTCCTTTTCCCTTTGTAGTAATTCAACAGTCTCTTGTGCTTTCTTTTGGACCACTGACACACATAAAACAGATTTTGTGAAGATGATCAGTAGAACAGAATTCATGTAGCCTCACTAGGTCACAGACTTAATTTTGTTGTCTCTCTTCTTACTTCAACCAATTTCACATTCCTTTCACCACGTTTCTACACCGCTGACAGAAGAAGGAGCAGAAGAATGCACTCCTGAAAACATTACAATACTCTGGTGGAACATGAGTGCAGTCGCTTTGCTCCTGGGTGGACAGAGGCAGCTGTGCTCAGTGCTGGACTGGACACACAAGGAGGAGCAACATAAGCTAGAGATAAGAAATGCCTGCAGTTGGAAGTTTTTACAGGCTGCTGGAGGACAGTCCTCTCTGCAGCATGCTGTTTTTTTTCCAGTTAACCCTTCTGAAGCTGTCAGGTCTCGCCTACCACTTGTGAAGATGCTCTGCAGGTAGCAGTGTGAGCTCAGACCCACTTCACATTTCCAGTGTCTGAGCAGTTTTGCAGTTGCAGACATGCAGAAACCTTTCATTAGATCTATCCTTGTGTCTCGAGACAGGGTCAACATAAAGATTTCTTTCATCTACTGAAGAGCTTAATTGGATAATCCTTTAATGCTAAAATAAATAACAGACTGAGTATGCTCTCTGAAGTCAGCTGTCACTACTTTATTCTTTTCTGATGAAAATTCCAGTTTTTAGGGTGCAGTTAAAATTATAAGACTGTCTCAGAGAATGTCTATTCTGATTGCAGTACAACTAATTTGCATTGATTGGAAGGGGGTGGTAGGAAAACTTTGCATGTAGCCCTCTGATTCAGATGTCTTTGAAACTGGTTTTTCTTAGACCTTGAAAAACTAAATCCCTCAAACTTGGAGGCCTGTCACTTCGTTGAACACAGAGCTAAGCACGTGTTGGTGAGTTTAATTGTTCACAATGTGTTTACTTAGCTCTGTGTTCAAAACCAACTTGCTTTTACAATTTTTATATCCAAATTAAATATTTAAATACAATACAGTGTAAAGGTGTGAAGATATTTTTAAAATTGAAATGGAAATGTTAGAATAGTTTTATGATTGTAAAGGGAAGATTCGTAACATCACATCTTAGAGGTATTTTTTTGGTTACTGATGCCAGGAAAGGTGTTTGCACGGAATCATAGAACCATAGAATGGCCAGTGTTGGAAAGGACCTTAAAAATCATATAGTTCCAAGCCCCCTGCTGAGGCAGGGACACCTTCACTAGATCAGGTTACTCAGGGCCCCATCCAGCCTGGCCTTCAACACTTCCAGGGATGGGGCAGCCACAACTTTCTTGAGCAACCTGTTGTAGCATCTCAGCACCCTCACAGGAAAGAATTGTTTCCCAATATCTAGTGTCCTAAGCTTGTACTCATGTCGGTCTGGACTCTAGCATGGACCACTGGCACCCCACAGGAAATATTTGTCCTGGGTTAGGCACAAACAGCAATTCATGTACATGAGCCACAGCAGCGTTAGATCCCCAGTGCTCAAGTGTTCAGACTCACTTCACAGCAGGGAAGCACCTAGCAAAGAATAACTGAGTCATTTCACAGACCTCCAGAGGATCAGTAAGTGTTTTATTGTGGTGTGTTCCATATAAATCTTAATAAAGCTTCTGGAAGTTAATAATTAATTGGAATTTACCTGCTGTGATTTTTAAATAAACACAATTCTTTTACTTTGAGCTCTATCAGCTGTAGCTTTGTGGCCAGAAAAAAAATTGGTGGCAAAAGGGGGATATCACATGAAGCAAGAAATAACCTAATTCTTGTTTATAGGTTTGACAGATAGCCTATTTTCCACTGAAATATTACCTATTGCCTTTAGAAGACTCTCCTGTACAAAGCAGCAGCCCTTTATATGAAAAATAGATGTCCCATATTTGGTTTCTCATGGGACATTTTTCCTTTTTGTAATGTTTTTCCCCTTAAATTTAAATCAGTAATTCAGATATGAAAGACACAAAAGGAAAACCTCTCTTTACATACCACATGTCCCCTGGCCACTGATAATCGATTATTTTATTCTAGTCTCAGCCCTTTCTACTCAAGCCTGCCTTCGCTGGCTATTTCATCAGCTGGTTTTTACTGTCATCTTTTGTTCTTGTTTCAGAGACTTGTTTGCAGCTGAACATGTCAGTGCTGAGGATATTGCTGCATTTTGTTTGTTCAGTTTTAATTCAGAGACGGCTAAAAGCAGACTAAGGTTAATGAATTCTCCCACCAGTTCTCAGCTGGGAAAATGTCAGAAGCTCAGACTGGGTAAATTCCCTAGTAACAGAGACATAACAAACAACATTCCCAATAATATTATCTGAGGTGCCAGTCGCTAAGGATAAATTAATTGCCACACTCTAAGGGGCTTCATCCTTCACTAACCTGCATTTCTTTCCTTTTACCATCCTATTTCCTGCTGTTTGTGCCTCACTACTCATTGCTGTATTGTGACAGGACCAGTTGTTATCACTACCTCTGTATTAATGCAATCTGAAGCTTTTTCCTGAGCTGCTGTCATCTCTGAACAGATTGTTCTGGAACCCCATAATAACAAAGCACTGAAATCCTGGTGCACATTTTGAGGGCAGCAGATCAGCTCTGTGAGTCTGTGTCCTCTATGAACAAATCTACACTAGCATGGGGTATTTTGAATACCTTAAAGCAGCAGGGGTCAGCGCTGGGAAGTTCCGCAGACGCAATGCTAGAGCAATGTGGGTTTGAGAAAAACACGTGGATGTGTTCAGATCATTAGCCTCAGTTAAAAATGCCATTTAAAGAGGAAACCTTTCTTAATTGTCCTAGATAAAATACTCTGACTGTTTGCAGATGTGTCTGATGCCATTTCCCCCTGCTTTTCCTGCTCCAATATTTAATAATTAATATTTTTCAATTTGCAGAAATAGAAAGCTCTAATTAAAATGTGAAACTAGTAAAACAGCAGTTGAGGGAGGCAGGAAGCACAGAAGATGGGTTCTATGCCTTAATGCATGTTTGTGCCCTGATGGCTGTGGGCTGCAGGCACAACTATAGCAATACCTGAGAGTACTAGTTGTCAGCCAGCTGAACAGGAGCCAGCAGTGTGCACAGGTGGCCTGAAAGGCCAATGGCATCCTGGCTTGTATGAGGAAGAGTGTGACCAGCGGACTAGGGATGTAATTATCCCCCTGTACTCAGCACTGATGAGGCCTCATCTTGAGTACTGGGGGCAGTTCTGGGCCACTCACTTCAAGACTTCAAGAAAGAGGTTGAGGGGCTGGAGCAGGTCTAGAGGTGCAGTGAGGCTGGGGAAGGGACTGGAAGGAAAATTTGATGAGGAGAGGCTGAGGCAGCTGGGGGTGTTTAGCCTGGAGAAGAGGAGACTCAGGGGGGACCTTATCACTCTGCAACAACCTGAAAGGAGTTTGCATTCTGATGGGGGTTGGGGTCTTCTCCCAGGCAACTAGTGACAGGATGAGAGGGCAGGGCCTGAAACTGTGCTGGGGAGGGTTAGGTTGGATGTTAGGAAGCCCTTCCTCACTGAAAGCATGATCAGACCCTGGAATGGACTGCTCAGGGCAGTGGTGGAGTCCCTATCCCTGGAGGTGTTTAAGGACAGATTGACTTAGTGCCCTCGTCTAGCCAGTGTGGTGATGTTAGGTCATGAGGTGGGCTTGATGAGCCCAGAGGGCTTTTCCACACTCGGTGGTTGTGTGATTCTGTAATACAGGACTCATTTAGCAAATTCAGAAAAGTTTATAGTATAAGACCACTGAAGGCTCCCTACATACAATATTACTGGGAGTACCACATGGCAGGGGTTTTTTTTAGACTAAAATGTTCAGTGAAAATTATAAGCAGAGCCTTCAGGAAGGAAAAGCAAAAAGGCTTAGTTTTAATGGATTTATTTCTCTCTTGCTTCACTATTAACAGCTGCACTGTACCTCTTCTGTTTGTTTGTTTGTTTTAGCTTCTATAAGCTGTGAAAACATATGTCTCCCAGCAAGGGACTGTCATTAATTGTCTAATTTCACTTGTGTTTATATAACAATCCCAGTTAAATTATAGATGGTTAGATTTTTCATTCACTTTACTTCCAAGCTGCTGCTGTTATGGATTCTTGGAGACACCCCTGCCGTTTGGGCTTATGAGCCATTCTGACAGCTTTATCTGACTTGGATCTAACTTTATCTAACCCTTTTTCTAATCAATCATGTCAGTACATACAGTTTTAATTTATTAGAGATGTAATGGACAACCATATAAATATTTTTACAAAGTCATTAGAGCTTTAATAGTTTAAACTGGGAAACTAAAATGTAATTCTTGATGGCTTTTATTTGCTTTTTTTTATTCTTTAAAATTAAGATTTGCGAAGTCATCTTGTTAAACCAAAGTCTGTTCATCATGTAAGGCATTTTCAAGAGAAGCCAACTGAGATATCCCTCATCTCAGTATGACACCCTAGTCTTGAGCCACAAGTGGTTTTAAGCTGGAAAAATGTTGTTCTACCTCAGAGCAAGCTAAAGAAATGAAATAGAATTCTTCATAAAAGTGTGTACACTGGCCCAGAAACAGGTCAGTGCTGGACTTGCTCTCCATCTCTTTGTGACCTGTGGTCACAGCAAAGGGATGCTCGGTTTTGAAAGCTTGTTGAATCCACCAGACATATTTGTGCCAGTCTTTGGATCTTCCACATCAGTGCCACCAATTGTCAAATACAATTGCTTGGAGTAAGACGAAGCAACATGTCTTACTGGGTTTCATCAATAGAGTTTAAAGGGTAGGATTGTTGTTGTCTGATTGGGAGGCACACCTGAAGAGCCAGGTAGACTTACTGGATTTAACCTTTTCATGTTGCAGTGTGACAGCAGTGTCAGTTTATGCCAACAAGCATATTGAACTTCCCAAATCCAAGAGATGCAATGAAGTTGTACAGTGGTAACTCAGTAATGCATGTTACGTACCTATCTGTATAAATAACCCTACCTTGGAAGAGTTTGGAAGATATGTTTGATTTGACTTTTCAAGGGCTCATATGGTGAGAATGAACAACAGCAATCACAGAAGAAATACACAGTACAGAAGATGTAACTGTGATATATATGGCTGTAACTGCGGTACTTACCGGTTAACCCGGCATAGTCCCTGGAGCCATTCAAGGTCAGGCTTGATGGAGCTCTGAGAAACCTGGTCTAGTTCAGTTCTACTTTAAATGCAAAGCAAAGGAAATGTTCTCTGAGCAAGAGGGAATCGATTATGTTAGTTATACTGCTCTTTTATGAGTTTAGAGCTAGGAGATATTAGTGTCTAACACCTAGCTTTAATTTGGAGAGAAGTAAGCTTTCCTGCACTTCTGCCTCTCTTTAGATTTCAATTGCTTTTTCCCGTCTGAAAGAACGAGTTAAAACTGAAAAATAATGTAGTCTGTCCCTGTGCGCAAGGCTTCTGATGTTAGAGATTCTGAAATGTGTGGCTCAGGAAGTCGTGGCTCCCGCACCCCTGGAAGGGCAAGTTGGCTGGGACCCGGAGTAACCTGATCTGTAGTTCCTGCATAGTGGGATGACTCTTGATGTCTTTAGAATTCTCTTAAGTGTTATCATTGTTCTGCTTTGTAGTAGCTGCTATTGGAATAATTAGGGTTATTTTCCCCTCAAAATTAGAGATGCTCTTAATTCCATGCAAATACATGCTTTTGCTGGGAATAAATTACAAGCAATAGATCAGCAATTATCTCATTGCTAATGATTATAACGTCATATGTTATATTGGGTCTGGCTGGGATGGGGTTAATTTTCTTCACAGCAGTCCAAATGTCACTGTACTTCAGATATGTGACTAAAACAGCATTGGGAACACATCAGTGCTTTGGCTATTGCTGAGCAGTGATTCCCTTTTCCCACTCTGTTCCCCACCACTTAGGTTGGGAGTGCACAAGAAGCTGGTAGGAGGGGGCACAGCTGGGACAGATGACCCTGGCTAAACATTGGGGTAGTCCTTCTCTTGTTTGACAATAAAACCTGTAGGGAAGGGATTTTAGGGAGGGGGTATTAGGGAGGAAGCCATTGCTCAGACTGGCTGGGCAATAATCTGTTCACTAGCTTTCTTCTCTTTTTGGTTTTATTCCTTCTTTGCTTCTGTTAAACTGCCTTGACTGGTGACTCTTTTCCCTTCTGCTCTTCTGATTTTCTTCCCTGTCCCACTGCAGGGAAGTGGGAACAAGCAGCTGTGCAGTTGATTTGAGGTTGTACATTAGGCCTGTCTTTACAAATACAGAAATACACCAAAGGTAGAAGAGATTTCTAAAGGTAAAAAAAACCCAAACCCAAAAAACCTCCAAAGGAATAACAGCAGTCCCCACTCCCAGAAAGCACTGGAAGCTAAAGGGACTAGATTTGTAGCAAATGACAATTTTATTCATTTTAAAAAGTGATGATGGATGGGTTTGGGCAGATGTAAGAGATCTTTCTGTAGCAGGGCTGCTTTGAATAACTAAGTTAGTCAAAGTTAGTATAACTAACGAGGAGTGACAGCAGTGTCTGATCACCCTTTCTGTGAGGAAGGACTTCCTAACATCCAACCTGGCCCTCCCCTGGAGCAGCTTCAGGCCCTGTCCTCTCATCCTGGTGCTGGTTGCCTGGGAGAATAGTCCGACCCCCACCTGACTACAACCCCCCTTTCACTGAGTTGTAGACAGGGAGAGCGTCCCCCCTGAGTCTCTTCTCCAGCCTAAACACCCCCAGCTCCCTCAGTCTTTCCTCGTGAGACTTTCCCTCCAGTCCCTTCCAAAGCCTTGCTGCTTTCAGGCCACCTGGGCACAGTATTTCACTGGACAACTATGGGGACCTGGGGGTTTTTTTGGTATTTATTTTATAGCCTGATGGATGGAGGATGATGATGGATGATGCATTTCCTTTTATATTGCATATTTATGGCATATACCTTTATTCAGCACTTTGTGCCACTTGAGAGGAACTACTGAAGCATTAGATAATTGATCTGGTCTTTGCTGTATCTCAAGACCATAGTTCCCAAGGTCATGGGAATAGACAGAGAGGACACTAGCCATGCATCATTCTTCCAGTTTCATCTTATTCCAGATGTTGGTGGGTTTTTATGAACTGTGAGGGAAAGTTCCTTTCTAGGGCTGTATCTATTCTGCCTAGTGGGGTCTGAGCCATTCTCTGCCTGTGCCTTCCCCCCCCATTCCCCTTTATGAAATGGATCATGACCTCAGGCATTCACTGCCATATGAGTATTAAATTAGATCCTCAATAGCCAGTCCCACTCAGCCTTTCCTGCTTTATTGTTTCCTGCTGCTCATCAGGTGCAGGAAATAATGGCATTAATATCCTTTTTATTATTACACTTCTTGATGCTTGTGTAGAGTTTTCTCCCTCAGAAAAAGGACATGACTTATGATAGATGGTCAACAATTACTCCCCTTACTAATCTAAACCCATTCTTCTTCCTTTTGACATTCTAATTAACTAATGATATGGTATTACTCTTTAATCCTTCCTGTTATCCTTATCTCCATTCTTCCATCAAGTTCCCTTTGGGCAGCATGTAAAGCTTTTTTCATTGCCTGTAACACAGAAGATAGAACATTTGTTGTGGTCCTTTTTAACCAAAAAATGTGGGATATTAATAGGAATTTTTGACCTTGAATTACAGTCCCATTCTTCAGCCTTTATTGACATTAACTGGATGTGTTCTACCTAATACTGCTGGCAACCTCAAAACCCAGTATATCAGATCCAGCTATCTGTCCAGTTTTCAGGACATGTATTCCACGTATCCCAAATCCAGTCTCCCTGATGGCAGTTATATCACTCTCACCACTGACATTGTGGGAAGGCACTGAGAAAGTCCCAGACTGGACTATGCAGCAGATGGGAAGCAGATTCAGGAGCTGGATTCTGGAACTGTATTCAGAAATGCATGATTTTACATGAAAATTCAGAAAACCATGACAAAGACTTCTTTATCCACCCCGCATTCTATACCATCAATGTCATGCCCGTATCTACTACTTTACACACATAGATACTATTCCCTTAGTGAATGGGACATCCTTCCAATGCGCCAATTGAATTCACTTAGTCTGTGACTTTCAGGCTTTATCTCTCACAGCAGTCACGGGGCAAAAGAGATGGTGTTGGGCTATGGGTGGTTGTTGGACTGTGTTGTATTGGCGGTGGCTGTTCCACTGAGACGGGGATCTGTGCATCTGGGGAGTACGGTATGTTGCTGGTACTTTTGAGGCAGTGCCTCCTCTGTCAAGACACAGGTCTGTACTGAGGAACAGAGATTGCCCTCATAATGCTGGAGTCAACTAGCCAATTCATCTCTTGCGCATGCCTGGATCTCACAACAGGTCATTGCTGCCAATGAGTAGGAATATGATGGTGGTGAACATTCGCTAGATGGGCAGTGTGCATCAGACTTGGATCTGCAGGTAGCTGTCCATCACTGAGATGGACCTCCAATACAGCTAATTCCCTCAGGTCCTGGATGCCTTTCTCCCTAGTCCACTTGTCTGAGTGGACCATGTCTCCACCCTGAAGGGGTGCCTTTCCCTCACCTGACAGAAGTCACGTCCAGAGGTTGAGGGGTTTTGTCTGTCTCAGTCCCCTTGTCAATGCCACCTTTCCTAGACCAGATTCTCAGCTACTTCTGTACCCTGTAATTCAAACCCATTGGCCCCAACACCCCATCACTGGAACAACCAGGTAACTTGCCTGGCAGCCAAAATCCTTCTACATAACAACCAAATACTGTTGTGCTCAGGCTGCGTGTGAGGGCAGCAGCATGGGGTAGGCTCCCCATGGACAGGGGATAGGGCTGTTCTGACACATTCCTGGTATCTGGAAGGGGTCAGTGAGCTTCAACTTGGACCTCTAATGCAGGAGTTACAGAGCATCCCAAACATGTCTGCAGGGGGGTGCTTTGGAAAGGTGCCTGTGCAACCATGGCACCTGGGGAGGAGGAGTGATGGGATCAGATGTGGTCAGCTGCCCCATACAGGGTGGGGCAACCACTTACCCCCAGGGAGCCAGACCAGAAGCAACTAGAGTGGAATGGCACTATAGTGGAATGGAGTCCAACTGAGCTGAGCTGAGCATGGAGCTCACCTAGAGCTCATGGCCCCCAGTGAAACAAGGCAGTGACAGCCAGGTGAGGCTGTCTGGGGCAGTTGACCACCTTAATGCTGTGAGCCACATTTGAAAATCTCAGTCTCTCAGCTGGTAACAATCTAGAGCTCATCAACGAGCCCTCACGTGTATTTAGGAGTTTTTAAAGAAAAGAAGGTGGGGTTGCATCGTGCTGTTCCATAGCATGCGAGTTAGAAAGCAAGGATGAGCTTTGGTGCTGTTTGCAAAAGCAAAAGGTGAAGGTAGGAAGCTGCTTTTTATTCTTTCGTGCTTTTGGTTTAGTTTGTGTGAAACCTGGGCAGCAGTAGGATATTGTGGTAGTGGGTTTCTTCAGTTGCGTGGGACAAAGAGGTGGGATTTGCAGTTTATCTGCTGAAAAGCTAATATTATTTGAGGCAAAATCATCCAAATACTGTGTAGGAAAGACAAGTGTGCTGCATGCCTACACAATAATCAACCCTACGTTTGCTCTGGTGGTACTAGAGCAATGGGAAATTAAACTCCTGGATTACAGCTCCTGAGAGGAGGTGAAATGAGCTGGGGGGAAAAAAACTTACCTGAGTAAAAATCTGGGAAAGGGTCAGTTGGAGGCCTGTCATGGGAGAGGGCCCCTCTGTTTATGTGTTTTGTTTGTGTGGAGATAGCTTACCATAGCCTACCAGGTATCTGGTGTTTGTGGTGTTTTGTATCTTTCATAAAGAGATATTTCATCTGGATTCCTTGTAATGCTGGCTGTTATTGCTGTGAGAGAGCATTCTGATGTTCCAAGACGTTTGGTGGATGGTGTTGTGGGCTAATATGCAGTGCTTACTTTTACCTAAAAACACCAGAAGAAGTGCTCTATGCAGTAGAAAATAGCAGGTGCTAGGCTGGTGGCCACCGCAGCCCTGAGGAGGGAAGGGCTTGTGGGGCAGCCTGGAATGCTTGCTCACATCTTAGAGCTGCTCCAAGCTGAACAGTGCTCAGAGCTTGAGGTGGGCTGCAGAACACCGCTGTGTGGTGGGTGTGATTTCACACCAGTTCCTGAGCCCGTAAGGATTTAAGCAACATTGTTTAGTTGGTGTTGATTAGCTTTGGAGCTAAACCGCTCACAGGTGATGCACGTATGAACCTTCTTTTGGGGTTTAGTGGATGTTTTGTTTCCCTTACAAACAGGCAATAATTTTCTGCTGATAATTTAATATAGGAGAGAAGATAAAAATGTCTATTTCTTTCTGTGAAGCTCTTTTACTCAAGGTTTGCACCTGTAGAAATATCACAGATGTTGTGTGGGCTTTGTGGAGAAAATGCGTTGGCTTGGCCATGGTCTTGAAGTCTGGACAAACTTCTCCACCTCCATAAAGATTTTTTGAAGCATGAATTATTTTTCTTTACTTGAGGCTGTGGTATAGCTGTTAGGGAGATGTTGAAATGAACGTTAGACTTGCTATTCCTAGAGGTCCTTTTCATCCATGATGATTCTGTGACTAGATTCTATGATTCTACTATAAAGGGTATTTATTGGCAAGCTGTTGGTGTTTAGAAGTGTTAAGTGCTGTCACTTGTGATTAAAGTAAGACCTGTAAGGTCTTTTAGGCTTCCACAGAAGGCAAAAAAGTATGGAAAATGTAGGTTTGAAAAATGAAGTTGGACTGACACTTCCAGAAATACCAGATTGAAACACTTTCCATTAGGACCTGACAAGAGACAAATGAATTCTCATGAACAGAAACACAGATAAAACTTGTTTCTGGTGATATAAAATGAACGCAGAACAATCTAGAGCTAAAGAGAACAGAAGTCTCTTTTGACCCCTCAAATCTGCTGAGCAGTTGCAGCATAATATGTGAATTCTGAAATAGGCTGTGACTCAGCCCATAGTGCTGTAGGGTGTTACAGCATTGTAGCGTGAGACTGTTCAGACTTAACCGAAATGTAATAAAGCATTGATATCAGAGGGTTGTGAGGAAACAATGGTACAACGTTGGAATGAGTGAAGAATCCATGTGGTTTGTCTCAGTAGAATGATGTGGTTGTGAATGTAAAGTTCCTGTGTACATACAGGTTACTGTGACTGCAACCCAAGGTGTTATTCCACTAATAAATCCTCTGGTAAATTCGGGAAGGAATTGCCTGAGAGTGAGGGATTTGGGTATGCTGTTCAGTCAATTTGTATTTTTACATATTTAAGGCTAGCCCTGGTGTTCATGTTTCTGTCACAGAAAAGAAATGGGGCCTTTGGACAGATTCATACTAGCTCAGACACTGCTCCTGTGACTGGAGCTACCGTTTGTCTCTATCAGCGCAGAACTGGGATGAGAGGAAGGGCTTAGCAAAGGGGAGTTTGAGCAAGTTGATTAGCCTTTATCCTGGGCAGACCTGTAGCTCCTCTACTCAGAGGGCATGAGTATTCTGAGGCAGGAAGTAGCATCTTCCAGTATTTTCTTTAAAATCCCATTTAATGACTGGCATGAAAGTATTTGGGCTGTAACAGTTTCTTCAGGTGGAGGAGTGACAGTGAGAAACAGGGTAACAGGGACAGTGCACTAATGATCTCTTGCGTAACAGAGGAGAAAGCACAAAAGCCTGTATGATAATCTGGGTGCTGTGTGGTCGTCTTTCCTTGCATCCGTTTACGCTTTTCTTCTGTAAGGAAAAAGTGTTACCTACTTCCCTTTTTAGAGAGAAATAAGTTTGGTTTAACCATCTGGAAAACTGGGGGCTGATAAAGGCGGCTCAGTGAGTGGATAATGCTGTCTGATAGTGCACTAGACAGCTGCTGTTTTGCTTGTTGCAGCCTGATCCTGGCTTTAGGGAAAAAAAGCACTTTCCCATAGCTGCTGGGGGTTTTGTGTAATGAAGAGCGTACTCCCTTCCCCTTGAACCATCACGAAAAGCAGGAGCAAGACTGGTGCTGGCTGAGGCCAATCATGGATGGGATGGGCTGATGACAGCTCTAATGGTGTGGATTGGTGGTCTGCACTGTATAAGGGATTGCATGCTAACACCTACATAAATTAAGGTTGTGAACCCAACTAAACAACATCTGTATACAGTGTTTGTACTCTGTGTGTCAGGCTTGGTGATTAAGCTGCCGCTAATGTTTAATAGATTTGTGTGGTCTGTCTTTTTCAACTGTTCTGTTTTCCATCAGATCCTACCCACTGATAAGTCGCAACATGCAACATACAGGGAGTTAATGGCTGCATGGTAACCCTCTAATCTCTGACAAACAGCATTAACAGACTGAAATTCACTGTTGATGCAGGACTGTGACAGGCTTCTGTCACAGTAAGATCTAATGCACATGTAGGGTTTTACATTGGTCTTGATCTACTGAGGAGATCACAGTTTTAGCCTGAAAATTCAGCTGTTAAAGCACTCTGCTATCGTCTTTATCTGAGTATCTGCAGGGTGGCTGTAGGGAGGATGGAGCCAGACTGTTTCCAGTTGTGCCCAGTAGACAGGACAAGAACCACTGGGCACAAGCTGGAATACAAGAAGCTTCATTTAGAAATAAGGACAAATGTCTCCAGTGTGAGTCCCAAAGCCCTGGCCTAAGCTGCTCAGAGATGCTGTAGAGTATCCTGCTCTGGAGATATTCAAACCCCACCTGGTTGTAGCCCTATACACTGTGCTCTGAGCATCCTGCTTTGGCATGGTGGTTGGACTGGATCTCTTGAGGTCCCTTCCAACTCTGATTCTGTGGTTCTGTTTCTAACCCAGCAATAGAAACTCTTTCCTTATCACAACTGCTGAACATTAAATCTTTTCAACAATAGCAGGTTTATAACTATTTAAAAACATGTTTTCTGTGGAAAAAGCTTGGAGTTCAGTACAACGTTACTTAAATTCATTGGTTTTGTATTTCATACTTGATTTCCATGTGTAAAATGCTATATTGCAATGCATTCACATGTGTATGGTTTCCACATTACCATTTTTCTCCTTTTTATAGGGAAGAAATGAACCATGTGTGGTTTGGGTTATTGTAAGGTAACGTCTACTTGCACTTAGTAAACATCCAACAGATACGATTACAGCCTGCTACTGCAACGTATATATTCACTCAACTATAGCTCTTCACATGTCTTCTCGTTCAAAAAGATTATATGACCAGTGCCAAAAACGTCAGGGAAGACAAGTAGGTGATAAATGAAGTCCTCCACTTCAGACCTTGGCCAACCCCATAGCATGACACCTTCCCATCCCCAGGAAATGCCTGAGGCACTGACATGTAACTCCTGCAGTAGATGCTGAATGCAAACTCTTAGGGCTTTGTTGTACTGTGTTATGGGAATCCTGACCTTGAAGAACCAGCAGACATACTCCTTGTAGCTAAAGGGGTTAGAGGGTTTGTGTTCATCTGCCTTGGTGCTGGTGCTGAGCACTGCTGTGTGCTATATGTAAAAACTGCTCTGTAATTCATGATGAGCCACTGCTGCTGCTCATAATGAGATGCTGTTCTTTTAGCTTTGCTCATTCTGACATTTTGACTTACTAGTTCATAATATTATTCATGTTTATATCTACTTAAAGCATTGCCAAACCAGAAAAGTCTGCTGTAACCTGTAGCCCAGTAGCTCCCTTGCAAGATAATTACTTGGAGTTTGTTCTTGGAAGTATGCGTGAAGAATAATTATGGCTTGTGCACTCCCCTCTTAAAATCTGCATAAAACATTATTGAAAGGGAAAAGGAATCATCATGTGAAAGAAGCAATTTCTAGTGTGTGTGATATCATGGCTTGCTATTGTTGAACTGAAACACACTAGGAAATGCACTCATCTTCTCTCTTCCTACTCCACTTTATCAGGCTGCCAGGACAGAAGTTTGGCCCCTTAAGGTTTTTTGCAGTATCTTAACACATGATAGAAATCTCATGGAGTTTATACAGGCAATTGTATGGCTAGTTCTAAGTTGCTCAGGACTCATGACACCATCAAAGCTGAGGAGTAAGCTGAGGTACAAGTATTGTTTCCCTGGCTCCAAACAAGGAGGCTTGTTTAATGTGGCAATCTCAAGGACATGTATCCTCAGGAGTGGTTGTCTTATGCTCCAGTAATGGAGATTAAATTTGGGGTAGCTTGCTAGTTTTTTTCAAACAAGGAAACTAGAATTCATTAAAAACTAATTAAGAATGTATAAGAGGTTAATACTCCATGTTAAGCCTTATTAATGTGTGGTAAGTAATTCATAAAGTATCAAAGGACTGCAGTGGATGGAATTAAGAAGAACTATACCATCAAAACCTACATTAAAGTAACATTAAGGGTCTTGTTTGAGCCTGAAAAAGCTGGGAAATTTAGATATAAAGTTAAATCTGTCACCAAGTCTATTTTTTTTTTAATGCTGGTGTAATCCATAGTATCTTCCTTCATTAAGAAGCCTTGCAATCCATTGTTAGGTGGTCTTTTTGTCACAACTGAAGCCTCAGTATTAATTAATCTATTCTAATATTGATTCTTGACCAAATGTTTTCATGTTCTTGAGATGCTTAACATGCAAATTATTAGATATGAGAAATAGGTCTTCATATCCTGCTACTATAGCTAATTCCTAAGTGATGACAACTTCACTTTAGGCAGTCAGAAAAGCTCTTGGTCTGTAATACCTGAAGCATGGCCTTTTCAGTCTCACCAATACATACATTGAAGAAATCTTGGTTTTGCATTTTTAAGCTTAATAGTAGATTAAGCTTCTTTCAATCTGACTTTACTGAGTAAAGTGAACAATGTCACAAAATCCTATGATAATCTCTAGGAAATTGTTCTCGTGGTTGTGTTCAACCCTCTACCCACATCCAGCCTTGTTCTGACTACAGCCCTGGAGCTGCAGTGAAGGCACAAGCGCTAACACATCCTCTAGCACTTCTGCCCCCTTCTAAATCACAGAAGGTACTGACATAAATGTCAGCCCTGATCTCATCACACCAAAACACTTAAAAGACTTTCTTCAAGGACAAGAATTACTGCAACAGCATTTGGATGAAGGATTAGCAAACATTGCCTGCAGCATCTGTAGTGAAACCTTGTGGACTGTGAGAAGGAAAGAAAGGATGTGCAGAGCAAACCCTTACAACATGTTCATTTATCATTCTGGTAGCAAATCCTGAAGAAAAGCAGATAAATGCAAATGGTGACCACAGCAAAAGGAGTTTTCAGTGGAGTCAGTCAAAAGAACTGCTTGCTCTTCTACATGGATAGAAATGCTGGGGAGATCTGGCCCACCCACTACAAGCCTTGCATGAGTAAGATTCAGGGTGGTGTTTTACCCAAGCACCTGTCTCTGTTAAAAATGATGTGCAGGCAAAAGATGTCTTTAATTGAAGTAAATTAGCCTTTGTGGGCTTTGCTGTCAAAGAGAATGTTAAAGCCGATTTGAGAGATAAGAAAGTCAGAACATTTGACAACTTTAAACATTTAAGAAATACTAATACTTCACATTTCTAAGTGCAAAGGAACACTAAGTGCTTTCTGAGCTACACAGATGAACTGCTTCATGCATCACTGAAATGCTGCTACCTCTTGGTAGTAAACAGGAGCTGGTTGCTGCATGGTGCACAGCTTTAGGATGCAATATTGATAAACGGGAAACAGAGGGTGCTGTAATGACTGAATGATTTTAAGTACCCTCAACGTAATCATAAAAGAACATCTTTCATGATCACCCTTTGTTTCCATCACCTAAAGGATAAAGTCTGAAGTGCTTGTATGCCAAGCTATGGCTGGGCAAGTAGAAGACCATTTCTGTTCGGGGGGGTGTAATTGAAGGTGTAGTGGCAGTTGCCAGTAGAGGCAAAGGTTTCTTGAACCTTTCCAGTGACAGTGATTCGTCTCCATTCCCTGGGCAGCCTGTTCCAACTGCTGACCACTCTGTCAGGGATGACATTTTTCCTGATGGCCAACCTAACCCTCCCCTGGTGCAACTTGAGGCCGTTTCCTCTTGTTCTGTCACTGGTGACTTAGGAGAAGAGTCTGACACACTCCTTTCAGGTAGCTGTGTGAGAATCAAGCCCATGTAACTGTAAAGATTTTATTGGGGACAAATTCAGTAGACCAAAGGACGTACAGCGCTGGGTGCATACAGGGGGGATGCACAAACCAAAGCAGACCCTTCCAAAGCTTTATAGCTTTGAGCTTTTTACGTTATTTATATAAAGATGTCTTCTGCTTAAAATTTACAACCTTTTCATCCTGTCCATATGGCATTATCCCTCCTGTCACACTCCTTTACAACAGATAATGCTTTAGTTGGAGCAATAAAACTACAACCTCTGATCAACTTGTAGAAAAGAAACTTATTTAACTACTTACAATATTTATTCTTGAACAAGAAAAAGGCCAGGGCAAAATTTCTATCCTTATTTATCATAGCTGTAGAGAGCAATAAGGTCTCCCTTCAGCCTCCTTTTCTCCAGACTAAACAACCCCAGTTCCCTCAGCCATTTCTCATCAGACCCGTCCTCCGAGCCTTTCGCCAGCTTTGCCACCCTTCTTTGGACCCATTAAAANTTTAGTTGGAGCAATAAAACTACAACCTCTGATCAACTTGTAGAAAAGAAACTTATTTAACTACTTACAATATTTATTCTTGAACAAGAAAAAGGCCAGGGCAAAATTTCTATCCTTATTTATCATAGCTGTAGAGAGCAATAAGGTCTCCCTTCAGCCTCCTTTTCTCCAGACTAAACAACCCCAGTTCCCTCAGCCATTTCTCATCAGACCCGTCCTCCGAGCCTTTCGCCAGCTTTGCCACCCTTCTTTGGACCCATTAAAAGGTGACATGAGATTGATTTCCTAATTTTGAAAAGAGGGGGGGAGTTTCTAATTCATCTTACAAATTAAAACTAGTTCATTCACATAGAAGCTAAATATCCTCATTAGAGAATTTGTTTCAGTTGTGTGTTGGCCAGGTGGAAATAAATTTACGATTGTTTGTAGCAAAACCCTATGAAAACAACGCAGAAACAGCAAATAGAGAGAGGCTTCCCTGAAAAACTGTAGAAAACATAAGCTGCTCTGTGTCCACAGCTTGTGCCTGCTGTTTGTAGGTAGACTAATAGAATGTGCTGTGAAGATGATGCCTGAAGCCTACTTTGCTTAAGTGTAAAACAGAGGGCAAATTTACAAACTGTTAAAGCATGACGCTTAAGGATGTGCATAAGCATTTAGACATTGTAAATACAGCATCAGAGTACAAACTCAGACTGTTCAGAGGGCACTTGTTAACCCAGCTGTTGTCTGTGTGCAGTTTCAAATGCCTCACAGAATGCCTTTGGTTGGAGGAGACCTGCAAGATCATCTGGTTTCAGTAATATTGAAAACCAATTCCAGAACAGGTAAAGCTATTGTGGTGTTAACATAGAAATTTAGACTAATTTCTGCTCCAGACTTTACTCACAAAATAATCTCCGTTCAGCCAACAAAATGAAGGATTTTTAGAGAAGTAGGGTTTTTTTTCTTGCAGAAAGCAGAACAAAGCAATGCTTCTCTAAGCTTTCAGATACAGACTCCCAGTGAAGTGCTCTACCTAATTAGGTCTTGGAGAAACTTGTGAGGACCAGAGGAGGAGTAACGGACTTGGAGAAAAACCTCTAGCTTTACATGCTTCCTTTTTTATCATGGCAGCCTTGCCCAAAGCCCCATTCTCAGAGATGGGGGAGGAAAATAAGCTGCTACAGGAGTTATTGGCTGGATGCAAAGTCTGAAATTAATTTTCAGCCCTGACATTTGCACAAAGTACTGTGTGGGGGTGAGTGGTTCTTACTGCAAGGGGTGTTGGCAGAACCTTGACTGTCTCATTTAATTGCCTCTTTTGGTAGCCCGGTTATCAAGTTGCTGTACAGGAAATGCATCGCAATTCAGTGCAATAACTCAAGTTCCAAGCCTAAAGTGATTTTTTTTTTTTTTGACATGACTCTGACGAAAGCCTCACTTGCTCACAGTTTGAACAACACTGCAGAATTCATAGAATAATAAATTCATGGAGCTGCTCAGGTTGGAAAAGACCTTTTATAGAAGTTTGACCATTAATCCAGCTGTCCCAAGCCCTCTGCTAAACCATGGCTGTGACTTGTAACAGCGTGGCATCCATAGGCTGTTTCAGTGTCCAAGGTGATGGTTAGTGGAACTGATGCGATTGGTACGAGGCAGCCTGGATGCCAGTTCTGCCTTACCAGCAAGCACTAGCTAATGTTCCATGTAGCTACAGAGCTGGGCATGTGTTTGTACCATTGACTTCCCAGTTTCTCACCTTTGGCACTTGGAAACACTCTGCCTGCAGTACTTCTGTCATAGACAATTCTCCCATCATTTGGAAGACTCCAGGGATAGCCGATGTTATTTGCATTCGATTAGGGAGTATTTAGAATTGAGACTAATTCATGCAAGAAAGCAACAGAAAACCTCATTACAAATCTCTAATAATCCATGTGACTCATGTTTCTACAGGCACTGGGTTTTGTTTAGCCTGACATCAGGAAAACTGTGTGGCAGGCTGGCAGGTTGGATCACTGGCTGTCTGGCATGGATCTGTGTTACCTCAACTTGATTGTCTCCATCACCATCCTGCCTCTCAGTTGGAGGAAGCTAACAAGTGCCACTAGTACAGGAATTGTGTGGGATTTGTGAATACTTTGGAGCTAAGACCACAATGGAAGTTCACACGATGAACTGGCTTCTGATAAGCAACAGCTTTTGATGAATACTCACAAAACTACCTAGGGACACATGGTAATGGAACATGTCAGGGCGGTCAGATTTGGGCAAATCACTACAAATATCATTTTACAGAGGAAGAGATGAATTTTTTTGCTTAAAGCGCATTTTCATCTCTGATAGTTTTCTAAATCATAAAAGAGCTCTAATTAGAGAGTTCTGATCTAAGTGAAGCAAGGGGGAGGGCAGAGTAAGTTTCAGTTGTTCCAAACAAAGACTGTTTTATCCACCATGGTAGGGAAGAGGCTGAACTTCTGGTTGCTGATTCAAAAGATAACCAAGTCTGAGGGTTGTGCCAGCAAAAGCTCCTTTTTTACAAGAAAAGTGGTTCCCTGTGTTACATAGGAATATTTGGAAGATTGCCAGAGCACTAGATGGTTATGAACAGAAGAGAAAGGACATGGCTGCACACTCAACTAACTGTCCTTTCAGTAAGTTTTGCTTTGCCTTTAGGGAAGCACGGCAAAGGAAGCTGATTTGTTCCCACTGCCAGTCATCTGCTTTCTCAGCAAGCACTTGTATTAAGAAATACTTGTGAATTGTTGTTCACAAACAGCTCAACACCAAACCTCAGACATGCAGAATGTTGAAGAGAGAGAGGGAGATGGAGGGTTTGGGTCTCCATCCAGGTAATTGTATATAAGCTAGGACCAAAGGGAAACTGAAAATGGTAGCTTCAGCTTTACTGATGTCATCACTCTCCTTAACGTAGGAGAGAGCTTCAGGCTTCTTTTTCTCCATCTCAGTTATGTTTAAAAACATGAACAGTTCTCATGAAAATGCAGAAGTTTTTCAGTACCCACAGCCTACAGACTTCTGATTTGTGAATGAAGTAATCACAGAATCAGAATCGTTTAACCCAACCCCACCCTGCCCACTAAACCCTGTGTTCAAGCACCACATTTACACCCTTTTTGAACCCCTCCAGGGATGGTGACTCCACAGGTAGTATGATGTAATTTCTTCTGAGCATCACAACTATTTAACTGAGAAGTGAATTGGGACAGCACCATATTATACAAGCAATACTGATGTTCAAAATTTGGTGAATATTTAGGATCAGAACAAACTCTGGTTTCTAGTCTGTGTGCATCTCTTAGGCTTTAAACAGTTGATATTAATCAAATCTTTTGCACTCTTATATCACAGTCTAAATAGTTCAAGTATCTTGGCCAAAGTTTGATACCTGATATTTGTATTCAGTTTGTCATTGATACAGCTGGAAATACAAAGCATAATAAAAATAAGTACAGGTTTAAAGACTTCCTTAAAGAAACTGCAAGATTTGTTGAATTGGTATCATCAGTTTGGCAATAGCTTTGTGCTGTTTTGCCTCATTTCCACAACTGCTTGCAAGTGTCTGAAGCTTAAGCTCAGACTTTCCTAAAGAACAGACTCTGTGTGTGAAGAAAAATTCCTATGTGTAGTTGTGAATTCTCCTGCTGGGATTTCTAATGATTGTGGTGTATGATGTTGAGGAAGACAGGGATCAGCTGATAACATCAGAATCCTGTGCCACATAGGCTGTAAGATGGTACCTGACATCTGTTCTCCTTGCTTCATCTCCTTTTTCAGTTATTTTCATTCTAAGAATGAGCTGGTTTATTTACGTAGTTGTAGATTTTTCCAGTCTTAACTGTTCCACCACACTACAGTGAAAGTCAAAGTTGCTTAAGGAGTACCCCAGGCTTATTTTAAAAGCATACATCGGTTTTGCTATTTCATGCATAATCTAAGCAAAATAAATATGCACCCTCTAGCTCTGCTATGTAATGCTAGAAAACACAACTGCTGAGCCCATCAGTTTCCTGTGTGTCTCTCCCAGCCATCTGACAGAGCTGCAATAACAAGCTGTAAACTGTGATTAAGTGGAGCATGGAGAGTGACCATCTCTAAAATCGTCTTTTTTTTTTTTCCTTGTATCTATTTATTCATATATTACATAATAAAAATGCCTCAAACCTTGTGGTGAGGCACATAGCTGTGGAGTGCTGATGTGCAGCTCTTCAACAAAATAAAAATGAATATAAAAATACTAATAACTGCAGATGCAACTTAATTTTGTCTGTTTATAATGAGGAAAGGCAGGTCAGAAAAGACAAGCTTTTCTTCTGATCCTCAGTTATGCCTTGCAATTAGGAAGAAACGAGCAGTAAAACAGTAAACAACGGCCCTATCAAAAAGGGGAAGATAAAACTTGAGGAGTGCAGCACCAGGAGGAAAGCACCAGCTGCTGCCTGAAAATGTTTTGTTTGCCTGTTACCTGGGGATTCTTGCATTTCTTCTGTCTTTCTGTACCATATGTAACAGATCATGGCAGACAAAGGTAGTGCTCTTCTGATCAGTGGAGGATAGTCAGCAGAGACAGGTGGATGTGCACAATAAGCTGCTTCCTTTCAGCATGGAAGTATTGTAGGAAGGACAGATGTCTGAAGGAGGATACAGCCACATGGCACATTCTAAGTGCCTTTGCAAGCAGCATCATAGTCCCCTAAAATGTTTGTTTTTTCTGTGTTAGAAGCTAGTGTCTGTGTATGCTTTCTCCTTTAACCATCATGCCATAAATCCTTGATTTCAATTCAGTTTTAAAATACCCCACCAGTATACATGCAGTATACCACCATATACTGTGCATCTTCACTTCCTGGCTAGAAAAGAGCCTTATAATACAAAAGCAAAACAAGGCTTCTGTTGTTTCTTCTCCTATGTAAAAGATGCAGTACTTTTCATCATTCCCTCTCCTAATCCTTTGGATTTGAATGGGTTTTATTGCAGTAAATAGAGTAGACCTGTTTGAACTCTGCAGCTCTGCACTGCTTCATCTTGAAAACTGGCCCTTATTTGGGTCCATAACATTGTCTTGTGTGTTGCTGCTATAACCTGTGGAATAGATCAGCACCTACTAACACCTTTAAGCAGCGACTTTTCCTGGTAGGGCTTTGGTGTTTTGTGATGTGTTACTTAGTGAATCATTGCTAATGCATGCTCTAATTTTTTTTTTCTGTTCTTAAAAATATTACCCTAGAAAAATTTTTCCTCCTCATGTCCTTTGCAATATTTAAAAGACTCACAGGCACACACACTTGCAGAAAATGATGGGTGTGGTGGGGTTGGGTTGATGGTCCATCTTGAACGTCTCTTCCAATCTTTATGGTTCTTTGTATAAATACTGTAGTTTAATTTTAGCCTTGTTCCACTCTCTTCCTCATGAAGTAGTTAATTCCATAAACAGCCGAGTCGTCTGGCTTACTGTCGATATCTTATTCTTCAAACACAAATAGCTATGTCTGCATGTTGCCCAGGATTAGAAAATTCTCCTTACAATGCTAATCCAAGCAAGTGCAGTGTGCTTCCTGGTACCCTACAACCTTAGGAGACACTTAGTCTGCTTTTCCAGTAGCGATGTCTCCAATTTTTCATGTCTATACACAAAAATAACTTCACGGTCTTTTAAGGTAGCATGATTGCACTTTTAAAGATCGTGTGGTGTGCTAACTCTGCTTTTCTTTCAGCAGCAGGCTGTTGCACACTCTCATGGAGTCAGGCTGCCTCTTTAGCAGCTGTGAAAATGTTTCGTTGAATATTAAACAGAATTCAGACAATTTATATTCAAGTACTGAATAAACAATTTGATTTTCTTTTTAAGGCATGAATGTGCTTACTTCTTAGTGTGCTTCAAAATATAAGTCAAAAACACAGAAGGATCATAATCTTGTGCTTAGGGTGCATGTGGTTAGTGTAAATCTCAAAGACAAATCCTTTCACATGTAAAACTCAGTGTTTGCTGCTTTGAGGCACCACAGCAATTACAGAATTGGACCTGTTAGGTCTATCCTTCACAGGTATTGCAAAAATCCACTACAGGCTGAACTGGGGGCTGGACTGTAAGTAAAGCTGTGCCAACAGTGTGTTCTGTGGTGTGATAGTTATGGAGAAAATGCAAAAGCTGCACCTGGGTGAAAGAACACAACATCACTCGGATTAAATAAGTACTACTGTTCCTCTCCTATAGCCAAAGCTTAAGGATGATTTGGATTAATGACAAAATCATGTAGGGTGGAAAAAATCTTTTAAGATCGGGTCTAACCATGAATCTGCTCTCCCAAGCCCAGTGCTAAACCTCCTTAAGCTCCAGTTCTCCGTGACTTTTGAAAGCATTGAGGCCCAGGTAACTTTTTCCGAATGCCAGTGCAGTTCAGCATCGCAGTATGAGAACACTTTAGGGATGGTGGCTAAAGCTGTTTTAGAGTAGACAGCTAAGTGATTGCTGAAGGGCCTGAACTTCACATAAATCTAGCGGAGACAAGTACAAACCATGAGAGCATGTGCTGGCTGTCCAGGAGTCACAATGCAATAATAGTAGGAGATTAATGTTTACAGTAGATGGATGATTGACAAGAGATTAGATGTGAATTTCATTACTCAATCCATGAGATTAGATGTGAATTTCCAAACTCTTATTAAGCATCTTGTCTTTTTGAGAAACATTTGTATGAGGAGGGTAAGATCTCCAATGCTAACGTAGGCATCGTGGGATCCCGGCTTGCCAGTGAGAAAGAAACTCTCCTTTGTTTTCGCACAGTGAAAGAAATCTGGAGAAGTCCACAAAGATGTCTTAAATGCAGCAGTGCCTTCCAGATTGTAAATTATACGCTGAGATGAGCCAAGAACTACACAAGGGCTTTAATGAAGCTGTGTGTGTTTTTCTTCTGTAAAGTTCATTCAAGCACTGTGTGATTTAAGCTGTTGATGTTTATACTACGCACATCCCCTCAAAAAATGGATCTTGTGCTGTGTGTGATTTGACAGCACGCTTTCTAAATTATTTATGTAGGGTTATACCTTTTCCTAGTTGCATAGAGAGCAGAGTGTGATAATTCCCTTTGTGATAGGAGTATCCCTAATTCTCAGGAACAGCTCTGGTAGTTGGTGTAACCTTCCTTTTCTTTAATTGCACAGCGCTCTCCAAAAATAAAACCCTTGCAACCATTAAATTCTGTGTTTTTAAAAAAAATCACTGCCAGGTACTTTAATTTTATAATTTTTTGCTTGACTGGCATTAAAGCTGTCAGCACCCTGGTTTGGTGAGGTAAGGACTGATTTAGAAGGTCTCAGTGTTGAAAACCTGCAATTAGCTGCATGTTAAGGACAAATCAAATTGTTTTCATTGAAGCATGCTTTTTAAACCTTAATGTATTTATTTAAAGTGCTGTGTTTTCATATGACCAGAGGTTCAAGCCTTTGAAGTGTGACTGTAAATTTCTGTGTGTATATAAAGCAGGCACATGTTAGATCTGCATCTCCTTGCCTTTAGCTGTGTTCTTAAACACACTAGGCACTTCTGCAAGAGGAAAGAGTACTTGGAGATCTAACAATCTTCCCTATTTGCCCATTATTTATGAGACTCCTTTAGGCAAGTGCTTTCAGCTCTAGTTACCTGCAGCTGCTTGTATCATATGTATGTGGGCAATCTGACAGAATCTTGCCTAGAAAGGTGAGGGCAATCTCCATTGCCTGTGCTGCTTCTGATGAAGGGGAAAGCAATAATTGCTTTGTCAGAGAGCTTTGCACAAGGACCTTGGGCTTCTGGGTCTCATGGGGCAAATTTTATGTTGAAATATGTCTGAAAACTTCCCTTGTTAAATTCTTTCCATGGGTTGTTAAAAGTATTTGAAAGAGTAGTTTTAAATAGGAGTCACTATCCTACCTTTTTACAGCTGACAATTTATTTTAATAAGGATGTGTGAAATCGTGGTGAGTATGGAAAGGAGAGCATCCAACTGAAGGCAGGATTCAAGTGACATTAAAGTGATGGTACTGAGGTTTCCTAAGATAAAGGGGTACTCTGCTCTGCATCATAGAATCATGGAATCATTAGGGATCAGAAGGGACCTCAAAAGATCATCTAGTCCAATCCCCCTGCCACAGCAGGATCACCTAGAGCAAATTGCATAGGAACAGTTCCAGGTGGGTCTTGAATGTCTCCACAACCCCCCGAGAAGCCTGTTCCAGTGTTCCATTACCCTCACTGTGAAGAAGTTCCTTCTGATATTTATCTGGAACCTCCTCTGTTCCAGCTTGTGCCCATTGCCCGTTGTCCTATCACCAGATGCCATTGAGAAGAGCCTGGCTCCATCCTCCTGACTCCCACCCCTCACATATTTATAGACATGAATGAGGTCACCCTTCAGCCTCCTCTTCTCCAAGCTCAAGAGACCCAGCTCTCTCAGCCTTTCCTCTTAAGGGAGTTGTTCTACCTCCATCACATTTGTTGCTCTGTGCTGGACACCCTCCAGCAGCTCTGTGTCCTTCTTGAACTGAGGGGCCCAGAACTAGACATGATACTCCAGATGTGGTCTCACTAGTGCAGAGTAGAGGGGGAGAAGAACCTCTCTTGATCTGCTAAGCATCCTCTTTCTGATCCCCCCCTAGGATGTGATAATACCTTAATTTTTTATGGCATCTGCCTATGGCTTTTAGGATGATAGGCCAAGAAAATAATGTATCAAAAGTGATCTTTAGAAGAAATGTTTTGGTCTGCAAAACAAATGTAGTCTGTGTTGTATATTGACCCTTTGTCTTATTGACAAAGATTTCATTCAACTGAACTGTTTACTCTGAACTCTTATACTTGGAGTTGTATAATTTGACACCATAGCCAGCAGACTTTTTTTAGCCCAGACAAAAGGCAAAGGGAAACCAGTGGAAGATGTTAGATGCTATCTTTAAAGATCAACAGAGATGCACTTTAGAATATTGACAGACTTGTAAGCTTTTCATACCACTGTGGTTTTATTCAAAGTACTGCCCTTCTCAATGCTTGTTCCTCCTTTTCCCAAAAAGGGCACAAATAGCGTGTGTCTGTCCCATGCTGTATTGCTGCTTATCAAGGTTTATGCACAACTTTGAAATCTGAGGTTAGAGTTTTTTATTGAAGATCTGTGATAATGACTACATGTTAATGTTCATTAAGCTTACGTTTCTTGCTCAGGTTTACTCCTTTTCTATTTCTATCAAAAGCATCATTAAATTCGGAACCAGAGAGCGGGCAGATGTTATCATTGATCAGCTTGTTGTTAGATACCAAGAGAGTCAAACCATAACTGACTTAATGTGCTGCTCACTTCTTGTTGTCAGCTCAGTGCCTACTTACCCTATGTTGATGAGTCACATCATAGAACCAGTGTTTGAAAACACCTCCAAGATCATCCAGCCCAGCCATCAACCGGACCTCACCATGCCCACTAAATCATGTGTCACAGAGCTACCACACCTACTCTTTACTAAGAGCCTTTACTTTAATGATAGCTTGTAACTTGTGGTTTCATTTTATGTCTTCAAAATGTGTTTTAGTAATACGTGGATAGTTCAGTTTTCTGTAAAACTGTAATTGTACATGTTATGTGCACTGGGTTAATTTAGAGCAACAAAGCTGACGGAGGGCTTGGAGGACAGGTGTGATGAGGGACTGACAGAACTGGGGTTGTTTAGTCTGGAGAAAAGGAGGCTGAGAGGAGATCTTACTGCTCTTTACAGCTACCTGGAAGGAGGGTGGAGAGATGTGGAGGTCAGTCTCTTGTCCCAAGTCATTAGTGGTAGGACAAGAGGAAACTTCCTCAAGCTGTGCCAGGGAGGGTTAAGTTGGACATCAGGATAAATGCCTTCTCTGACAGAGTGGTCAGGGGCTGGAAGAGACTGCTTAGGGAGGGGTTCAAAAACAAGTAGATGTGGCCCTGGGGAACAGGGTTTAATGGGCAGGATGGGGCTGAGTTGATGGCTGGAGTCATCTTCCAACCTTAATAATTGTGAATATCCAGGAAAATCTATTACCCTTTCTGCCTTTGACACTGACACACACTTAGTAGTTCAGTTTTGCATCTAACCTAAGTGTTTGTTTTCCCCATCTCTAAGAAATGAGAAAATAATTTTGGAAAATGTTTGCTGTAGTCTGTAGATTGGATCTACCATAGAAGTGCTTGATGCTCAGCATGGTTAGCTTCACCTCTTGAAAAATACTCTGGCAAATGCTTATTCTGAGTATTTAAGTGGTGCTGCGATTGGACTGATAGACTATTAGAGTGGTCTTGGTCACCTGGGTTGTGTTCTTTTTCCTTACTCCCCCACAACAGTGAAACAATTGAGTTTCTGAAAATCTTGGAGTGAGATCTAATCTGTTCTCCTGATTTCCTTTTTTGAAATGTTGACCAATGAATTTGGAAAAAACGGAGTTAAAGTAATTATTCTCTTAACTGACAGTGAGTATTCTATAATCTGTCTGGGTTTGCATCCTTGAGTATGTCCATAGTTTGTGATCAGTGAAGAATACTCAATTTATAGGCAATGAAACACCTATGTGGTGGAAAATTGGGTTAAAAATGTATTATTAAGCTGGGTCTCTTATATAAAAGTCAGATCCTCAGCATACGAATATTATGTAAATCAGGTCAATTCTTTCCAAGCAGTGAAGTATAATGTCAGAAAATACATATTTTAGCATAAATTATTTAGTGAAAAGTTCACTTCCTTTATTGCACTGTGCCTGAAGCATTGGAATATGGGCATTATGTCTGGCCATCACTAATAGATGCCAGAGGAGATTTCACGTCCTTCTAGACAGTTTCGAGACTGTTGCCATTTGACACAGGTTTTATTGGTAACACAATTTTGCCTCTATTCTGTTTTGCCCTCTCTGACAATATCCCTGTGTTATCATCTTGCGACAATCTTGCGATCACCTAGTGTATTGACAACTGCACTTGAAACGCTCGTGTGTTTGAAAGTCTGTTACAAAAGTACTGTGAGACTTCCAGGGAAGGAAGACTGCAGTAAGGTATCACTGATGGGTTGAAGGGATGGTTATTTTTGTCCTTCCTTTTGTTTCCATCATGGAGTAGTAGATTTTAAAAATGACACCTACTTCCCCTACATTGGTAGCTCTTTTATGGGGGAAGTTTTTCTTCGTTACAGCTGAAGAACTCTGGTAACAATTTCAGATTCCTGGCAAACTTTGCAAATCAAACTTTAGGAACAAAAGCCCTTGAATGTTTGGGGGGTTTTATCCCTGAAATGTTGGTGGGGGGTGTCCCTTAAAGTCTAAAGTCTAAGCAATATAGAAATCAGTATCATGTATTAATGAATTAAAGGCTGGATGACACCCTGCAATGCTATCTAGTCTACTTCTCTAACCCAGGCTAGAATCTGCTCTGACTCTCCTGTGTGACAGCTGTTTCCTGACTGTGCTGAAGGATACCACCATCAGCACCGAAGCCCTCTGTAAGCAGTCACGGTTAATATATTCTAGTGATTCCCTACTCTTGTCAGCAGCAAGGTTTTACTAGTGTTTAGCTTGAGTTCCTACTGCTGTTTGCTGCTTTTTTTGCTGTGATACAGGTTCCTTTTTCTACTGGTGACGGATATAAGAAAAATACTTCCTACTTCTTGGCAATCACTTTTTCATATCCTTGAGCACTACTGTCCTGACCTCCATCCTGCAGCTGAACAGAAGCAGTTGTTTCAGACTGCCTGATTCTGTTATCCTTTAGCTGTTCCACCTCTGGTGTTTTGGATTACAGTGTCTGAAACTGGATACTGTACTGATTTTGAGGTCTTGCTCTCAACAGGATTTCATATGATATGCAAGAGCCATTCCAGTTTCTACAACCCAATATACTTACTTACAGTACTGGAGGATACCGGAGTATTTTCTTATCCCGCAGAAGATCTATTTAAATGTTCTTTTTCTGTTGTGACATAGAGTTTTCCCCCACGTAAGTCATCTTGTGTTTCTCCTTTGTGTGTTAGCCTTCTTAAAATTCCTCTAATCATTCAATATGCTTCTGAATTCTTGTTCTGTATTCCAGTGCATTTGCAATCTCTACTAATCTAATGTCACCTGCTGTTTTAATGAACATTTTCACTTCATCATCAATGCAAAAGAAAACAGGTTTTTAAAGAAGACCTGAGCTGAAGTGCATTAGGACTCCAAGTACGGTTATCTCACCACTTTTCTATCCACTCGTACAGCTGCCTCTTTTGTTTGTCTCCCATTCATCTCATTCTTACTCTAGGCAGACTATTTTTTCATAATTACTTAAATAACAGGTACTTATCTTAATTCTTATAACTTGATAATATTTTCTTGTGTTTTCTGTAACTGTATAGTGGAAGAACAACCAGTGTCATCTTGACACTGTTTTACTCTGACGACATCCTCTTTTCTAGGTGCATTTCCAAGTTCCTACTTCTTTATATGTTTTCCTCTCCATCCTTTAACTATATACATTCCAAGCATGTTTTGGCTTTTATAGAACAGTAGGATTGCTGTCACATTAAAGATCCTGTAGATCAAGTAATATGTAGCAGGAGCTCAAAGCAGGATGGTCTCTGTCTTAGGTCAGACCAAATATGGATTTTTCTGCCTCAGTCACTGAATATTTGCATAGACCCACAGCTTTAGAACAAAACAAGATACTCTGATTACCAGAAAGAAATTCCACAGTATTGTGCAGTTTGTTCAAAGTACAAACAGGCCAAATTCAGTTTCATAAGCAGACATAGCTGTGGTTAAGCCACAAAATGACTGAAGTAAAGATAATTCAGCATTTACAGCTGGTTTAGGGAGAGGATTCTCTCCCCTCTACTCTGAACTTGTGAAACCCCACCTGCAGTACTATGTACGGTTCTGGAGTCCCCAACATAAGAAGGACGTAGAGCTCATGGGATGTGTCCAAAGGAGAGCAACTCAAATGATCAGAGGGCTGGAGCACCTTCCATGAGTAAATTGAGGCTCCTAGGTGACCTTCTAGCTGCCTTCAAACAGCTGAAGAGGGCTACAAGAAAGCTGGAGTAGGGGCTTCTTACATGGGTGCATAGTGAGAGGGCAAGGGGAAAGGGTTACCGACTTGAAGAGGGGAGATTGAGGATGGACATTAGGAAACAATTCTTTCCTGAGAGGGTGGTGAGATGCTGGAACAGGTTGCCGACGGAAGCTGTGGCTGCTCCATCCCTGAAAATGATGAAGGTCAGGTTGGATGGAATACTACATAACCTGATCTAGTGAAGGTGTCCCTGCCTGTGCAGGGGGATTGCTTCTAGATGTTCTTTAAGGTGCCTTCCAATCCTGGCCATTCTGTGATTCTATGATTTAGATCTCTGTAGAAGCATTCTGTATTTTTGACAGCAAACAACGTCAAATACAGGATGCTAAACTGCTCAGGGGATTTTACTAGGCTAGAATAGTATGGTTTCAAACTGTCTATCTGCCAGGTAGTGATAAAACAGAGCTAAAAATTAAATTCTAAAAATATAGCCTGTATGATATTAATATTTATATTGAACTTAGAGAGGAAAAAAAAAACCTGAGCAAATTTCCTGCTTCAACTTTCCTGTCATAAAATTCTCTCAGGGCAGGGTCTCGGACAGTGCTTCACATCCACAATAAATGATATTAAGTGTAACAGAATGAACTGTAAGTATGTATAAATACTGTGTGCAGGTTTGTCTGATGTAAATCAGAAGAGGTTCTGCAGTCAGAAGCAGATATACATCAATGTAAAGAATGAAGAAAAATCAGAACTGTTTTAATATTCAAAGTTTAATTACATTTTAACTACCTTCCCTTAGTTTAACTTTCTAGTAAATATTTTTACTTAACTTTTGCTCTGACTTACTATTTGACTTGTAAAAGAAAAAAACAAGTCTAAACTGATACCCAGTCGTGTGTTTCTCTGAATGCTTAATATCCTGCCTGTCTAGAAAAAGACTGCATCACTTTCTGTAGAGAGAACCCAGTAGGCAATATAAAGAGTAAAATACTTTAACTACATAACAAGAAACAAGTTAATTGTGGTTATTTAAACTTCAAAAGCTGCTACAAGATCTCTAACCATGGTGAAAAGACTGTAGCAAGTGAAAATGAAATTACAGAGCATGAGCATAAACTTTGGTCGTGGTAGATGAAACTGTGTGAAGAAATCACAAGGTCTAAGGTCTGATGATAGAGATGAGGTGAAGTAAAATTAGTAATCATATCTTGTTAGAGTGAGAGTAACTAATCTTTGTAATGCTTTATTGAACCAAGTAGTCAATTCATCATTTGGAGTTTTTACCTAGAGTAGAATTTATTTTTAGAACTGCCCCAAGATGTTTGGCTTGATCGTTTTTACTTATGTAGTAGAGTATTTCCCTCCTATGAAACATTCATGAGGTAGAAATGTGTAAGAGGTAAGTCTAAATGGCTCTAGGATATTTCTCTTCTATTTGATTTCTGTTATTCTGAGTGGCTTTGTCTAAAGAGATTTAGATAAAACTGAAAAGCTGGGGGTTTCTAATTGCTCAGTTGAGTCTTGCCTTGGAGTTACACTTATGAATAATATATATAAGATGTTTGTATGTTTTACATACATATATATGGGTTTCTTCCTTAGTTAGAAGATTAATTGCTTAGCTGTTAGGAGTATTTCTCCAAACACAAGGCATTTAACTGCTCTACTTAGTTTTTGTGTATGTGGAGAAGACTCTAGGGAGATCTTGTAGCAGCGTTCCAGTAATTGTGAAGGGGGCTACAGGAAAGGTGGGGAGGGGCTGTATCCAGGTGCCTGTAGTAGCAGGACCAGGGGTAATGGTTTTAAGCTGGAAGAGAGGGTAGGTTTACACTGGAAATCAGGAGGAAGTTTTCATGCCGAGGTTGGTGAGACACTGGAACAGGTTGCTCGGTGAAGTTGTGGCTGCTTCCTCCTTGGAAGTGTTCAAGGCCAGACTCGATGGGGCCTTGAGCAACCTGGTCTAGTGGGGGTGTCCCTGCTCATGGCAGAGGGGTTGGAACCTAGATGATCTTTTCAGGTCCCTTCCAATCTGAACCATTCTATGAATCTACTTATGTGAACATGCACACATGTACATGACATAAAAGTTAGCAGAATAACAAGATAAGGGCTTATGACTGAGTCTTGTCTTCTTTAGACTAAATGACACCAGCTCCCTCAGCCTCTCCTCATCAGACTTTCCCTCCAGTACCTGCTCCAACCCCTCAATCTCTTTCTTGGAATGAGGGGCCCAACACTGCCCTCGCTACTCAAGAGGAGGCTTCAGCAGTGCCCAGTATAGGGAGAGAATTGTGTTCTTAGTCCTGCTGGCCACAGTCTTCCTGATACAAACCAGGATGCCATAGGCCTTTAGTGCCACCTATGTTGATATTCTAACACATTGCATCTTGGCTGTCTTTTTTCCATTTGGACCTGTGACGAATGTTGTTCTGCGGGAGAAGTCAATGCGTACATCCAGAGAGACGTTGCTTGCTTACCTTGTTGCTCAAATGCAGAAGTTCACCTTTTATCCTTGATGTTTGCAGGGAATCCCTCACTTCCTCAAGCTTGCAGGCTGGACAGGTTTAGCCAAGCATGCAAAGTACTGTGAAGCATCATATCAAACACTTAGCTGAAGCAGAGTTCTGCATGATCAGCCCTAATGGGGAATCAAAAATCTTTGACGGCAGACATTTTTCCACCTAAAAAATGCTTGTTGCAAGGGTCCTTTGCTGTTATTCTTTCACCCCTCCTGTTTTTCTTTCGGTCCTCTGTGTTAGCTACTAAACTTTCTTTGCCCAGGTTTCTTATTTTGAGGTCCAGTTGTGCCAGGGGAGGTTTAGATTGGCTCTTACAAAAAAACATCTTCCCATACAGAGTGGAGAGGCCTTGGAACAGGCTGCCCAGGGAGGGGGTGAAGGCACCATCCCTGGAGGGGTTCAACAGATGGGCAGAGAGGGTATTTCAGGAGATACATTAGTAGTTGGAGGTTGTAGGGCTTGATGAACTGTAAGGTCTTTTCCAACATTGATTCTTTAATTCTAATTTATAGTGTATAACCCCCTGAGCTGCTTAGACCCCAACACCAAATAACTCAGTCTCTATCAGGTGTGTTCCTCTCTTAGTAATGAAGCAGTCAAGTCATATTTAACTTGGACACCTCAGGGTCTAAAGGCTCTGGTCAGGCCATGTTTGCAAATTGCACAGATGATCCTACACTGCTGAAAGAATTTTTGTGGCTGAGCCTTTGACAATCAGTGTGGACACAAGGGACTTTACTTAATTTTCCTTAAATTCTAAAGCAGGCTACTTCACTACCCAAATTAATCTTGTTCTATAGCATGGTTTGGACGTAGATACAGAGATGGACTTTACTAACAGACTACTTCACCTATTGCAGAAAGATCCCTGTTAGACTTGGGACGAGTCTTGTCTGTAACTGACCATTTAGCCCATTAGCTTGTTTAAGCCATGTTCTTTGCCTTGTGTTTCCACAAAGAAGTTTCCCACCAGAGATACCCTTCAGTAAAGCAATATGGGTTTTCTTTGCTTTAAGTTCCATATATCCACCTGTCTTGAGCCTGTAGTTACAATTTTTGTCCTAAGTTATCTAGTACCCTTGGAGACTTATTACCCCATCAACAACTCTGTTCTCCTGTAGTCTTCTCCCAGATCATCCAGCATTTCCCCTCTTTGGGTTGGCACCTGTTCCTTGTTAATCACTAAAGATACAGTGTTTTTTATAGCAGTTAATGCTGTCAAAAAACCTGACAAATACCTGTCCTGTGTCCAAATACTGCTGGAAACAGGTACGGTAAGAAATCCTTACAAAAGCACCCACAGTTTTTCATAAGGCAGATTTTTTTCTTTTGTTCCAAAGTTATCAACATAGCTGAAAGTCTAAGGAAAAACCAGCTAGGGCTGTTAACCACCCTCAATATCAAGTGATTATTAATGTCTATGCAGCATTGACACTCCAAGTATGGACCCAAGTCTGCAATGAAACTCATGTAATGAGCAAATGACAGGTATCTCTATTTCAGAACACCTGTGGTTTCCTGTTATGAAGACTGGTATCAGCCTAACATACAAGGACAAGATGCAGAGCTCCAAGTATTATGCTAGTCTGTGATATTCAGAGCTGATGCAGCTCTTACAGCTACGGTGACTTATATGCATAAACTCCATAATCACTTGAATGTGTAGAAAGTAACCATTGCAATTCCAGTGTCTGATCAGAACTCTGGGATGGTGGTGGCTAAGGGGCAGACAGGATGTTGTCTGTACCTGTTGTGTTCTAACACATGTTCATGTGCTGGTTCTTGTTTTCTTCACTATCTTTCTACCCTTCAGACTTCTGCTCAAAATTTCTTACTTTCTGTATTTGAGAGGACTGAGATGGTGGTGCCCATGCATTGTCTTACACGGCTGTAGAGCTCTGGAGAGAGCCATGAGGGCTGGGACAGATCTGCCTGTCAATCACATGTCCCTAAGGGCTGTGGTTACTGGTCAACATTATTCTTTTCAAATATTATCTACAAAGGGTTGCACCTTTCAGTTTGTTAGTAAACATAAAGAATTAACCCAACCTTTCTTCCGAAATTCAGTCTTATACAAATTTAGATCTCCATAAGTATTTTACACCTTAAGTCTTCAGATTTGTCTCTTGACGCTCTGTGCGTGAATCCTGCTGTATGATTTTGAACTTTAAATGTAAAGGCCAGGTTCTCTCTGCTGCCAAACACTTCCTCAGCAAGTGATCAGCTGGTTTTTGAGCACAACAGGTTATCTCTCTCCATCCTCTAAGGGTATAACCCTTTTCTTGCCCAAAAGGCAAGCAAAATCTGCTCTTGACTGTGCTCTGAGCCCTGGCACTACATCTAGGGAGGAGTTACTCAACCCTGAATGTGTTTCCCAGTTATAGAGATCTGGAGCTTAGAGACAGGGTTTAGCAGTGGCCTTGGGACAGTTGGGTTAAGAGCTGGACTTGATCTTGAAGGTCTTTTCCAACCCAAACAGTTCTATGATAGTATGATCTGGCCTACAGTGATAAAATGTCTTTATTGAGTGGCGGTGCTGTTAACATAAGAGTTACTACAAGCTATTGCTGAGAATATGAACACCTAATTATACTAAAGTGATTTGTGATTAACTCCACATGAGCGTAAGAAGAATGATTGTAGAATTAATTAGGATAACATTAATTAGAAGACATTTTTCTATTTGTTTGGTTTGAGAAAACAATATGATTGGTTGGGAAAGTTGAGATGGTTTTATGTTTTAAGCTCCACAGGCACGTAACTTACTACAGAAGAATCTTACTACTTTTTTTCTCCTTCTAGTCTATGCATAGAAGGATCTTATTTCATTTATTTTTCTAATCTACCTATTTTACTTACACTCCAATTTGGAACCAAACAAATATAAGGATTGCAAGGCAGAATTTATTCTTCACCTTAATTAAAGATTCTCCTAGTCCTTCAATAAATGTCCCTTCCTTGCCTTACCATAGAAGATAATGACTGCTCAGGACCTTGGCAAGCCTGAAGGGCTTTTTGTGCTGTTCTTGTGGGCTGCTTAGCTTGATATAAATGCAATTAGGCATGACCTCATTTACCTCTTGTGGAAATAGATAATAGTAGCAAGATGTCAGTCCTTTATTTAGCTGTTTTAATGCCAAGTTTTACTTTTTTTTTTTACCCACTTCACTGCTGACCTTCAAGAGATGCTGCAAAACCCTACCTATTTGCCAGGTTTACCATATGAATTGAGGAGTTTTCATCTCTTCTTCCATGAAGAGGTGACATTTATGAAAGGCCTGGGAAGGATCTCAGTTCCTGTATATTAAGGAAGAGTTTAATTGGTGTTGTCTCAGCTCCTTAGCTGCAGCTGGAGGGATCGCAGCACACAGAAGAGGATAGATAGTTAAGAGGCTTTTCAATTATTTTGCCACCTCTGTGGGGTTTTTTAATTCCTTATTAGCTTATGTAATTTTCCTGAAGCCCTGTGAGTTTCAAGGGATGTGCGTGGTGCACACAGATGCCCTGATGGCCTGCTAGGGCCACCAATAAATGTCCACTTTAGGGCTGCTTAGTTCCAGCAGTACACAGCAAATAATTGTAGAGTGTCCCAAGGTCTTAGCCCTACAATTAATTTGCTTCATTTTGTAAAGTGTATTCTAGCACCTGTTCATTAACTTGAGTAATTTCGGTGCAGTGTTTCCGAGGAAAGTTATTCATTTGTACTGCTAATAGTGCGCAGAGGCCGAATCTCTGCGGTCTCAGTCAGGCATAATCCTCGCGTACATTACGTCCTTCTCCAAGAAACAGTAAACGTAAAAGTTTCTCTTATCTAAACATGAAGTCTTGCTGTATTTCTTTTCTGCTGGCAACAGATTTTGTGTTCCCACTTCTGTGTATGAGAGGTGCACAGAGCAGATGTTTTTTTGGGATCTGCTTTATTTGATAGGAAAGAGCAGTTGTTTCCAGCTCTGTACCCAGATACAGCTGCCTCAAACTAATTTTAGCTGCTTAGAAACATCTTGTCCATTTGTGTCTGAAAGCCCCTGTGATTCACTACCTGCTATCTTCATGTTCCCAGGCTGTTTGCTTCACTTCCTTGTCTGGAAAGGAGGGCCATTAAATCTAGTTGTAATGCAGATTGTTCAGCTAGTAGAGTAGACAAGATAAAATGTGATTGCTGGGTTATCTTTTCATGAGATTTTGAAGGTGTTTCCTACTTGCTGTCATCAACTTTTGTTATGCAAAACTTAATCCTTGGTGCTTAGGAGTAACGATGTCTAATGTAGACTATACTTAGTCTTCCTCAGGGTATTTTCATTCTCAAGCTGGTTGTGTCTCAGTCAGCAAGTTGCAGAACTGCCTTAAACCAAAAGCTAGCAAAGCTGTTTACTTCTGGCATCTTTTAGTGTAACTTGCATCGGAGTTCAAAGTATCTTTTACAAGAGAAGGTGGTAATAATTCCCTTTTACAAGGATTAGGTGATATTCTGGAGTGGACAGTCTATGAAGGATCCGTAGAAGCCTGTAGCACGGAATTCTCACGATAAGGATTTGTCATGCTTACAAAATAGAGTACTGCCTGCAAGACTTGCTTCTGCAGTTCAAACCAGCTAATGCAGTGAATGTGTAATGCTCCCCAAGCCAAATTTTAGGTGTCAGGTGCAGCACTTAAAGAACAATTGCTTTCCATAACCACATGATCATACTTTCATTAGGACAGTGCTGCTGCAGTGATGTTGTGTGTTTATATTAACAGCTGGTTAGTGAGACGGAGGACTTGATGTTCTTAACCATCTTTCAGCCTTGATGATTCCATGATGTGAGGGTGTGTGCGTATGTACATGTGTGGAACACAAATGTAAAGGCACTCTCTGTATGTAGGTAGAAGGTAGGAGCAGAGAGAGTATTGAGTGAACAGAAAAAGCCCTTCTCTTGTCCAGAAAACCCCAGTCTTGCTGCCTATCTGCGGAAGCTCAGAACTGCTCTACCTGCAGGTTAGAGATGCAGTACCTAGCCCAGTGATGGGTCATGGAAATAAGTGAGCAACTGCAGCATCTTTCCTACTATGGAGTGCTGATGCGTCTGGAACTCTTCAGTCTAGAAGACTTGGGAGGCATCTTATAAATTTGTGTGACTCAAAGGGAGAGTGCAAAGAGAACTGAGGCAGAGTCTTACCAGTGAGGCCTCACCAGTGCTGACTACAGGGGCATGATCACTTCTAGTCCTGCTGGCCGCGCTATTGCTGATGCAGGCCTGGATGCCATTGGCCTTCTTGGCCACCTGGGCACAAAGCTGCTGTCAGCACCGCTATTGTCCATCATTCTACATATTTTTCCACTTTTTTTTATTTTCTGTAGTTGTTTCCACCTTTTTTGAGGTGTCCTCTGTGTCTGTTCTCCCTGTGATCACATAGCTCCTTGCCTTCCACTGCGAGATAAACCCTAAACCATGCAGACAGCAACTTGTTTCTAAGCTTCTCTCTAGCATTGTTCCTCAATGGTTTTTCTAATTGAATGACTGTTCTTTTAAAAGGCTATTTTTAAAGCCGAGTTTCAAGTCTTCCTGGTAAAAGTGATGTCAAGGGACACAGGGTCACCAAAAGGGCTAATAGAGTCTTATATTTTCTAAAGCCGTAACAGAAGGGTTGGTGGTTTAGAAAAGTGTTGTAAAATTGCAGACCATTGCTTATGGCTGCTGGAGAAAAAGTTAAAACTGAGGCTGACAGGGACAAGAAAGCATGATGTTGCCTGCAGTCTATAAGTGTACTGCTGTTCTGATTCACAGCAAGATGGAGGTGTTTCTCTCCGGGCTTATCTGGTAATGGTTACTGATAGCTGCAAACTGTCAGTTTGCAGAGACTTCTTCTCTACTGTAAGGCCATCTTTAACATTCAAGTTTCTGAGCACTTCAGTTTCCTAGGTTCCATGATCTGACTCTGGGATATAAGTGATGGTACCAAGGAGAGAGCGGGGTGAAGGATGAATCCAGATGCCGATAAGCTGTGTATTAGATACTGTAAAACAAGTCAGATTTATGAACAGCACAATCAATAAGAAATTCTTAAAATCTGTAAGTTTCTAATCTGCAAATCCTATCACTAAGCCCATATGAGAATTCCTGCTCTCCGAGGATGTGACTATTTCTCTCAAAAACCTAATGTATTCTTCATTTAAAAAGCTTGGCTCATTTAACTTCTAAATTTTGAAAGCAATAACTAAATTTCAGCCTGGGCAGTCATCAAATTGGGAATTTCTTCTGCTCCCCTGACTTTTCCCTCATAGTCCTTTCTGAGCTGACACAATAGCAGCATCCTCAAGCTCCTTAACAGATTTATCTCTAACTTAGTAAATAATTCTGTTGGCAGAGTATTAAAATATACACACTGACTGGTAAAGCACAGATCACATCTGTACCCCAAACCAGAACTGTATAGGGATTTTATATCCCAAACCAGAATGGTCACACACAAACTGCCTATTGGAAATGGACCCTTACCCATGGTGACTCTCAATGCTTGCTCGGAACTCACTGAAAAGCTTTTCTTGATGGCTAAGTGTCCTAGAAGTTTAAAACTAGGTATGGATGAAGTACAGAGCTTGACCCTGGCTCAGATATTGGTGTAGATGTTGGCGCACAGAGCTTTCAGCAAGGACATCTGGGAGCAGCTGTTTCCTTCCTTTTTTCAGCACTTTGCTGCCTTTGGGGCTGCACTGAAGCCAGTCTTTATCACAGAACCAAAGTGCTAAGGGTTGGAAGGGACATAGAAAGATCATCTACTGTCAGTTGTCTCAATCTGTTTTCTTATGCATGGTGACTATTACAGGATGTGTGCTGTAAGAAATCTTGAATACGTTTACTCTGAAAGGCTATCAGTTCTCTATGAAATAAATGTATTTGGTGTGACAGCACAAAGCCTAGATGATTGCTCACAGTACCTTTCTGTGCATGCTTCTCAGGTACCCACTACAACTGTTCAAATCAGGATGCTGCCTGGCAGTATTTTATCAAAATGCTACTGGGTTGCAGGGAAGTATTCACAATTACATGTTGTTTTTTTCCAGTCTGGTGATTTGCTGTGATAGAAACGGTTTATTTTTTTATAGTTTTGTCCATGTTGCGGAGGACCGACAACTGTGCTCAATAGAAGACTTTTTTTATGGACAGAATGTACATCTAGCAGATGCTGGCCCCTTTTTACCTTGCTATTTCTGAGTCTTAATACGCATATTCAAACCCATTAGGCAAATTGAGGACTCAGGTACATCTGCAGCAGACTGCTTTAGTCCCTGGTTTTCAGCCAGACATCCCACATCATAAATTTAAGATGACTGAGAACACAAAAGACAGAAAAATCCAGCTAGCACTGGATGGGAGAACAATTGCTGTGTGAGCTTTACTGTGAATTCTCTGGAGCTGACTCTGGAGGTCCTCAAATTTGCTTATCTCCAAGCAGGGCCAAATTAAAAGTTCTGTTGATCAGGGTCTGATCCAGTCAGCATTTCAACTTCTCCAAGAATCGATGTTCCACAGCATCTGAGTCATCAGCTCCCAAGTTTCACTCTCCTTGTTGCTGGAGATGACAGTCTCTTGTCGTTTCACCATGTGACTGCCTCCATCTCATTTGGGAAACCTTCTAAACCAGTAGAAATATATTGGATAGATTTTCTATATTCCTAAATGCATGGCACTCAACCTCTGCTTTATCCTGGTTAGGTGAGTTAAACTGAGGATGGATTTATTTTTAGTTTTTATTTTGTGAAAAAAAACTGTCAAAGCAGCCAGGATGTTGTTAGAAAACGTAGGGTATGCACTACACAAACGTAAAATGATATGAAAATGGCAATCAAGAAGTAGAGTACTTTAAGAGATCAGCTCTTATACTTGATGATCTTCCAGTCAAAATTGTCCTAGGATTTTGTGATTATTATAACAGAACTGCAATGTAGTCAAGATTAAGTTACAATTTGTCTAAAATCATAATACTTAATAGAGAAAAATAATTTCTAAATTAGAAATTATTTGACTCTGCCGACCAGCTGTTCTAGATCAACTAGTGATTTCTGCATTTTGCTTTTTTTGCCATCCAAAAATTTTCTCATCCTATGTTGACAGTAGACCAACTTGGCAGAGGGACCCCAAGAATCATTGAGCCCAACCTGTTAAATTCTGTATGGATGTGTTGTGGCTTAACCCCAGCTGCCACTAAGCACCACACAGCCACTAACTCCTTCCCCTGACAGTGGAATGAGGAGAACTGGAAAGAAACCCAACCCTGAGTAAGGATGATGATGATCATCATGTAAAAGGTTAGATTTTTAGAAATCATTCCACACTACCTTCCAGACCCAAGCAGTGTGATTCATGGTAGCAATCTTTGTGTCAATAAGCCAAGGAAAACTTTGAGAGCATCTGTGTGTTTTCTTTGGAAGTTCATTTTCAAAAACAGCCAACATTTCCTGAATCGTCCAGTCTCATAATAAGCACCAAGTACAACTGTTTAAGACATAATAGAGTGATCCCATATAGTTTTTCTTTGTTTAATCTTCATGAATTCTGATGCCATCTGCACTATAGTGTGCATCTTCCAGTAGTATTTTGTGTTGAATCAATTGTGATACCTGTGTTTCTGTAGAATTTGCCATAACTGTCTTTATTTTGTCACACGTGCTCCCAGTCACTGCTTATATTCAGCTATGTCACTATTTTACAGAAGGCAAAATGATATCTTATTTGTTTTGAGTTTTTTCCTGCTCCGTGACTACTCTGTTTCTGATGCTCTTTGCTTTCCATAGAATTTATAGTCTGAGCCTTCAATATCTGTTGTAGAGGGTTCATGCAGTCCTTCATAGTCTTTTGTATCATCAATTTTAACTAGTGGGCAATAGAAATCTTTTTAAGACAGTCTCTGATGGAGCTTGGTTGTAAACAAAAGCTGAGGCAAAATTTTGTTGGAAACTAATCTTGAATTAGACTGAAGTTCTATTATACATTGTCCAAAGCACAAAAACACTGGGGGTTGAAATAATGTACTGTAAGGTGAAGAAATTAGTAGTACAGTAAGTCCCAAGAAGTACAGTGAAGAATTATAGATGCGTTTAAAGCCCCTTCATTTAAAGCAAAAGGCTTAATCTTTTAATGAGTCAGACATGTTAACATAATCAGCATCATTAGCTGTCTCTGTTGACAAGTATTTGTGACTTTTCTAGGCTTAGCCTAGTTTTGGCACAGGAAAAAAAAAAAAGACCTTGCCCTTTGCTGCCTTTAGAAGAACAATCAAAGGAAAAATATAAATGAAAAGTTAGTACATCCCAAGTTAATTAATTATCTCTTAAAGCCGCTCTTTACCATTTCATGTTAGAACTACTGCAAATTGTGTTAGGCTTCAGTGGGTCCCGTCTGTAGAGGGCTGTAAGCTGCAGTCACTTAGGCTTAACTAATGGGCTTTAAAATGCTGGGTTTGGGGGTTCTTTATTTTCTATCACCTTGCTGAAGTTTGCCCTAACCTGTAGAAGGGCAGTTGTTTCCAACTCCTAGTTTATGGTTCTGCCACAGTTCTTACCAACTGGGTAACAATGTCAAAATGCAGGAAGTGAAATAGAACAATGACAGTGCAGGTTGCTCAGTGCCATTAGACAAGTTTGTGCCTTTCTTTCTTCATATAAAGAGTAATTTTAATACCTAAACTGATGAATAGCCCTCTATTACTCTCCCTTGCTTTAGCTGTTCTTTTAATATAGGTAATTCCTACTTGAAAAGGTGGATACAGTTCGAGTATCACAAAGTTATGACCATTTAGTTAGGGCATGAATGTTAAATTCTTCTATCTCCTTGCTGCTGCTGTATTTCCAAAGCCATCAATGTGAGCAGAATCTTGTACTGTATTTATTCTTGCAGCTTCATAATCAAACATGGTACAATTAGCAGATTGGGCTGTCAGAGGTAACTCTGCTGGAATTTTTGGAGATTACTGAAAGGAACAGGCCTTCATCTTAAGCTCTGGAAAAGAGCAAGAAATAAGTGTAACAGTAGTTCTGGGCTTATTAAAGCAATGTCTGTTTGCTAGGTACAGTGTGTCCTGATTAAATCCCTAGTCATCTTGAGTAGCAGAGATGTTCTGGGGAAACAATTGTTTCATACTCATCCACAAGTGTTTCCCATCATCTGTTAGCTTTGTACGGGTAACTTTATTTTCAGTTTATCCCAGACTTTCAGCAAGGAAGGGAAAATCATGCTCCAAAGAGAGAGGCTCTATTTGAAATTGAGCCTTGAATCTATTAAGTTCTAGCCAAGGAATCTGTGCTGCTGTTTGGCAGACCCTGTAGAAGCAACAGCATTTCTTCCTTTTCTCTCATGGTAAATGCTTCAGCACAATAAGCAGGACTTTTCACGGTGGTAGAATGAAACTTCAGTTCTCATTTCCTTTATATTTGGTGTGATGACATTTACACATGAAGATTTGTTGGGTCTGTGTACAATCCAGCTTCACTCAAACATACAGAGATCTCTGCAGGCAGCATGGATGAACTCCAGAAGCACAGCCATGTCTTTCCCAATCTTTTGCCTATATTTAAAAAAGCAAAGTGGAGTAGGACAAAAGCTCCTGTGAGGAATTGTCTCTCCAAAATAAGTTGATTTTTAGTAGGTATCATTTCAGTGATGCAGGTTGTGGCACAGCTCCAGAACCAACTGTAGCACTGTGGAAGAGGCTTTAATCACTGCTGCAGGAAAAAGACAACTGAGGCAGGACATAATGCAGAGACACTAATACCATTGGCCAGCTTCACTGCCAAAGCCAGCATCCATTTAAGCTGTGCTTCTGGAGACCTACAACATTTAAGACTTGTCCAAATGGCTCTTAGGCTTTAAGGGTACCCTCTGATACCACACTGGAGAAGCTTTTTTCATCTTGATGAAGGAAATGCTCTGAGCTCAAGCCTGCCTAGCAGCTGGCTAGAAGCCACATGTGTAAGGGACCAAACCTCCCATTTTGGAGGACAGAACTACTTGATCCTTCTAGCACAGCAGGGACGAGATGATCCCTCTATTTTTCCCCTCTGAATTCCATATCTATATCGAGATTATTAGAATGGAAATGGCATGCAAGGGACCACCCCTGTCAAAGAGTGACATGGGATTACAGCTGGGCTTATCACAGAATGTTAGGGGTTGGAAGAGACCTGAAAAGATCATCTAGTCCATTTCCCCTGCCAGAGCAGGAATCCCCTAGATCAAGTTGTACAGAAACATGTCCAGGCAGATTTCAAACCTCTCTAGAGAAGGAGACTCTACAACATCCCTGGGCAGCCTGTTGCAGTGCTCTGTCATCCTCACCATGAAGAAAGCTCTTCTATTTATGTGGAACCTCCTATGCTCCAGCTTATACCTGCTACCCCTTGTCTTATCACTGGATGACACTGAGCAGAGCCTGGCTCCTTCCTCCTGACACCCACCCTTTCCATATTTGTAAGCATTAATGAGGTTACTCCTCAGTCTTCTGTTTTCCAAGCTAAAGAGACTCAGCTCCCTCAGCCTTTCCTCATTAGGGATATATTGTCCTGTGGCAGGTAGCATGGAAGAAGCAGTTATTTTCAAAGTGAAACATCTGACAGGGCTTGCTGGTCAGCAGACTGTTCCAGCGAGCAGTCATGCCTGCAGGAAGCAATTCCAACCAGGAGACCATGTATGTTCTTTCCTTGGCTTCTCAGCACATCCTTTTTTGAAAGATGTTGAAGTTGCTTCTGTGCACTCTTTTGTCTGTTCCCAGCTGTTCAGCTTGCCAGATGAGTGTAATTACATTTATTTAACAGTAAAATTGAATTTCTCTTGCCATTCCTTCCCAGTCTGGATCTGAAAGGCTTAGAAGGGTGTAGGTAACAGAGCACTGTGCCATTATCTCAGAAAACCAAGTATTTCTCCTTTTACCTCTCCTGCAGAATCCCTCTTCCAAGCATAATGGTTTCCATTCCTTGACTGGTCAGTGTAGCTGTTCCCAAGTGTAATTTTACTGATTTCACCACTGAACGATGTTGAATTCCAATCCAATACAGTATGTGGTTTTGAGGTTGAGAGAGCAAGGACTGGTAAACCTGAAGAGGAGATGAATGAAAGGACATCTGATCCAGACCTTTAAATACCTGAAGAGAGGGATGCAGTGAAGATGGTGCCAGACTGTTTAATTTAGAAAAAATGAGAAGCTTCTTTCCAGTATGAGTCCCTAAGTCCTGGCCTAGGCTGCCTAGAGATGCCGTGGAGTCTCCTGCTCTGCAGATAATCAAACCCTGCTAGGATGAGCCCTGTGCACTGTGCTCTGGACAGCCCTGCTTTGGTGAGAGGCTTGGACTTGAGTTCCCTTCCAACAATTGAGATATTCTACAAGAAGTTGTTTGTGCTGAGCTGTTCTAAATCTGAGGGCTGTCAGCAAACGGTCATTTCCTCATATTTTATGTTTTAAAGAGGACATCGAAAGCCTAACACTTTCTAAAATCACAGTCTTCAGTGTGTAGCTCTTTGGAAGCAGAGGAAGACAAGATTTTCTTTCCTCATCTTGCATTAGGAACAAAATACTCCTTTTACTGTCTCTTGCCCATTCCTTTTCTCAAACTCATTAAATATTGCCGTATTCATGCTTTTCATCAATCAACAAGAACTCTCATGCTGCTGCTTTCCCAGGAAACCTGTAAAGGGTTCTGTATTCCCCACAAGATTCTTGTTCTCTAAATGTGTTTTCCTAAGCCAAGCACGTCTCCATTACAATAGTACCATGGAAGTTATCACAGTACGGCCTGGAACTACTTCATTAGTCCTTTGGATCAGGCTTTGTGATGGGCTCAGGCCATGACCATTGGGTTTTTCTACTGTAGTATTTCAAAGTATTCAGTTCTGTAGGTTGGGTTCTAATAGCTCAAATATCTTTCCTTTGAAGTGGAACAAGCGGTAATGTAGTTCAGATAAGTTATCTATCAAACTCACTTGAAGGGTTGAAACCTGGAAAAGGGTAGAGAGATCTTGTTCCAGATATGTCAGGAAAGACTAAACCCTGGAGACAAATGTCAGGCCAGCCATCGTTACTGGATTCTGCTTCTCATTAAGGTATAAACAATGGGAAGCTGATATGTTCTGAGAAGTCTTTAATCTTGTTGTGATACTGTACCAAATTTTATAAGGTTAAGAAGGAAAACTTTCTACTTTGGATTAATCCTTTTCTCCTTTCCTAAAGCAAATTTTTCATATCAGAAATGATTCATTCATGGGTCCTGGGCAAAGCTAATGTAAATGCTTTGGAGCAAAGGCAATGAGTTCAAGATGCCCCGTAATTAACTTTGTTTTATCACATTCAAATACTTCAAAGGAATTAAATTCAAAGAAATATCCCCCAAAAATACTTAAACTAAGTTATATGCATCCTTAAAACAACAGGAGGTAAATCAGTCTTCCACTGCAACAGCATCTCAATGTGGAAAACACTGTGAAAAAGGAAACTCAATGTGAAACAGGGACGAGGGGTCAGGTTCTGAGTAGTTGATACTGGAGTGAGGTTGCTTGCGTCATAGTCTTAAAATCACCTGGGTTGGAAGGGACCTCCAAAGGTCATTCAGTCCAATCCCCCAGCAGTAAGTGGGGACAGCCTCAAACTAGATCAGGTTGCCCAGAGTCTTGTCCAGCCTCGAGTTCAAAGCAGAGGTGTGACTGCAGGATTAGCCCCTATGAATTTGTCTTGACTAGGAGTTCCAACTAACTGAAAACAATGAATTTCATATTTGGGACCCTCTTTAATGAAGATACTTGCCTCTACAGTGGCAGAAATATCTTCATGTATATTGTATGTGTTCAAAATGCATGTGTTAAAAAATAGTGTGCAGTACCTAGGCCCAGTGCAGCTCTGTAGCTAAGGAGAATGAAAAGAATGTAGTCTACAGCAATCAACTCAAAGTAAAATCCTGGTCTAGAAGTGGCTGAACCATGTATTTTCCCTGATGTAGTTGTCAAAAGAGTGTGATGTAGCTATTAAGGATATTTTCATTCAGTTCATCTTTTTATCTTCAGAACGTATTAGTATTGCAGGTTTTTGTATCAGAAATGGTTGAGTCCAGAGCGAAGCAAATGTAAATGCTTTGGAGCAGAGACAAGATGATGATCCTTTTAAAAATCACCACGTGAAAAGTTTGATTATGGAAAATATTGTAATCACATACCTTCTCATTTTTTTTGTGCTGAAAATATTGTTAGGTAGTTAGAGAATGTATTGGTATATAATGTATGATTGTTATTTATATTAATGTAATTATCTAAATTATGGGATGGTGAGGAAGGGGAGCAACACGAGTATAGAACAGAAAATATTTAGGTTTGGCATAGTCTCCATCCCATAAAACAGAAGAAGAAAATCTCTCCTACGTGTATTTTTACAGAAGCAGACAAACTTGCTCAGGTATTCGATACCTTTCCTGCATAAAAGATTTTAATTTAAGTGGATGGCTTTCAGATCTTAAATGATTGCTGGAACTAATAAACATTAGCTCTTCTCTTGAAATATCAGGCAGAGACAAAATGTCTGGTTCTGGGTTTACCTGTCCAGGAAATTGCTTCCATCCATTCTGAAGTGGCGTTTATCATCTATTTTTCATCAAGGTCTGTTCATTTCTGTTGTGCTGATAGTATTCTCCTGGGAGTGCTAGTGGGGGTGGGGGGGGAAATAAATTAATGGTGCTGAATTGGTACTTAAATACTGCAGCGGCTGTGGAATCAATGTAGTAGGTCTGCTGCAGCTCAGCACTGATGCTTTCCAGTCCATTAAGTCACAGGTTGGGGTTATAGTCTTTGTTTTATCACATAACCTCTTTGTGTGTAGTCTTCAAGGGGTTGCTCTAGAAAATTACATAAATCAAGACTTTTGGTGTGAGTAAAAGTTACTTGATTGGAAATGTTTGTGGTTCACTCCCTCAATGTGAAATGCAGTAACAAAATCTGTGGAGAATTGAGGCTGTAGCTCATTCATGTTTGTAGGGTATTGATCAGGCCTAGGCAGTCCGTTCTTCTGAGGTAGAACACCTCACTTAGGAGGAAAGGCTGAGGGAGCTGGGTCGCTTGAGCTTGGAGAAGAGGAGGCTGAGGGGGGACCCTGTTCATATCTATAAGTACGTGAGGGGTGGGTGTCAGGAGGATGGAACCAGGCTCTTCTCAAGGTCATCTGGTGATAGGACAAGGGGCAATGGGTGCAAGCTGGAACAGAGGAGGTTCCATATAAATATCAGAAGAAACCTCTTCACAGTGAGGGTAGCAGAGCATTGGAACAGGCTGCCCAGGGAGGTTGTGGAGTCTCCTTATCTGGAGACGTTCAAGACCCACCTGGATGTATTCCTGTGCAATTTTGTCTAGGTGGTCCTGCTGTGGCAGAGGGACTGGACTGGATGATCTTTCCAGGTCCCTTCTGATCCCTAATGATTCTATGATTAGCAAGAAAACTTTTATTTTCTTGAGCATCTCTGCAGGCCTCTGAAACTAAAGGTTAACTGTCTGTGTAACATAGGCACACACTTGATTTAGTAGCACCAAGACTAAGGACATCAGCTCTGATTTAGAAAATGAAAGTTATCAGGCCAGGACTATGGCCACTGTTACATCAAGCAGATAATTTTCCTTAAGAATAATTTTCATTGTACTTGAAAGTCATTCTGTAGTGCTGTTGGCAAAGCCACTTTCTGTGTGACCTCATCCTTTTCACCACACTCTGCAGTCCTCACAGAAGAGGCAGGGTTCTGAGCTGAGAACAGTGATTGGTTAGACAAGAATTTCTTCTTTTAAAAGACATCACAAAATTATTATATAATTCTTTCTAGCTGGATTGCTTCTGGAATACCAAATGTTATCTGAGAAATGGTTCTTAAAGTTTACACCAAGGTTGTATGTATATCTTTAAACACATGAACAGAAGCCTCCCTGAAACTACAGATGGAAATAAGAGGTTGGAACAAAAATCACCATAACTGAGGTAGGAGATGCTTAGTGACCAAATCATCATAGTATTTTCCTTCTCCTTAGTCCTGCATTTTGAATTTAAAAGCAGTTGTTTCAGTTATGCATATTAACATGAAAAAACCCAAATCTCTTTGTTGTTCACCTTTCTCATCAAAACAATCTAGATCAAGGTAAATAAATCACTTTCATCTACTGATCTGGGATAAATCGTGCTGCATTGCAATGCAATACGGATGAGCAGCATCTGCCTAGATTTTCACCACTACATTCATTGCTCTGGAGCCCAGGTCTGTGATTTGTCTCACCAGTGAAGAAGGGAATCACTGAAACCAGTGGGGAATCTCAGAAGAAAACACTACGGATTTCTGTCCAACTTATTGATGAAAGTGAAATGTTCACTCAGAACCATAATCAAGCTCAGGAGGTGACACAACATTTGAGCAAGCTGTTGAAGTAGAAGCGAAGTAAACAAGAGCCCTGTTGTAGAAAATGGGCTGTTTGGGGTTTAGATTTGACAAATGCCTGGCTCTCCAGAAAATGAAAGAGACTGCAAAACACAGGATGCTATAAATTCCATAAGGGGTGCTGCGCAATTGCTTGCTTTTCTGCTTTTTTCCTTCCACGTCTCTTACATCAGCTGTAAAGATGTTTAACTAAAGGTTTGAGATCATAATGAACCTATCCTTGGGAGCACAACTGCATTTTTCCACTTAGTTTGAATGATATTTCCAGCAGGCCACAATGTAATACTCAATACTTTTAGTCTTATTTCGTTAATAAGGCTTTAATTTTGAATGGTTAAAGCCTTAATATCATAAATTTTTGCTGCCTGGGGCTGCCTGCCTTACAGGATAAATTAGAATTATGTGTTCCTTTTTAATGTTTTTGGTTCATTTTCTGCCAGATGGGACTGCTTCTCCCCACAACTGAGCCAGATGTGGATTTGCATCAAGTTTTTGGCAAAGACTTGGTATCAGCTTTGTACTGCCTGATTCATCTGCATATTGGCCTCATTAATCATGGATGGCCTTACTGCAGTGAATGCCCATACCTGTCTTCTCTGTACCATTAATTCCTACATGCTCATGGCTGCCCTAGATAAGGTACTGATACTTACAGGTGCACTAATGCCTCTTGAGATCAGTCAGATCAGCCCATGTGTTAGTTTTCAGTCTCTTGCTTCTGTGCACCTAATATTCAGGCTTTTCCTTTGTATCAGGGAGGGTTAAACTTAATCCTGTTAATGCTGATTAAGATTCTGACAGGGACACAAGGTTCCACAGGCTCAAACTCACAAGTGCAGTCAAAATCAATAATAAAAAATGTTGGCAATGCTGCTGGGGTGGAGGAGGCTCTCTAGTGTAGAATCACAGAATTATTGAGCTTGGAAAAGGCCTTCAAGATCAACAAGTCCAGCAGTCCACCTGAAAACCACTAAACCATTTCCCAAAACACCATGTTGACCACTTTTTTGAATTAGATCTTGAAAAGTTCAGTTAGTGATTGAACTGAGCTTAGAATCAGAATACTTAGAGTTGAAATGGACCTTGTAGAGGTCCTCTGGGCCAGTGCCCCCTGTATAGATCAACATGACCAGAGCCTCACCCAGCCCAATCTTGAATGTCCCCTGACACAGGACATCCACCACCTGTCTGGACAACCTCTGCTATTGTTTCAGTACCCTCATTGCAAAGCAATTTCATCTTTATATCCCGTCTAAATTTACTCTCCAGTAGTTTCAAACCATCAGTCTTTGTCCTGTCTCAACAGGCCCTGCTAAAAGTCTCTTAGAGACCCCTGTACATATTGAAAGACTGCAGTAAGTTTTCCTCAGAGCCTTCTCTTCTCCAGGCTAAACAACCCCAGCGCTCTCTACCTGTGTCTGCAGACGTGGTGTTCAATCCCTTTGATCTTATAAATTTATTTCAGCTTTGGAAGACACAAGTCTGCCCTGGATGCTTCCCAGAGGTACAGACTCTGAGGGAGGATTATTTTTTCAGAAGAATAGGAATCTTTATTTGATGGCTGACCTACATTACTGAGTGTTGTTGCGTTTTGTAAGATGTGGTAATGAAAAAAGTTTCAGCTTTTTCTATTGCTGTTATTTAAGTTATATTAAATAATGTATTTATCATCCTGATGGCATCTGCATACATGCCCAGGTTTCAGGCAGGATATGTTTTATAGTCCTGAGCTCCTGACTGCTCATGAAGTAGAAAGCTTGTGGTTATCCTCCAGTTTTTGTTTCCTCCTTTCTTGGAGAGCACAGGTGCCTTGGTGCATGACAGTGTCTTGCCCCATCAATTAGTTGGGAATGTTGCTAATGAAGTCAATATGAATCTGAGCAGGATGGGGGTTGAACACTGGAACAGGTTGCCCGAGGAGGGAGTTGAGGCCCCATCCCTGGAGACCTTCAAGGAAGGACTAGAGAAGGCTGTAGGCAACGTGATCTAGTTGAGGATGACCCTGCTTACTGCAGGGGGTTTGGACTAGATGGCCTTTGGAGGTCCCTTCCAACCCAGGTCATCCTAAGATTCTATACCTGCTAAGACAGCATTCAGGGTGCCTGGTATGTTGTGTGTTTACAATCAAAGAGATTGCCTGGAAATGAGGCCTTCCAAAGTTTTGGGCTTGCAGCATGCTGTCATCCCCAACTGGAAGCCTGTGAGTAGTTTATGGCCCAGTCTCTCTATCTAACAAACAAACCACAATGCTAACAGGAAGGATACCGTCCACAAAAATCTACAGCACTGTCCAGATCCTAAATGAATGAAATGGGGTAAGTAAAGAATTTATGTAGAGCATTTGTGAACGAGCTGCCCATGTTCTAGCTGGGCTGACAATGGAAGAGGCAATGGGAACTAGTTTCCTGTATTTTGACGAGTAATGAGGATTACTTTTTTCTTCACTCGGACTGTTAAAATTGACTCTTGTTCACACACGGTGGAGACCGAGTTTCTCTCCCTGCATGATGTTTCATATCTTTAGGAGCAATGTGGCTGAGGAGATCAAGTGCACCCTCAGTAAACATGCAGATGACACCAAGTTAGACTGGTGTGTCAGTCTGCTTGAGGGTAAGGAGGCTGGACAGGCTGGATCAATGAGTCAAGGACAATTGTATAAGGCTCAATTGTATGAGGAGCTGCACTTGGGTCACAGCAAAGCTTTGCTATGCTGCAGGCTTGGGAAGATTGATTGGAAAAGGCCCTAGGAGTTTTGTCAGCCAGCTGAATGTGAGCCAGAAACGTGTCCAAGAAAGCCAGTGGCACCATGGCTTGTGTTACAAATCTTATGGTCAGTGGGACTAGAGAAGGGATCATCCTTTTATACTCAGTACTGGTGAAGCCATTTCTTGAATATGGTATTCAGTTTTGAGTACCTCACTTGAAGAAGGACATCAGGGTGCTGGAGCACATCCAAAGAGCAATTAATTTGGTGAAGGGTCTAGGGAACCACTCTGATAAAGAGTTGCTGAGGTAACTAGAATTGTTCAGTGTGCAGGAGGCTGATAGCAGAACCTTATTGCACCCTACGACTATCTGAAAAAGCTTGTAGTGAGGTGGGGTATCCACCTGTTTTCCCAAGTAGCAGCCAAAGGGTAAGAGGAAATGGCCTCAGGTTTCACCAGAAGAGATTATTTTACCAGAGGAGATTCAGAGTGGATATTGGGAAGAATTTCTTCACCAAAATGGTTATCAGAGATTGGACCAGGCTGCCTGGGGAGGTGTTTAAAAGATGAGTGTATGCCACACTGAGGGCTGTGGTTTTTTTGTGACCTGGCAGTGCTGGGTTAATGATTGGACTCAGTGATCTTGTTGCAGGTCAGTTATGTGATTCTGTAGTATCCTGTCAACTGAGAGTTATAAATCTCAACTTTGGTATCATGAGAGAAATTCAAAGCTCAGGTTTTATTTACGAGTACTGGATTGCTTTAGTGTGTCATAGTTCTGGATGAGTCCATTAACGCATTGCTTTAGTTTCTATACATAAAGCCTGGAATAACAACTTCCCAGCAATGTTTAGAGAGATTTTTGATTATCTAATGTTGAAGCATAAGCATGAATTCTGCTGTGCTCATCTCCAAGTGTTGAACAATTCTTTCAGAGAAATAAAAATTGCATTATTCAAGTTAGAGGACAAATTTAAATTTGCAGATGTTCCCACATTAGAATTTCATCAAGATTCTATGAATAAGACTTCTATTTCAGTGAAAAGTACGAGTGGGATAGTAACAAAGGACTTTTTTCCCCTATAACTTGACTACTTCTCACGTAGCACATACAGACTTCTCCCATAGGAAATACCATTCAAGCCTATCAGTGTATTATCAAATATTAATCTGTAGATGAAACAAAACATATATTTTACTTCAGATCAGGCTTTGTAAAGAATAACAAGAACAACTACATAAAAGCAATCATTATAAAAATTTTATTTAGATTTCATAAGCAATTTCCCTTCAGATAGTGGTTTTACTGAGCTTTCTATACTCTACTGAAATTGAGTAGAGAACAAATTGTAGTAAGAACTGCAGGCTTTTTGATTTGAGTTTATATGTTACAGGTTTGTTTTTATTCTATTTAGCTGTTTAGGGGGGGTGTTGGGTGTGGTTTTACACATGAATAATCTAGTAAATTCTCAATTTTAATAACAATATAATTTTACTGTATTATAAATGTACTCTGTAGTTTTACTTTGCGGATGGCAGCATGCCCAGCAATCATATTCATGCGACAGAGAAAATAGAATTTATTTTTATTGCTTAAATGAAAGACTAATTAATGAAAGAAATAGTTTATAAACTGATTTCACTTATAAACTTATAGAGACATTTGGTAAAAAGATACAAATGATACTTGGATTACACAGGCAAAGTTATGCACACAAAGTTAGTTATGTGAAGTGATGAGCTTAGCATTTATTTTTAGACACGGTCTCTGCATCCATCCTTTCTCAGTTTTTGATATAGTTTGGGATAAAGCTTTATGGATGCCAAAAATATCCCCCAGTAACTCTCAGGAAATCCATTTCAATAGAGTTAAACATATTTAAGCCTTTCTCATAACTGACTGGTATGGATTTTTTTTTTTCCTTTAATAAAATTTAAAATGTAAATCTAACGCACTCGTGCTAGGGCCAGTGCCATAAAAGGGAGCTGGGCCATTTTTTACAGAACCCTGCTTTGCCTGCGGTGCTGCCTGGGCACATTTCAAAAGTAAAACCACCGCCCTCCTCTTTTTCTCCTAAGAGTTCTCTTGCCTGTAGCACTGAGCAATTAAACAATACAAGGTGTCAAAAACGAGATAGCAAATTCACTTGTAAAATTCATTAATGCTTTCCTCATCTGATGTTAGGGTTTGTAGAATTATCTCAAGTGGAGAATGTTGGCTTTGAGTATGGAATAATGAGTTACTTCAGACTTGCTAGGCTGAGATGCCAGGAAAGGGAAGCCGTGTCCATAGTGTGAATGGAATATCAAGTAACACCCTTGGAGAACACCCTTGGAGGGATGTTTTGCTCACACTCATCTATCCCGTGTGGGAAAGAACAAACCAAGTCATCAGGACTGAAATTTGTGGTGCGTTAACAAACTTGTAATGATGAGGAAATGCCTATTTCCATAAATTTGCATGTTGCTTCATAGAACCTAGGGTGTACTCGGTAGACTGTCACTAATATTTTGTGGTAGGTCTCCAATTTGCATGAAGCCCCTTCCTGTTTAGCCGCAGTAGCTGCTGCCAGCTCCATAATGTTGCTGCTAGGCTGGTCTGTAATTGGTTTATTTTGTGTTTGTTGTTCTGCCAAACACTGCAGCAGCAGTGAATGTGGGGCAGACTTTGCACCTCGTTGGAAAAATATTCATTTCTAACTGGAAATGAGCGTCAGAATCATCATTTATTAAGTATTGTAATGTGCCCAGATGTTCTGGTTTGCAGTTTAGCCCTTAAAACAGGGCTAAAATAGGGACTGGAGGGAATGTCTGATGAGGAGAGGCTGAGGGAGCTGGGGGTGTCTACCCTAGAGAAGAGGAGACTCAGGGGGGACCTTCTCCCTCGCTACAACTCCCTGAAAGGAGGTTGTAGTCAGGTGGGGGTCACACTCTTCTCCCAGGCAACTAGGAACAGGATGAGGGCAGGGCCTGAAGCTGTGCCAGGGGAGGATTAGGTTGGATGTTAGGAAGCTCTTTCTCATGGAAATGATGATCAAGCACTGGAGTGGCCTGCCGAGGGCAGTGGTGGAGTCCCCATCCCTGGAGGTATCGAAGGAGAGACTGGCTGTGGCCCTTAGTGCCCTGGTGTAACCAGTGTAGTGATGTGAGGTCATGGGCTGGGCTTGATGAGCATGGAGGGCGTTTCCGGCTTCAACCATTCTGTGATTCTGTGACATGTTTCACTGATAGCCTCTTTCACAGGATGTAATCATATGCTTGAACTTCTACTAAAATGAGTTGTTCTCAGCCAGCCATCGCCAACATTAAATATAGTGAAGGTGGCATCTCATGAGATCCTCCTTGCTGTTGCAGACCATTCTATGAGTCTGGGTTGGAAGGGACCTCCAAAAGGTCATCTGGTCCAAATCGCCTGCAGTGTGCAAGGTCATCCTCAACTAGATCAGGTTGCCCAAAGCCTTGTTCAACCTCACCTTGAAGATCCCCAGGGTTGGGGTCTGGGTATGTGGTCAACCTGTTCCAATGTTAAAACCCCCTGATAGAGGGCTTTTTCCTAACAGCCCGTTTATTCTGTTATTCTCTAACGTGAAACCATTGCCCCTTGTCAGCACAGCAGAACATACTGCCTCTGTTATCTCCACCGGTAACTAGGTGAGCACAACTAAAGGTGAAGGCACAAGGAAAATAAGGGCGGGAGAGGATCTTCTTTGTAACTTTTAACCTATTTTAATTCTTACCTGCAGTACTCCAGATTTCTTAGACCTGACACCTTTTGCCTTAGATACCAGATTCTTTAACTATAGAAAGCTGTGGAGCTCATACTTGGAATAATACTCTTAGCTTTGTAAGGGTCGTTGAACTATCGCTTAAAAATGTATAACATTTGCAAGACTGAGTGTGGATGGTTTTACTAGTGCACGAAGGGTTGTAGTATTTTAGGTAAGCATAGGGGAGCCTTTGTTCCCTCATCTAAATATTTTGACATGTTTGCATTTTGCTGTATCTAAGAGCCACGGTAGTATGTGCATATTCTCATCCGGGCTAACAAATTATTACATGCAAAGTGGAATAGTCTCAGCAGTTACTTAACTATTATTTGTGTTCTTTCCTATTTTCCTCTTTCCTATTAACATACGACTGCTGCATAAAATACTTCTGTAGAAGATAAAGGTTCAAAGTCCCTCTGACAAGGACAGAAAAAGAAAGCTGTCATAAACTCTATTGTGACTGAAGGCTTTAACTCTTGAAATCCTACCCTGTACTCAGTTTCATTACAAGAACAGAGCACGAGAGATCTGATATGGCTTAGCAAATTGAGTCCTTTCTGCAAACACAGTTGAGAAGTTTGTCAAGTCTGATAGGGTTTAGTCTAAGATCAGTGCTTCGTTCGTTGGCAATTCCCAAAGCAGAACTTAGGTACCATGAGACCTTTAATTTTGGAAACTTGGATCTCTGCAGACTTCAGACATGACTGGCAGCAGCAAAGTAGATATTTCAAGCGTCCGTGTTATGTATTACAGTTCCTAAATCCTAGTTATGTCCCACTTTAGATGCCTGTGCCCTTCTCACAATGTCACTTCTAAAACCCGTATCTCAAAGATGCAGCTCTGTGAGACTATTAATCTCACTCTAGATTCAATAGAAATTAGCTCCTTTATCTTTGAGTATCGCAGTTTTTGAATGCTAAATCTTCTAGAAAAGAAGCTTAAATTATTATTTACCCCTGTGTTTCATAAAAAACTTTTAATTGTGCAAGAAATTTGCAGTAATTTAACCTTCTTTTAGGTCTTGCACTGATTAGCAGACTCAAGTCCTTAGCACTGATTTAGATGTCTGGAGTTCCTGCATGATGCCTCACAGGAAAGGGATACCTGAGGGCATTTGGATCTCATGTGAAAGCCAGGTCAGGAACAGTTAGGTCCTACCTGCTGTAGTCAGTGGGGAAAGTATAACTTTTCAAATGTAACTGGCCTGATTGCAGTGGACTGGTTGGTTCCATGGGGTTGCTTTTCTTTTGGCCTTTTTTTTTCCTTACTGCTATTTCTTCTTTCACGAGAAGCTACTCACTGAAGCAAGCTCTAACTCCGATTTTCATCCCCCAAGCTCTGTTGTTTAATAGGTGGATCAGGGAGTGACACAGCCATGTAATGTGTTTTTGGATGTTATCACGATCCCCCTCTCTTAGTCATGATTTTCCATGAGGCAGCTCATCAGCTCAGCCTTTCCCAGTTCTGTAGGATTCAATTATGAGTGTTCCAGTTCCATTGCCTTTTGTCTCCATTAGTGGTAAATATGCACAATTAAATACAGAACTAAATAAATACACACTAAACAACTAGAAGTTAACTGCATCAGTACAGTCAGAATGGTACAAGGGTTCTATGTAGAGTAGCCCTAAAAAAGTACAGGCTTGTTCATTTAACATAGTCCTTATGGAGTGCTTACCCATTGCTGTGGGGAATACTGGTAGACTAACCAGGAACTGAGGGGATATGGAAAATTGACTCAGTGCCATGAGGAGGGACTTCTCCAGAGTTGAGATTTGGACTCCACAAGGAGTGTGCAGTCCTGCTCTTCTGGCATAAATTTCCTGTAGATGAATAAGAACTCACTGCCCAGCACAGCAAATGTCAGCAATTTCCCATGAACTAAAAATGGTCATTCCCTTCCAGAGGTGTTAACTGACTTTCAGGACTTGTTTTATATATATAAACCAATGGTTGAAGGTATGTTGGTGGTAGCATAAGCAATGACAAGGAAAGCTGTGCTTTCATGTCAGCACCTTCTAAAAGTCTGTTAGTGCTCCCCAGTGAGTGCCTACAGACACCAAAGTCACTAACATATGCTTCTTGTGAATACATTTTGTTTATGAGGGTAGACCCAGTTCGGTGAATAAGAATGTGAATTTCTGTGTGTAGGAAGGACTCATCACCTCTTTAGTGCAAGGCAGGAAAGAACTAAGTGGGTACAAGTTTTGCAGAAAAAGCTATCAGATTAGGGCTGGATGACAAATTCTGCATGAGTCAATGTTATTAAGCTACAGCAAACAAGGCAAATATCCTGCTGGCATATGTCAACAGGAATATAACCTGGAGGAGTAATATTTCTATTCTGCTCAGTGCAGGTGAGGCTTTTTGGCTCAAGCACTCCATCAAGCTTCAAGACAGACACAAAGCAATTACACAGAGCAATGAGACAGGTCAGGGGTCTAAAAATGTCTCCTGATGAAGGTATCTGAGGTGGTTAAGTCTTAGGTAAAAGTGGAGATACCATAGGTAAACAAATAGTGTGATGAGAAAACTGAGATAACAAATAGCAGGCTTTAAGGGCAGAGTGGCACACTGGGAGAGAGTCTGAAAGATGGATTGGGTGTTTTAGTGGCACGCACCAGTGTAGAATTTCTGCTACTGGATGTTTTTAGGGAAAGCTTAGACAAATACCTGTCAGGAATTATTTAGGTCACTGGGATAGGGAGAAAAACAACATTTTCAGTCACTTTATAACAGTGATCTCTGGTTCTGTAAGTAGCTGTGTGACTCCTGATTTACACAAGAGATTCTTTGGCTATACACTCCAGCACTACATTAGAATGTAACGAACAGACATAAAGCTAATACAATTTATGTACTGGGAAAAAAAGCATGTATTTTATACTATAAAATTCATAGTATAAAATTATTATAGCATAATATGGATGCTGTAAAATAAATGAAACTGTCACGACTGCCAGGTCCATTGAAGAAATAATGTGAGACAAATAATGCCTAAAGTCATTTTGCATGCACCAATGCTCTGAGCAGGCAGAGTCAGTTCTAAGTAGACAAAATAAAATAAGCAGGAGATAATCAAACTGCAGAAGTCAGTACACTTAGAACGGTGACCTGTTTCATAATGATGAGTTTTGTTTGAAGTTTGGTTAATAACCTATAACAGCTCAGTTTCTCAGTCTTAAACAGAACACACAGATGTTTCACTTCAAGACTATAAATAACAGAATATAATTTTAGCTGTATTACATATGGTACTGAGGAGAGGATCGCTATGCAAATAGCACATTGACTCAGTTTCCTCCTCTGCACAATACTAAGTCTTGACCTTTACATCCTACAAAATTCCTGTAGTTCTTACAGATGTGCACAAGCAGCAACTACGATGGCATGATCTGGTTCTGGCCAAAGATGTGACAAGCACTGACTGTACTGTGTTCTTACCATAGTGCTTGATTCTGTGTATTGTGCCTTTTTACTTGATGAGAATAGCATCTAATTCATCGTGAAGAGTAGAAACTTAACCCACTTGTGTCTTGGTAGGACCTTTATCTTTGCTGAAATGCAGTATCTGTTCTCAAGGCTTTTGTGCCCTGACTGCCTGGACTTTCTTGTACTTCCTCTTCCAACACAATCAAGCTGGTGTCTCCCCATAGTTACCACAGGAAAACAACACCAGGATTCATGTGTGATCCCAGCAGTAGCCACCTGTGATCCCAATCGTAGCCATAATACAGAGTAAGCTGTAATACCTACACTTGTCAGTTTCAACCCTTTTTCTGGCATTATGTTTGTTCTTCCACTCCTCTGTAAGGAGTAACTGCTTGTTATTCTTGTCTCATGGGGTGAGGAGTAACTCCTTGTTACCATTTCCTGTGTGAAACAATGGCTGTGCAAAAAGAAATGAAAGTAAATTAGAAGTAAATAAAAGTCATAATCTAAACCTTGATTTGTTAGAAAAATCCCCATCAGGAAGTGGTTCAGGCAGAACAAGCTGGAGGCAAAAGCTTACTCTCTCATATTAGTGATAGCAATAGTGTGTTCCAGTATTGACTGCGAGTGAACACTGGGACCTAATTCCTGAATCCTGTGTTCTGGCTCTTTCCGCAGTCTGTTTTCTTCTTTGTACTGGCTGGTGTGAGTATTCTCACCAGAAGTGCCTACCTGCCTCTCTTAGAAAGAGTATTGGACAGTGAAAAGCTTTGTCTAACCTCCCCAGCTCCATTCCTACACATCCTTTGCACTGATTGTTCATCATTGTTTGTCTTTCTAGCTCCATTATAGCCTAATTAATTTCCAGCTCTGATAATTACTTTAAATCTTTGGAAACCATCAAAAAGATCAAGCTCTGGAATAAGCCACGTGCACATGAAAATGCTGGTGGCTTTTCATTACTGCTTTTAAACAAATTTTATTCTGGCAACCTTATTAATGATTTAAGTAATTGAGTATGATTTTTCTAAATGAGTATTTCTTATGAACGTGCCACAATGAAGTGCTGCGGTTAGTAGAGCTCATTTCTGAATGCACTGTTAGAACAGAGCACCTGAAAGCCTGCCTGTGTTTTTCTGATTGCAGACTTTTTATCATGGGCATTGTATTACAATTTCTACTGAGCAGTTGTGGGCAAACAGGCTACGAGGTTACATTTTTATCACGAGTCCTGTGTAAAATCTAGAAGGAGTCTTGAACACAAGGGACAGTTTAAAATGATAAACCCCTTGGTGCATACTAGGGATCACATTTACTGTATTGATTGCATTCAGATTTGGGCACCACAGTACAAGGACACTGAGGTGCTGGAGAGGGTCCAAAGAGGACGACGAAGCTGGAGAAGGGCCCTGGAGTACAGGTCTGATGAAAGGTAGCTGAGAGAACTGAGGTTGGTTGGTTATTTAGCCTGGGGAATAAGAGGCTGAGGGGAGACTTTATTGCTCTTCACAGCTACCTGAGAGGAGAGTGTAGAGAGGTCGTCTTGGGTCTTCTCCCAAGTCACTAGTGATAAGACAAGAGGAAATGGCCTCAAGTTGTGCTGGGGAGGTTCACATTGGAAATCAGGAAAAATATCTTCCCTGACAGAGTGGTCAGGGATTGGAACAGGCTGCCCAGGGAGGCCCTGAGTCACCATTCCTGGAGGGGTTCAAAAAACAAGTAGAGCTGGTCCTAGGGAACAGGATTTAGTGGGCAGGGTGGGGTTGGGTTAATGGTTGGACTGGATGATCTTGGAGGTCTCATAGAACCATAATGACTCTATGATTCTCTGATTGTATAGTTCTTCTATTTCTCATGGAACTAAATGTTCTTAATTGATTAATGAATGCCCTGGGTTGTACAAAACCAGAAGGACTTCTGTGTGTGCTGCAGTACCAGTGGAAATACTGGGATATTCTATGGATGTTTTGCAGCCACAAAAATGCTTTTGAAGAGAAGGTTGCTGAACATTTGTGAAGAGTTGGAGGCAAAAGAGGTCATGAATAGGAACGAGTCTACCTTGGTGGGTTTTCTCATCACTGCGAACATGTCAGTTATTTCCACTAAACTGAAAGATTGCACAGGATTTCTTCCTTAAATATGATCACTTTCCTGATGAGAAGGGAGTTATAGTATAGAAAAGTGTATAAAAGGTATATAGTATGGTAAGAAGTGTGTGCCTTTTTCTTTAACGACAGCTTTCATTGGGCTACAGATGGGGAGAAAAGAATTAGAAGCTCTGTTTGGGTTTTTAATTTTCTGACAGTGAAAGAAAAAAACTTCTGATTTAACCCTTACTGTCCAAAGGCTTTTTTCTTCCCTGTAGAATTTTATAGAACTCTTCAGGCTTGTGACAGCTGTAATTTACGATAATTTAGGAAAAATTTCTTAGAAGTTTAAAGTTCTCAGAACTACAGAATCACAGATTTATTGAGGCTGGAAAAGACCTCTCAGATCATTCGACCCATCCCATGACCTAACATCAACACAACAACCTAAACCATGGCACTAAGGGCCACATCCAGTCTTTTCTTAAACATCCCCAGAGATGGGGACTCTACCACTGCTTTGGGCAGTCCATTCCAGTCTCTGATCACCCTTTCCCTGAGGAAGGGCTTCCTAACATCCAACCTAACCCTCCCCAGGTGCAGCTTCAGGCCCTGCCCTCTTGTCCTGGTGCTAGTTGCCGGGGAGAAGAGCTTGACTCCCGCCTGACTACAACCTGCCTTCAGGGAGTTGTAGAGATGGAGAGGCTCACTCCTGAGTTTCTTCTTCTCTGGGCTAAACACCCCTAGCTCCTTCAGCCTCTTCTCATCAGACTTTCCCTCCAGTCCCTTTCCCAGTCTTGTTCCTCTGGACCTCCTCCAGCACCAACACCTTGAAGCAAAGGGCCTGGCAGTGCACGTGTTATGTAGGGGTACAGTGAGAGAAAGGAATGAATTTAAGTTACCCTCTGCTTTTAGAGAAGGTCATTCCAGTAAAACTCGGGCATAATATCATGTGGATGTTTTTAAAACTCCAAGATAAATTTAAATAATAGGGAAGGCATTTAAAGTGATAAACAGCATCACTATCTACGTCACTGAGTCCTACTCACTACTCACTTTTCATGGCTACTGGATGCCCGTGTGATTTTTAAAATGCCTGTCAATCTGTTGAATTATTTTTAGCAATTATGCCTGTAATTTGTGGCTGTTGCTTCAGCTTCTCACCATATTGACTGATGTCTCACTGTGTACCATCTATGTCGTGCCATATGTTCCTCGCTAGCTCCTATTAGGCAGAATGGGTTTATTATTTATTTTTATAATCAGGTTTTTGCTGGTAACATGTTTCAGGAGAAAACAAGATCAAAATAATCTGGGTCTGTTTCTCCACTGCTCTTCTTGTATCTCTCTTCTCAGTGTGGCAAGTGACTACAAATGACCAATGAACAAAGGATTCTTGTTTGTATATTTTTCTATGCTCACTTTGGCCAGGTAAGAGTAATTTAGAAAGCAGCAAGTCCTGTGTGGATCTGTTACCTTTGATGGATTAATCCCAAATAATATAGTCTTTTTGGGTGGAAGAGACTTCAAAGATCAAGTCCAGCCTTTGACCAAGCACTGCCAGGTCATCCCTAAACCATGTCACTCAGTACCACTTTATGGCTTTAAGCACAAACCATTAACTTTACTGACTATTGGAGAAATAAAGGCATCTCTTCACACTCTGCAAGCCCACTCTATGACTAAACTCTTGTATGTGTGATGCAATTTCACCTTGAAATAAGAGATCCCTGTTAGCCTATGGAGTATGCTGTGGATTGTGGAATCACAGAATGGCCCAAGTTGTAAGGGACCTCCAAAGGTCGTCCAGTCCAAGTCCCCTGCAAGGAAGGAAGGAGTCTTGACTAGATCAGGTTGCCCAGAGCCTTGTCCAGCCTCCCCTTGAAGATCTCCAGCTATGGGGCCCCAACTCCCTGCCTTTTTCTACTGTGAAACCATTGCCCCTCATCCTGTCACTCCAGTTCTTTTTGTAAACAGTTCCTCTGCAGCCTTCTTGTAGCCCCCTTTAGGGACTGGAAGGTCACTCTCAGGTCCCTCTGGACCCTTCTCTTCTCCAGGTTGAACAATGCCAGCTCCCTTGTCCTGTGCTCATAGCAGAGGTTTTCCAACCCCCTAATCGTTTTGGTGGCCTCGTCTGTACCCAGTCCAGCAGGTTCATATCTTTCCTGAGGGTTCCAGAGCTGGATGCAAGATTCCAGGTGAGGTCTCACTGGGGCAGAGTAGAGGAGCAGAATCACCTCTCACATCTTTCGATGCAGTCTAGGAACATATTAAGAATAGAGTGATTTTAGGATATTTGTAAGTCTATGAGTCTATGTGGAACCAGTTCCAAGTCTCACTTATGTAACAGGAAAGGGAATCTAAAACTGGTTGCAAAGGTTTCATTTTGTTTTTTCTAGTGAAGATTAACTGTATCTTCACATGTTGACACAGTGTCTGCTAGAGATAGCTGCTAGATTAGTTACCTGGTGGGCTGCTCCTCTGTTTATGCATTGGTGTTTTTGCTTACAGAAACAAAGAGGTAACACATGTGAGAACTGTGCTTGGTGAAATATGGGAGCCACTCTCCAATGTTGTTCAAGCTCCTATTAGCAACACTAATTAGGAACTGGGGAGCTTTGGATTTTTATTGTTTGTTCAGAAGCTTCAAAGCTTGATTTCAAGGGTTCAACTTTCAACCATAACTGAAAGGTGAGTGACAAAACATAAACAACATTTGCATTGCAAAATGAATTTGGCAACTACATCTATAAATATTGCAAAAGACAGGGGAAGCTCATTTCATTTTTAAAGCAAAATCTCCAGTATTCTTTTTTTTTTTCACTCCTCATCCTCTATAGAAGGCAATTTTGTACTTTCCCTTGACGTGAATGCTATTTCACATGAGTGTTATTTGGAAAGTATCATAGAATCATTAGGGATTGGAAGGGACCTCGAAAGATCATCTAGTCTAATCCTTCTGCCACAGCAGGATCACCCAGACCAAGTTGCACAGGAACAGATCCAGGCAGGTCTTGAAAGTCTCCAGTGGAGACTCCACAGCCTCCCTGGGCAGCCTGTTCCAGTGCTCCGTTACCCTCCCTGTGAAGAAGTTTCCTCTGATATTTATGTGGAACCTCCTCTGTTCCAGCTGGCACCCATTGCCCCTTGTCCTATCACCAGATGACCTTGAGAAGAGCCTGGCTCCATCCTCCTGACACCCACTCCTCACATACTTATAGACATAAATGAGGTCACCCCTCAGCCTCCTCTTCTCCAAGCTCAAGAGACCCAGCTCCCTCAGCCTTCCTCATAAGGGAGATGTTCTACTTCCTTCTTTATCTTTGTTGCTTTACACTGGACACCCTCCAGTAGCTCTGTAACTATTGGCCTGGAACATATGTTGGGTGACTGTTAGAGCCACAAAGCTCCTATGGACAAGCGGACATTCTCAGTTTCACACCACAAATGCTTATATCTTTAGACCAGATGTCTTGACTGTCCCCTACATCTCTGTGCGCATACAGACCTCCCCAACACTTGGATTAATAGTCTAGTGCTCTGGTACCAAATCTGCCCAAAAGATCTCCAGAGAATTCCAAAGACTGTGGCACTGCTGTGTTCTAGCAATGCCTTTGTCTCATTAAAGGCAAGAAAACCCTAACATAGAGAAGTTAGTGCTTGTTAATTCTCTTACTTCAACATTTGTAAGTGGAAGGTGTGTTTTGTGTCTAGAAGCTTTGTGTATTTTTTCAGAGGTCGTTTAAAATCCCGATTTTGGAGTTTTCAATTTGAACAACAATAATTGCAGTAAAAGCTGTTACCTAAACAGTCCAGGGGGTTGCACTGGAGTTTGACGCAGAACACTCAAGGCAATATGCAGAAGAACTCTGTAAAAATTCCCACCAGTACTAGTCTGGCACACAAGATCGTATTTCTAAAAGTATAACTGTGTCTCTACTATTCAGGTCAGCTTGACTCAAGAGTTGGCTTTGAGCTGACACTGACATTCACACATCAAAAAAGACTTTTGAAAATAGCTTTGGCAGCAACTTCATAGCCTCCTCATTAAAAGGACAAAATACCAGGGTTATCTTGCTGCTGCCTCTTGATTAACAGGTATGTTTGATGCCTTCTCAGGCAACAACTTGATCCTCTTGATTTGTGGGCTGTCTGGCTGCTGTCATGAGGATATGTGACCTTACATTATTTCTACTTATGTTGCTTTTCTGTTAACTCTGGATTACTTGGTTAGCTATCAAATGAGCCTAATATGTACTGTGCTAATGATCAGTGGCTAAGGCCTTGAGTTCCTGCCACCAGCAGACACCAGGCCATTGCACTAGATGTGGGCAGCCAATGTACTCTGTCCCTTTGAGCCATACAAAGAGTGGAGACAGAGCTCAGACACCTAACCTTAGCTTCTTGCCGGCTGGAGATCCTTTTCTCCTTGCAGTATGCTCTAGCTTAAAGACTGTGGAGGATCAAGAAAAGGTAGAAATTTGAGGGTAAGTACGGAGAGTGTGGAGAGCAAGGGGCAAAAGCTTCAGTTTGTCTCTATTTCTCTAATAGGCTGGGCATCAGGAAAAAGTTTGTGAATCTGAGGATGGGGGATCCCTGGAACAGGCTGCCCAGAGAGGTGGTGGAAGCCCCATCCCTAGAGCCATGCTAGTTTGGGCTCTGGGCAATCTGACTGTTAGAGATTGGGGAGGTTGGACTAGATGACCTTCAAAGGTCCCTTCCAACCCAGCACATCCTATGATTCTATGATTAGTGGATTGTGGTAGCACCTAGGGACAGCTGAGATTCAAGCCCCATGATGCAAGACCCTGTACAGTTCTTCAAGAACATTGCAGATGGAGATTTTCCTTTTAAAACCAGCTGTGCTCTCACCACATCCAGGCTAGTTACTGGATATGCTTTTCACCCTTCTGTTCTTAAAACTTCAACACCCTTGAGGGTACTGAATTCACCTTGTGTGGCTCTGTTTCCTGTGGAACTATGGGATGGGGGACAGGTACTGTTGCAGGATGTAGCTTACTTCAGCCTACCTGAGGAGTATTTTACTGGGGTAAAGTTGTACCCTCAAGTCTGCTAGATTTACCCCTTTGTGGTTGGATTTGGCAGCTGGTATCATTCCATCCCAAAACATTCTGTGACTCAGTGCCTGTCAGCAGGAGGCATGCTTTCACCAAAGGTAGCCTGCTCCATACATTTTTGGCACAGTCAGGTGGCCACCATGAGTCACTAAAGCAAGCACCTGCTGTAAATCAGTCTGTTACCTAGGCGTTCTCCAATATCTGTGAATTCTAGATCTCACTGTTTTCTGACAGATAACTATCAGCATGTGTGATTACCCATGATAAGGGAGCATGTAGTTAAAGGATTTTACAACGTCCTTAAAAGGACTTTTTTCCCAGGAAGGTGAGAGATTTTATGATTAACAGTTGGTTTTGATTAAAATCAGATTCTCTCCTCCTGCAGTTACCCTTCCCACTCATCCAGAATATGAAAAACAGGATGAAAACTGCTGGAAGAATACTGACTCCGATGTTATTTTCATGAAATACTGTGGGAACAGTTCCATAATAGAGCAAGTGATAAAAGTTCTGTAATAGAGCAAGTGACAAACAGCCCTATTCCATTTGGCAGAAGGGGGAAAAAAAAAGGTGGTTGAGAAGGAAGGCTGAGGGGTTTCAGAAAGAACTATTAAATGGGGGGGGGAGAACAAGAAATTAATGAACTGTGACATATCAGAGGGAAGCTGAGAAAGTCTATAAGACAATGGATACAAAAAGAGAGGATAAATTAAGAGATAAGATAGACAGGTAATGCTAGAGGTTTTTGTTCTTGGTAGTCTGAGAAATTCAAGAGAACCTCAGAAGATGAAGTGTAATTAGGTGTTCAGAAGTAGACAAGTATCAGCAAGACTTCAAACAAAATACATAGAGAAAATGTTAAAGAGCTATAAAACCTCTGGGGAAATTATTTCTAAGTGGTGTTTAAATATAATCCGTATGCAAAATAATATATTTAGAGACTGGTTAGATATTCTGGGGAGCTGTCATAATCAGTAACTTAAACTAGCGTGGCAGAAAAGAGTCTTCAGTTCTTATTCCCCACTTCGGAAATGTTTCCCTTCTAAACAGATTATGCAGTGGCATCTAAGCAGTTACCTCTTCTTGCTTGACACCTTTATCCTGGAGGAAGGGTTTGATGAACTTGTAAACAAGCACTGTGCTTTGAAGTTGAAAAGAGCATGAGGGTAGACAGCAGACACCGCATATGTGCACCGGCTGGAAGAGTTTGTAATAGAACTCCTGTCCAAAAACCTGAGTGACTGCAAGGATGTGCCACTTGCATTTCAGCTTTCAACTGCATCAAGCGAACAAGATCAGCTTTAGGGAAGAGGTCAGCTGTACCTGTGTGCTGTTGTGTCAAAAAGGTGAATCCACTGACTGACCCTCAGCAGTGCCTGAGGTATACCTGAACACACGCAGTATGTCCAGTCTTTGTCTTGGATATTGCTGGAGCCAAGTGGAGAGAAGCTATGACAGGCATTCCAAAACCTCTGTATGGACCTCTTAGCCAAACATACAAGTTAGAAAAACTTGTTTCTCAAGCCTGGAATATAGATATAAATTTGCCTGAAATCTTTCCATCAAAAAGTGGGACTTGAACTCCCCTGAGTATGTGCAGCTCATGTTGATCAGTAGGTTTTTGTACTGAGAGAAGGAGAGGCTAGTGGATGTGCTGTGGTGGCTTCAGTTTCAGAAGGCTCACATGCTTTATTTCATAGAACCGTAGAATGGCCCAGGTTGGAAGGGACCTCCAAAGGTCAGCCAGTCCATTCCCCCTGCTGGGAGCAGGGACATCCTCTGCTAGATCAGGTTGCCCAGAGCCTTGTCCAGCCTCATCTTGAATATCTCCAGGGATGGGGTCCCAACTCCCTGGGCAACCAGTTCCAGTGTTTAACCTCCCTCCTAAATAAATATCTTTTTCCTAATATCATGAGTTAGGACACGTCCAGGGTTTTCCAAAGCTCATGCCAAGATTTGTTATTCTGCAAAGTTTTCATTGCTCTCCAAGATCGGTATAGCTGCTCCTAAGGATTTTGCTCTTGCTTTAGGTTATGGTTGAAATTACTAAGACAAAAGACATGATAATATTGAGAGTTAATTTAAGTTCAGTGAAGTCTAGAAATATCACACTGAGCTGAATTTACATGCAGAATTTAGTGGCTACTGGATATTTTATTTTGTATTCCTTATCCTTGAGGAGCAAGCAGGTACCTGGGAAAGTTTTTATTTGGGTAACACCTACTGCAAATACAATAAGCAGAGTGATCTTTAAGAAGCAGTGCTTGTGTGAGCTTTGCCTTCTGTTTCAGTCTCACCATAGCTGCCCGGGACTGTATGTCTACACTGTACAACAAAATAGAGTTCTAGGAGTATGGCCGAGGGGAATAGGGCTCGCTCAGCAATAGCCACTCTACTGTCTTATGTCATTGTAGTAAGTAATTATTGTTTATCTGCCACCAGATACTAAAGAGTTTCTTCCAAAAATGAGAGAACCTACTTTCATGACTAAAAGACACAACTGGAAGTCTTTATGTACATACACAACACTTCCAAAGGTGTGTATGGCAAGGTGTGAAATACTGAGGTGAACTGCAGAATTATTGAGGCTCTGAGCTCATCCAGCCCAGCTTATGACCTAACATCATCACGTTGGCCAGACCAGGTCCACAGCCAGTCTGTTCTTAAGCACATTGTGGGATGGGGACTCCACCACCACCATCTGGGGGAAAAGCCTGACTCTCACCTGACTACAACCTCCCCTTCAGGGAGTTGTAGAGAGGGAGAAGGTCCCTTCTGAGTTTTCTTTCCTCCGGGCTAGACAACCCCATCTCTCTCAGCCTTTCCTCGTCAGAAATTTCCTCCAGTACATTTCCCCAGCCTCACTGCTCCTCTAGACCCAGAGCTGAGGAGCCCAGAACTGCCCCCAGTACTCAAGAGGAGGCCTCTCCAGTGTCCAGTACAGGAAGAGTTCTGCTGGCTACATTCTTCCTGATACAAGCCAGGATGCCATTGACCTTCTAGGCCAGCAGGGCACACAGTTGGCTCATACACACGTTGCTTTGAGAATAGTGAAAAGGAAACATGTTCAGGAAACAAAACCAGCTTGTAGCATTTTACAAGTAGCTCTTTTGTTGTTGTTTACATGCTTTCATAAAAACTTTACTCGTGAAAAGCTGTCGAGGGAAATAAGGGGATGTTAGAGATGATGTCAGTAGCTTTTATATAATGGTACCTTGTTATAGATGTTGTCGGGGTTTGATTTCTCGCTGTACTACACCTTGAAAGGAATTGAAGCCATAGGATTTCAGGATTGTTCCCCACATCACTGCAGTTTGACGTATTTGGTTGAACGCTTTGATTTTGGGGTTTTGGGGCCTTTTTTGTTATTCTCATTGAGTCTAATAATCCAATTTATCTCCATACTTATATCTGAAACCTCTCTGGAATGTGAGCGCAGCTGTAGAGTAGCAGAGTAAGATCCCATCAGGCTTCTCAATGTAACTTAGGGGTGAAATCAGGGAGGCGGCTGAAAGATGTCCAAAGCCAGTTCCACAAGTAATTCTGATAACATCTCACAAGAATCATTTTTCAGCTGTAACACTATAGTGAAAGGAGTATTTTTTTCTCAGTGGAGGACTTGGAAATTTGTTGCTTTCCATTCTGACTTGGATTGAAGTCAGCCTTTGAAATCTCTAGAGGAGTACTGTAAGATGAAAAGAAACCTGAAGGAACTGGAAACATTTCTTGGGCCATTGAGCCATTACCCCGACTTTTCAGGCTGAGATAAACTGATGTGAAAGAAATTTTCATCCTTCACACTGTGCTGCCCCCGAGCTGTTCTGGGTTCTGGCTCACTTCTAATAAAATGTGGTCAGAAATTGTAAGAGTGATTAATACTTCAGGTCCCTGCTTGATACCAAAAAGACCATAAGCTCTAAGGGAAGCATAAAAAAGAATGAGTAAAAAGGTGAACAGGCTAGTACTGTAGTGAACTGTCACCTTTCTGCTGTTAGTTTGGAAGAGACATTGGTGTTCTGCTGCTTCTGATGCTGAGAGCAGTCTGAATGGTAATGGTTTTGGTCCCTGAGGGACAGAGTAGAGCAGCTGAGACAACATTTAATCCAGCAGATGAAGGTACAGCAAATGCCACAGGCAGTGTTCAATTTTGTGTGTTAGCAGCAATGGATAGACATTTAAAAAGTGGAGAAATGGCAACCTTGTGTGATGGGATGTGATGGCAGAACATGGCATATGTCCTGAGTTGGCTTCTTGTGCAATTAACTGTGCTTTCTTCTGCTGCTGCTCTGTGATAGAAAAAATGAACTGATGCTATAAGCAGGTTCCCACCAAACAAAATAAGAAGGGGGCTGTATGATGCTTGAAACAGTAATATGAAATACATGAACTAGACAGAGATCTGTTTAGAGTTAAGACCGTAAAGGACATTCTTTCCAAGCCACAGGGATCATAGCAGAAGGAGGCAATAGGAGGTGTTATCAGTCTCTCTCTCACAGTACCTGATCAAAACAATCAGGACTTTAAAGAAGAAAGTTTAGGGCATTAGATTTTCTACCCCAACTTAGAATTTAGCCTCACTTTGTTTCCTCAGTCTTCTATTAGCTTTAGCAATCTGAAACACCTGCAATCCCCTAGTGGTTATCATGAGTCAAATCAGAGTTATTTCAGCTTTGATCTCAAGCTGGAGCTGATTGAATCTTATTCCTTCCATTAGATACATGCAGAGAAATCTCTGAACTGGACTAGTTGCCATGTTGGGTGCAGAAATCAGAGTCATTAGAGATCAGAAGGGACCTCAAAAGATCATCTAGTCCAGTCCTCCTGCCACAGCAGGATCACCTAGACCAAGTTGCACAGGAACATATCCAGGCGGGTATCCTCCTCCAGAGGAGGAGACCCTACAACTCACCTGGGCAGCCTGTTCCAATGCTCTGTTACCCTCACTGTGAAGAAGTTCCTTCTGATATTTATATGGAACCTCCTCTGTTCCAGCTTGCACCCATTGCCCCTTGTTCTATCACCAGATGACCTTGAGAAGAGCCTGGCTCCATCCTCCTGACACCTACCCCTCACATCTTTATAGACATGAATGAGGTCACCCCTCAGCCTCCTCCAAGCTCAAGAGACCCAGCTCCCTCAGCCTTTCCTCATAAGTGAGGTGTTCTACCTCATTTGTCATCTTTGTTGCTCTGCGCTGGACAACCTCCAGTAGCTCTGTCCCCTTCTTGAACTGAGGGGCCCAGAACTGGACACAACACTCCAGATGCGGTCTCACTAGCGCAGAGTAGAGGAGGAGAAGAACCTCTGTCAATCTGCTAACCATCCCACTTCTGATCCACCCCAGGGGGCTGTTGGCCCTGTTGGCTATACCTCAGTGCAAGAATCTACAGAGTAGCATTCACAAAGCATCCAAGTACTTCCCTTTGCAGAGGCCAGGTACCTCTAACTGCATGGAGAGCATCACTACTGTGTCTGTGTGCATCTCCACTATGTTGTGTTTTGCAGTTAGACTGAGGATCTGCACACTGCACACCATGACAGACTGTAGAACGTGTGCCAAGCAGCAGCAGCAAGTCATTGCAACAGAGAACAGTGAAAGAAAGCTTGGTTAAATGAAAACAATGGGAAAGAATGTTATTAATAAAAATGATTGCCATGTATAGCTCAACTCTTTTTCTTCACTGGATCAATTGCCAAAAATCCCCTGTGCTTGGAAACAGCGTTGAGTTTCTCTAAATACTATTTGTAAAGATCTGATTGCTTTCCAAAGTTGCCAGAGTAATGAGTCATTTCTTGTAATAGTGCTCAATCCTGTCTGGACTTGGAGCTGATTCCAGTTGCAGGTCTAGATTGGTTCTCTGTCAGCAACCCAACCTCACAGGGGAGAAAACATACATGTCACAAGGAATTAAAGACTGTCCAGACAAGACCTGGTAGGGACTGGAACATACCTTGAGTATCCTGCCTTATTTACTTGTTCATCAGGCATCTCAAAAGCACCATTAGTCAGCCCATCGGTTACCTGAAAGGACAGCAACTAAACCTACCTTTTGCTTTGGATGGAGGCTATTAGCTTGAGTATTGACTAATGATAGGATGAGAGGATTTGATCTCAAGCTGTGTTAGGAGCAGTTTGGATGTTAGGAAGAAGCTCTTTACTGAGAGTGGTTGGACACTGGAACATGGCTGCCCAGGGAGGTGGTGGAGTCACTGTCCTTGGAGGTGTTTAAAAGGTGAGTAGATGGAACACTTGAGATCTAGGGGTTAAGGAGATGTGGGATGAGGGCTGGATATGATGGTCTCTGAAGGTCCTTTACAGCCACAATGATTCTATTGCTCTAGGAGGGAACACTGGAACTGCAGTGAGCTAGTAGTTATTGCACAGATATAAACATCATGTTTTCTGCCCACAACAATTTTTTCAGGGAGCTGTTTTCTATGGATTGGCCAAATCACAATGTGACTGCCTAATTTTTTCTTTAATGAAAATAACTTGTTATACCAAGGCCAAACCAAGGAAATGAAGCAGACTACCTTACCTCAACCTTTCTTCATGCAAATCAAGTTTGAAATGTCATGTTAGCCCATAGTAAATCTGTGTGCTCTTATTAGTAACCTCAGTTTTTATGCATCAGAAAGCTAGCAATTGAAGAGGCAAAATTACAAACATTTGGCAGACTGCTCAGAACCAGTGCAACTCGGTAATTATCGGTTGCAATCTAAAAAAAACCCCAAACCAGCAAATTATTTTGTTTACCTCTGCTTTTGTTTTGCCTGGCTCATAGTCAAGTGTCATGGTGAAACAGAAGAGGTCCAAGTCAGGGGCAGGGAAGCTACTTCCCTGAGTGGCAAATTTCCTGGTCTGAAATGCAGATTAGAGATGTGGTGCTTAGGAACAGGGTTTAGCAGTGACCAGGCACTGCTGGATTGAAGGTTGGATTTGATGGTCTCTCATCTTTTCTAGCCACAAGGACCTGTGGTTCTGTGTTGCCTGCACTAAGTGCATGGAGGTTCTGTAGGGATGGCACTAAATCAACTTAAAAAAAATCTGGAGGGAGGAAAAGATTGCGTTTATTATTTTAGTTTCATTAGCTGGTATTACATGAAATATGGTCTCTATCTGTAGAAGTTGCTTTGCTTCTGTTCCGTTTTCTTTCAGTTGTAGAGTCTAGTTTTCTTTCTTTAATACAGAGTCTAGTGATTAACTACTGACAATCTTAACAGCTAACTAACAGCTGTAACATTTTGTAGATATTAGCTCTTTCTGTAAATTATAGACTCCTTAAATCATTGCAAAGATAGCAGATTCATTTTAGTTAAAAAGTAAGTTGCTCTCTACAACTACCTAAAAAGAGGTTGTAGTGAGGCTGATGACTGTCTCTTCTCCCAAATTACTAATGATAGGATGAGAGGAATTGGCTTCAAGTTGGGTCAGGGGACGTTTAGATTGGATCTTAGGAAGAAGCTCTTTACTGAGAGAGTGGTTGGGCACTGGAACAGGCTGCTGGGGGAGGTGGTGGAGTCACCATCCCTGGAGGTGTTTAAGAAAGCAAGCAACTAAAGGACTTGAGGCCATGGACTAGGGGTTAGGGAGATGTTAGGATGAGGGTTGGACTTGATGATCCTGGAGGTCCTTTGCAATCATAATGATTCTGTGTTTCTTAAGACATCAGGTATCTCTCCTATTACCTAACCCACCAGGGTAACAAAACAATCCCCTTAATTTTAGTGACAGTTTAAAAACCTGTCTCTTAAAAACTTCCTTATGTGGAAAAACCTACCTAGGTATAATAAAAAAAAAAACACTCATTGGCAGCATTTTCAGGTGTTTTATTAATTTCTATTACTAAACCTTTACCTTGAAAACATTTAGAGCCAAATTCTCCCTCTCCCAGTATTTTCCTGTATATTTATGAGTTAATCATAATGACAAAGGTTCAAATACAGTCTGCATTCTATTTTAAAGAAGCTGATGCGAATTATTTGTATTAAACAAATTGTATTTGTAATTAGAAACCAAACTTGCAGATTATAAATGGTGTAATAATTCTGAGTCGTTCCACTTATACCAGTAATTTTGATATTACTGTTGAGTTTTGCTTATTTGATTTATGAGTTTTCAGTAATTTGATTAGTGGTGATGAAAACTTCACCTTGTCCTGTCATTTAAAGACAGATCAATCATAGAATGGCCAGGATTGGAAGGGATCTGAAATATCTAGTTCCAATCCCCCTGCAGAGGAAAGGACACTTTAACTAGATCAGGTTGCTTGGGGCCCATCCAGCCTGGCCTTCAACACTTCCAGGGACGGGGAAGGAAGCCGCAACTTCCTTGGGCAACCTGTTCCAGCATCTCACCACCCTCTCAGGAAAGAATTGTTTCCTCATGTCCAACCTCAATCTTCCCTCTTCAAGTCTGTAACCCTATCCCCTTGTTCTCTCACTGTACCCCTGTCAAAAGCCCTGCCCCAGCTTTCTTGTAGCCCCCTTCAGAGATTGGAAAACTGCTCTAAGGTCACTCTTCTCCAGGCTGAACAACCCCAACTTTCTGAGTCTGTCCTCATAGGGGAGGTGCTCCAGCCCTCTGATCATCTGAGTTGCTCTCCTCTGGACACCTTCCAGGAGGTCTGTTCCCTCCTTATGCTGGGGACTCCCCAGACTGAATACAATACTCCAGGTGAGGTCNAACTTGCTGAGTCTGTCCTCATAGGGGAGGTGCTCCAGCCCTCTGATCATCTGAGTTGCTCTCCTCTGGACACCTTCCAGGAGGTCTGTTCCCTCCTTATGCTGGGGACTCCCCAGACTGAATACAATACTCCAGGTGAGGTCTCCCAAGTTCAGAGTAAAGGAGGAGAATCCCCTCCCTCGATTGACTGTAAATGCTGCATCATCTTCAGTCACTTTGTGTTTTAACCACAACTACATCTGCTTACGGGACTAAATTTAACCTGTTTCTACTTTAAAACAAAAGATGCTCTGATTAACTTGCAGAGTCTCCTTCCTCCAGCGACTGTCACAGCTGCTTTTGATGCAGCCTGGGACGTGGCTGGCTGGCTGGACGCTATCTCCCTGGATGATATCTCCAAAGTATTGTCGAGTGCTGTCTGAACAGGATCCGATAGGAGTGCATGTGCTATGTGACACCTAAGCCGGGGCTGTGTCACGTTCTCTTTTACTTGCCCGCTTCCCGCAGTTCCGAGCCGTTTCCCTTTGCTCTGTTTAACCGGTTCGGGTTGCGTGAACCGGTTTCTGCAGCTGTTCTTCCCTTTGGCCTTTAGGTGGCAGCATGTGAGAAGAGTTGAGTTGTGGCCTGGGCACCCGCGGAGAGCAGCCCATAGCCGAGAGCTCTAACCGGAGGAGCAGACGCTGTGCTCAGGATGCAGCTCACAGCAAGGATTGTTTGGCAGCACTCAGAATGTACAAAGCACAGGCAATTGTGTCTGTTCTCAACAGTGCTGATCTTAATTTTGATCTTTATAGAGAGATGTGTGCACCTACCCACAGCGTGTTTATACGCCTGATGTTTGAAAGTGCTTGGAATCAAAACGGTAACAGTTGTTCCAGTTCTCTCAACGGGCAGCTCTTTACTCCACTCCTGTGTTGTTTCTGGTCTCATGATTTTTTTGCTAAAAAGCAACTTTTAGATAAGAAATAAAGGATATTGAGTTTAATTTGAGGCCTCATCTTGAGTGCTGGGGGCAGTTCTGNAGGAGACAGGTACCAGGCTTGCTTGATTCAGAATTGGTGTAGTGGGTTGAAATTGCTTCGGCCCTGTTGGTTGGTGTTTGCGTTCCTCAGCATTTCAGCCAGCTCTCCAGTAGAGTTTATTGGACAATGAAGCAATTTTGGGGAAATGGAAAGATTTTATTGGACTCACACTCGAGAGAAAGAAAGGAAATTCCCCAAACAAGTGAATGAACGAACAAACTGCACCCGGCTAAAAAGGTGCCAAGTTGTGACCCTGAAATAAACTACCTGTGGACAAGCCTTGTTCAGACTAGTGGCTTTAATTTTTTTCAGCTTAATTTACTATGTAAGATCAAATTAACAAGAACCACTTTAATTGAATGAATAATTTAGTCTCAGCTTAAGTCAAGTGCTTTGGTAGCTATTCCTGAACAGGCTGCCCAGAGGGGATTGCAGAGTCTCCTTCTCTGGAGATGTTCAAGACCCACCTGAATGTGTTCCTGTGTGACTTGGTCTAGGTGATCCTGCTGTGGCAGGGGGATTGGACTAGATGATCTTTTGATGTCCTTTTCTATCCCTAATGGATTTTATGAGAAGTCAAATGGAATTATGAGAGAGTAGTGAGACAAGAAGGGTCTGTACTGTATACATATTACACTGACAGGGTACAACCCTTTTACCCAGTTGGTCCCACTGAGATGCACACACCACTATATTAATATGAACATTAGATGTCGTCCGTTTCGTGTAGATGACAGCTTCTCACAGAGTGAAGTTGACAGTTGTGACTTCATTATCGTGTAGAAGATGCAACATCTTCATTTCTCTGGCAGTTTTCAAGACAACAATACAGAGATGGGGAACTCGAATGAAGTAGTAAAGGTTGCTGAAGAATTAAACTACGCTATCTGCATTTCTCTTGATTACTCATTTATAACTGTCAGTCAGGCTGGGCATCACTGCAATGAGTTTGGTAAGTAAGATGTATGTAGGGCTGTGTATGACAGCTAAAGAAAATGGGCTGATGGTTAGTATCATAGCTCTGTTTTAATTTTCTCTATGGAAAGCATCCTTGGATCTGCTTGTTCAAAGCAGAGAATCATTCCAACTGCTCAGGGAATCTGTTCTGCAAGTGTGTCTGTAGGCAAACATCTGCCCATGAGGGCATGTTTGAGGGAACAGTTAGGTAAGCGAAGCCATGATTCATCTGTACAAGCCCTGAGTGTGTTTCTGCTGTGATTTCAGTAGGAGATACAGGACTGGGGGAGGCTTTTCCATAATAGGAAGAAAGAAAATCACTAGTGTCTTTTCAAGGCAACTGAAAGTTCAGTTCATCACCTGCAGCTGCTGTGCTTTGGTTTTGGTTAACTGGTCAGCTCTTGCTCACTTGTGGCATTTATGTTTGGAGTAGTCTTGAATAATTAGTGTTTACAGTGATCCATGGCAGGGAGGGAGGGGAGGTGTCATCCTGGAGGGATTCAGAAAACAAATAGGTGTGGTGTTTCAGGAGATGGGTTACTTGTTGGGGGGTTTTGCAGCGGACAGTTGGACTTGATGACCTTGAAGGCCTTTTCCAACCTTGATGATTCTTCAGGGAGCTTATTTGTAAATAAGATGTCTTTGTGCTACAGGAAGCGCCCCTGAAATAACAATATATTTTAATGTCACAATAATTTTAATTGAAATGATACTCGTGGTTTATCAAGTCTTGATTGTCGTAACTTTTGGGAAGAGGGTGTTAATCTATTTCCATAATGTTAAACTGCAGTGGTAGGAGAAGCAGAAGGAATAAGGCTAAAGAGCTAATCTCTTAGTTTTGCTCTATTTTAATAGAGCAGGGACAAAATTAACATCACTAGAAGCTCTAAAAGCTTTTTATATCCTTCCCAAAGATAAAACACATAAAAGTTTTGCGTGAAGGAGAGACATGAAGCAAACAAGCGTGCTTGGCAGGTTGTGAAGAGAGAACCTAAAGAAGGCAAAGAAAGTATCAGCTTTGTAAACTGATGGTTTTCGCTGCTGCTGCTTTTAGTCGCTCCATAGAGCCTTCTTGACGAAGGAAGGTTGTGACTGGGCAGCACAATAGAAAAGCTAAAAAGAGCTACATCCAGCACTGTAAATTGACTTTAAGTGGCCTTGTGGGGGAAAATCACTGCAAATGTAACCCAGACTGATTTGCATTGCTTTTAGTGTTTCAAAATGATCTTAATTGTCCACCCTTTATAGTGCCCAGCTGGCTTCATAAAAATTCCTGTTCTCCATTTGTGTTATGGCAATAGAACAGGCAGTGCTCCATGAACTAAATTCTTCACCTGAGTTGTGCTGCTTCCACAGGTTTACTCATGACTGAACCTACGTGCTTTGGGATGTGTATCAGTTGTAGTTACTGATGGTGAACTTCCAGCTCAGCCTGGCCTGGCCCCTTTTCTAGTTCTGCTTATCTTGTTGTGCAGCACTGTACACTAAAGGTGCAGTGTAACCTCTGCATTGTAGGAAGGAATTATCTAGATGAACCAAGGAGAACTAACTTCTTGGTGTGTGTTAAAAGAATGGGAGTGAGAATAGAACAGCTTCATTTCAGAAGAAAAAATGCCACAGATTGTTTGTGCGCAGGTGGCTGAGAAGGCCTGCCATCAGCGCTAGCGTGGTCACCAGGACCACGGAGGTGATCCTGCCCCTTGGCGGCTGTGGTGAGGCTGCACCTTCACTGCTGGAGGAAGTTCTGGGCACGTCAATACAAGAAAGACATTGAGGTTCTGGAGAAGGGCACAGAAGGGCAACTGGGCTTTTTTAGGAGTCTGATGAACAGCTCTGATGGGGAGAGGCTGAAGGGGCTGGGGCTGTTCAGCATGGAGAACAGGGGGCTGAGGGGAGACCTCTCTGCTCTCTAAAACTACCTTGAAGGGAGGTTAGAGTGTGGCAAGTGTTGGCCTCTTCTCTCAAAGGACTAGCAATGCAACAGGACAAGAGGAAATGGGGTCAGATTGCGCCAGGGGAAGTTTGAACTGTATCATAGGAAAACATTTTCCCAAAAAGAGTGGGAAGGCCTTGGAACTGGCTGCCCGGGGAGAGGACGGAGACACTGTCCCTGGAGAGGTTCAGCAAATGGGCAGACAGAATATTTCAGGAGATGGGTTAGTGACTGGCAGTTGTAGGGCAGACAGTTAGACCTGATAGTCTTGAAGGTCTTGTCCAACCTGGATGATTCTATGAACGTGTGTTGTAGGTGGGGAATGCGCTGATATGTGTAGACGTCTCCTTGTATCTAAAATGCACAGATCCATGTCTTTGGAAGTTTTCCAGAAGAATTTATGTTCCTGTGATTGATACGTTGTGTGTTAACCCTGGAATTATTTTTTTCTGAAGCCTGATGAAGTTAGGTGGGCAAGCAACTGTCAGCTGCTTCCCCTACAAGGAGGTTACAGAAAGGCTTTGAGGACATGGAACTGACAGTCAAAAAACTTTGGTTTAATGTGTAATGAGGATGTCTTAATTCTCATTTATACAAATAATTATCATTACTAAATATTTTGAAAAGGCTGTCATTGTTAGTGTGACATCTATGGAGAAAGGGGTAATTCGAACTCTGTCTCATGGTTCTGCATTCTGTCATGGGAGAATCTATAAGAGGGCATGTGCAGGGCAAGCAACAGATGATTCTTTTTATACTGTATCTCTTGTTGGGACTGGATAGCCCCTCTCCTTTCCTCCTTACCAATTGGACCTTCTGTATTTTACTACTCTGGCATTTCCTAGTGTTGTCTTATGGGCTGTGCGTTACAGCTAGGTGATTTCTTGCATTTTAGCTGTCTTCATCTAAAAATAATGCAGTAGCTGATAGTGTTTGACATACTGTGCTCACTTCGATATGTACAATTTGCAGTATCATCCCTACCTGAAGTCCTTGTGGTGTGTTTCACATGAATATTCAATTCCAGTTTAAAACAGGATATTATTGTCATACTCACTTGTACTTGCTCCCCATCTCAAAGCCATTAATTTTTTTAAAAATAGATATTTCAGAGCAGAATATAAACTGCCAATAATACAGTACTGCAGCCCTGGTGCTGATATCAAAGAAAGCATCTGGAGCAAATCTGTTTAAGAAACTTTTATAGATTACTCTTTAGTTTGAACTTGTTACACTTTGCCTTATCAACATTTGGTTGGTAAAGTGTTTGTTTGGACATTCATGTTTCTGAAATCTATATCTGTGTCCAGAGAGAAATGTAGGAATAAGTGTTTTACCCTGGAGTCTCTAGCTGAACAATCTTTCTAGCCAAGATTATACCTGTTGCTGTTCAGCAAAGACAACTGGTTATGTGAAGCATTTTCTTTTGCTCTTATCTATCTTGCATTATTTTACATGCTCTTAGTAGAGAAGGGTGTGGAATAAAGCTAAATGAAACACAACCTGACCCACCAGCAGGTCTTACAGTGGAAAAGGTTGCTCAGGGAGATTGTGGTTGCTCCATCCCTGGAATTATTCAAAGGCAGGTTGGATGGGGCTCTGGGCAACCTGTCTTGTGAGAGGTGTTGCTGCCCGTGGCAGGGGCTGGAACTGGGTGATGTCTGAGGTCCCTTTCAGCCCAAGCCTGTGACAAATAGAAGGTTCCCTGGTGTTTGATATCAAGTCCGAGTCTTCAGTACTTCATAATGAGGATGTGTAAAGCCACAGAGGATCAAAACAACTGTTAGAGTGGGAAGTATTTCTCAGAATAGTGTAGCTTAACTTAAGTACAAATCTCTGTACCCCAAGGATTTAAAGAGATTAATTGATTAATTAATTAGATGGAAAAGGAAATATAAAAAGATTAACATAAACACAGCATGATGCTGGTACATGAAAGGGGGAAAACAGATTTTAGGCATGCAAGTTGCAAGTTGGGGGGCAGATAGTCAGATCTGGAGATAGCACAATAGTTTTTCAGCCACATGCAGTACTACAGAAAACTCTACATCTCAGAAGATCTTACCACAGAAATCTGAAATGAGAAACCCGAGAGGAGCCTTTGAAATTAAATGCTTTCAGAAAGCAGTAACAATAATAAAGAAACAAATATAAATGGGTAGGAAAGTAAAGTCAAAGAATCAAAATACAAAACCAGGGTCCTCCAGTTCATAGTAATTTATGTAGCTTGAGTTGTCTGGGCAACAATTTTCCAATGAAACAGTCACATGAATCTGTACTCTGCTATTATCAAAAGGAAAGATTATTAAATGACATTAATGAATCTTAAGCACTACTGCTGGGATAATTTCCTCCTAACAGAAAAGATAATAGATATGTAAGTAGAAGAAAATAGTCTGCTTTGTGTTCCTAAGAAAAAAATCAAACAACAAAACAATGCTGCACCTCTATTTCAAAAAATACCTCTGTTTTGATTCTTCTGAGGTTTATCCTCCTATTTCAGATGGCATATTTCTAAAACAATATCGCTTGTTTGTGGGCTTCAGACAAACAGCACAGAGCTATCTTGTGTTATGCCATTCCTAACACCCCAGGGCCATAGCAGTGGTGGCCTCCTACAGATGTGACTATCACTGCAGGAGAGTCTGTTGTCTTGTGCAGACTCTCTGCATGGACCTCTGACAGCCTAAATAAGGTTTTGAAGCTGGAAACGGGGAGATTTAGGTCAGACATCATGAAAAAGTTCTTGAATCTGAGGGTGGGGGGATCCCTTGAACAGGCTGCCTAGGGAGATGGTAGAGACACCATCCCTGGAGGCATTCAAAGTCAGGCTGGATGGGACTCTGGGCAACCTAATCTGTTTAGAAACATCCCTGCTTGTTGATGGGGCTTGGACTAGATGACCTTCAGAAGGTGCTTCCAACCCTGTGATTCCATGATTAGTGAGCATGTTACTCCTATTTTCACAGGCAGATTTGCATCTGTAACTTTAATCGTCTTCATCCAAATAAGATTATGCTTAATCATAAGGGAGGCAGCACTCTCCTCCAGAGCTTGGGTAGTCTTGCTGTCTCTAGGTGAATCCCACTGGATTCACCAAACTTTCTATTAGCAGGGGCCCTGTTCACATTTTCAGACTCTGGCTGAAGAAGAGAAGGTCTTGTTCTGGTTCTGCAGAGACGTAGACAGATGCCAGATCCTCACTGTGCTACAATTGATCAGACTTTGAATAAAATAGCTACCACTGGCTCTCTAACAAGCACCCCACAAACCTCATCTGTCACTGGCTATTTATATCAAAGTGACCTTAAAGTCATGTACAGGCAGAAGATGCTTGGGGAATAGTATATTGATGATCAAAGAAAAATGTTCTGCCAGGCTGTCAGTGGCTGCAGAACATGCTCCTGGAGGGCAGCCTGGCTCTCTGCTATCAGGCTCCCCAATGAAATCACTGTGATAAGTCCAATGGCCTGGCAGGATTGCAGGTCAGCTCTCTACTCAAGTAACCAGAGGAAGTAGCAGCAGTGGAGAAAAACCCACAGTGTTCACCCTATCTGTCCGTTATGAAACCATTCAAAAACCCAGTATTCGGAGCAAACCCATTGGAAGGTTTCTGAAGATGCAGAGCTCCTTGCTAGGAGTAAACATTAAGGAGCTGGATTGTTGTTCTGCCCTGGACCAGGGCAGGACAAAATTATTTGAGAACTTTTATTTCTTAATTAAGATGGTGAGTGATCACACTTCATAGTCTAACAGCTCCATGGGTTCGAAACACAGCTAATACATCTGCTTTCAGCTCATTGCAGCAGTTTTAAACAGCAGCAGAATATTTATGAACTCCTCCAAACCCTACAGTCAGCTGTAACTTTTTTTTTCCCTGAATGAAAACTGCAGCTGACAAGCAGCAGCAGCAGCACATTGGGTATGATAAAAATTCAAAGCCATCAAGCAGCATGGCAAGTATGAAGCAGAGTAAGATTGAGTGGGTTTAGGAGCTTGCTTACCTGGGGACTCAAGTTATTCATCCTCAGCACATGCAGAAAAAACACCAGAGTGTGAGTAAATGGGATAGGAAATAGGTTGGTCTCTGAGTCTGCACAACTATTTCACACTTAATATCAATGTAGAAATGTTCATTTCTGCAATTTCTGAGCAGCCTTTGCCTCTAACAGCTATTGCCTTTAATGTTTTAGCCCTGCATATGATTCTTGGATTTCATCCCACATCATGATGAGTCTGTCTTTTCACTAAGTAAAGCTGCTATTATTTTTATTACTTCCTACGTTAGGTTCCTTAGTAATAGTTTATTTTTACTGTGAACCCTAGTACACTTGAATAAATGCAATAAGGGGTTTTTTAACTTGGAATTTTCCTCATAATTTCAGGGAAAACTGGTTTTTGCTTCATGAGACAGACAAAAAAAAGTATTTGGAGCTGAATTAAATGTGTAAATCAGGAAGGGCTTTTGTTTTTGGTGAGTTTTTAATTAGAATACAAAAAAATATACAAAGCTACGTCACCTCTTACAAAATCTCCTTACTTTCTCTGCTCTTTTCCCATGTTTAAAACTCTTATCTGACTTCAGTCAATTTGTTGGGGGGTTTTTTGTGTGGAACAAGCTCTTTATATGAGAACTATCAGCTCCTGCTTACTGGGATGCAGTCCTCCTCGTTTGTTTACCTGCTCTCATTTGCTTCAAGTTCTTACAGTCAGCCCTATAAACACCTTGTAATTATGTCTAATCCACATCACTTAGCTTGGAAATAAAAGCAAACAGCCATGTAAATAAAATTCAATAAATATATAACTTAGCCAATTTTACCTAAAAAGTACAGCTAAAATCCAGTGCCTCAGCTTACGTGCCCTGTGGATGCTCTGAATCAAGTTCAAATGCAGCCAATGAAAACAGATGTCCTCGTGATTGAGTTATCTTCTGTCTTCTGGCTCCTGTAAAGCGTCTGACACAGTCCATCGCAGCATCCTTCTCTCCAAACCGAAAGATACAGATTTGATGGGTGGGCTCTTCTATGGATAATGAATTTATTGAATACCCAGCACCCAGAGGGTAACGATGTGCATGCAGCTCAATGTCCAGACAGAAACTGGTGTCAAGCGGTACCTCTCAGGGGTCTGTGCTGAGATCAGTGCTGTTTAATATCAATGATGGATCCGGTGGGACCAAGCGCACTCTCAGCAGGTTTGCAGGTGACACCTAGCGGTGCAGTTGGTGTGCCTGAGGAAGGGGATGTCATCCAGAGGGACCTGGACAAACTGAGAAGTGGGCCCCTGTGAAATGGGTGGGTAGGGCTGATCTAGCTGGAGATGCTCCAGCCCAATGCAGGGCAAGCTGCTGAAGTGCGTGAAGAGAGGATACAGAGATAACTGTGCCAGGTTCTTTTCAGTGATGCTCACTGACTGGATCAGAAGCAATGGGCACAAACGGAAGCACAGGAGGTTCCCCCTGAACATCAGGAAGTTATTTTCCAGTGTGCGGATGGCCAAGCATTGGAACATATTTCCCAGGGAGAGTGTGGAGTGTTCTTCTTGGAGCTATTCTGAAGCCACGTGAACACGATACTTGGCTACCTGCTGTGTGGCCCTGCAGGAGTAGGGGGTTGGACAAGATTAGCTTTGAAGTCCCTTCCAACTTTTGTTATGTGGTTACTCAACTCTACAGAGGTCTCCTGTAGTGAGTGGAGAGACTGACTGCTTTCTTTCTGAAGCTAGATTTTCCCTATGTTTACCTCATTCTTTTGCCTCTTTGACATTCTATTTTAGATGATTTCATTAGGAGTCGTAGGACTCCTGCTTTGCCTGGTGCCCTGTAGCCTGCAGCAGTTTTTCTGTTACTCCCAATTCTGTTTCCTACAAGTAATTTTGAATATCTCCAAGAAGTAGGGATCTACTCCTTACAGAGGACATGAGAAGATCCAGGAGGAATGCCCTCCAAGAACTTACACCATAAAGTAACAGTGTTTGCACAAGCTTATACAACTTTGCTAGAAACTCTCTGCAGAGAAAAAGAAGCTAAAAATCCATAACTCCTTATTCTCTGTCAGTGAACCCTGTGTACTGCTCACAGCCATGGAAACTCATCCATCCACAGGCAGTTCTGCTCACACAGCACTATCGCACACACTTCATCCCATTATTTCATCACTTTTGATTTACACTGGCGGAGGTGAAATATTGTAATTTGTCATTGTGTTACTCTGGTGTTTGGTATTAAAACCTCAACGTGAAGCGGAATGAGACTCATCTATAATTTTGATAGCAGGAAAGAGGCTCCAGGGGACCTTATAGTGACCTTCTAGTCCCTGAAGGGGGCTACAAGAAGGATGCAGAGGCACTGTTTACAAAGGCCTGGAGTGATAGGATGAGAGGCAATGGTTTCACAGTAGAGACGGGCAGATTGAAATGGGCTGTTAGGAAGAAGTTCTTTAGCGGGGGGGGGGGTGTGTGTGTGTGTGTGTGTGTGAACACTGGAGAAGGTTGCCCAGGGGAGGGAGTTGAGGCTCCATCACTGGAGATCTTCAAGGAGAGGCTGGACAAGGCTCTGAGCAACCTGATCTTGTTGAGGATGTCCCTGCTTCCTGCAGGGGGTTGGGAGACCTTTGAAAGGTCTCTTCCAACCTGAGCCAGTCTATGAAATGTGTCATATAGTGATCAAGATCACTAGTACATAAAAGTACTGTCAGTGTTGGTGTAGGGGGCTGCACATCAGCATTAATGACATAATATTAGACAGAATCTTACGTAAAAGATTCCTCTGTCTCTTTTGGGGAATTGTAATGATTTTTTATAAAATATGAATTACAGAGAAATAAGAAATAGTAACACTGGTTCCACAGCCTAAACTCTATACACGTGCCACCAAGCCCTTTCCCCAGAGATACAGCTTGTGCACCCAGTCTGTCCTTCTGAGCTGTTTTACATTTGCTAGCATGTGGGCAGTTATCTAACCATGTCTTGCACAAATGGGTTCTGCAGTTATCAAGGAAAATAAACTGCTCTGACTGGAGATGTAACCACCCCAGGAGCCACTTCTGGCACAGAGCATTCCAGCTCATTGAGGCTTTGCAGAGCCCTTGTCGCAGCACTTTTGAAAGCATCATTAAAATTAACGGTTTCAAAAGTAAAATCCCTAGGATTACTTGAATTTGTTTTACTATAGTTTGCTCCTTGTTTATCAATCAAACGACAATTTTAAAAAGCAGAATCGTATCCTAAAGTTGTTTTCAAAAATCACCAGGTGTTAGTGTTTACAAGTGCTTTATTTGCTGTCTTGTGAATGAGAAGCCAAGTTGAAGCAAACTTGGTGAAGTATTTTTATAAAGGAAAAGATACAACTTCATTTATGTTTTCCAGGACATATTTATTTGCAGATTTCACTGCAGAATGAGCAGTCCCTATACTGGGCTAAAGCGAGGATGCTTTTTCTGTGGTCTTCTGAGAACCTTTTGAGCTTCACTGTTAGCTTTTCAGGCTGTTTAACGTACTCTTGATGACTAGACTGAAGCAAAGAACAAGCTGCAGATTTGTTTTGGTCAACGTAGTGGGTTTTCTGTCTTAATTTTCTGAATTTACTGTCTGACTCATCAGCTTTTTGAGTTTAACCACTCAACCAAATTAAGATATTGCTAATCTTTTCATTGAGGTAGTAGTAGCCTTAGTGCTATGGAAGCCTTAAGTTCTCAAGGCAACTTGTGCTTAGAAGCGCTGAATTTCAAAAATCCTACTTCCGAGCTGGAAGCTTGCATGCCCCAAATCTGCCTATTTTTCCCCAATACTTTAGCAAGCTCAAAAAAACCCCCAAAGTGTTATTTTTACCCACAATTATTGCCTCTGTTCCCTAACAGGCTCACTGTTATTACTTTGAACTTTCCTCTATTCCTCGATGTTCACTGGGGTTTATTTTCAGTGTACAGTGCATGCTGGCTAGCTCTGATGAGACATACTGCTTTAATAGTTTTGAATCTGAGTCCTGATTAGACAATCAGAATTTATACCAGTAAGTCTCTGGAGAGGATAATTTAAACTATTAATTCAACATTTGCTTACCATAAATATTCCATTATAGGTGCCTACAGCAGACTCTCTTTGATTCCACTTGAGCAGGGTCATCGTCATTATTCTTGCCTAATATGAGTATCACTGTCTTGTCCACTGGATTGTGGTATACATTACTTTTTAATCTGATCAGGGAAGCACCAGGAGGCGTTTTGCTATGATTGAGATGAAATCTCAGCTACAAAAGAACAATTTAAAAAATATTAGTTTAAAATACGATTAAAATATTTAAATATTATTTTTAAATATGTAAATTGAGAGAATCCATTTTTGTGCAGCCGTGGAACATCATTAGCACTGTCTAGCTAATTCTGACGGATTAATTTTCTCAAGGCACTAAAGTGCTGCTGTTCCTGTACGTTTGCTCTTAGCTCATTTGTTGTACTGTAGGTTTTTCATACATTGGCATTAGGTTATGTAGGAGAAATCTTGTGCCTCTGCTATTTTTAATACAGGCTTCAGCTGAGCAGTGGTTGGGAAACCTATGGAGTGCTTAGCTCAGATTTGCAGCTGAGCAGTTCATTTGCTTTTATTGGAGCATTGCATGGCAACACTTGTCCAATGAAGCAACCATGTGGTCCTTTCTGACCCTCCTGGCCATGGAGCTAGGAAGGATGTGTCCAGCGGGTGAGCTCAGGCCTTTGTTCTAAGGTTGTATTATGCAGTAAGAGCAAAGCACAGTTGCTGTTGTTTTGACTTGGTTGGGATATCAGGGTCCTTAAAAACCATCAAATGAATTTCTGAGTCTGATTATGAAATGAGAGTTTCAGATATCTAGACAAATGTGCCTTTACTACTTTCAGTGCAAACAATGGATTTTCAGAAACCATTAAAATTTTAGGTTTGAGTGATTTTCATTGCAAGGTTTTAGGTTACAATCTCTTTGAATCTCTTATGTGCTGTCTGACCTGCTTATAATCCAATGCAAGTATTTCTGAAGCATGGATTTAGTTACTGTGAAAAGCTCTTCTGAGGTTTGAATTTTGAATTCCTGGTTGTCCCATGTTCTTAATAAGGTCATTCTGGTAACTAGAGTTTATTTTTAAGCTATAGTTGGTAAGGCTGTAAGTGTTGACAGAAATGTTCAGAGCAATTTGTCACCCTACAGCCCAAGAGACCTATTAGAAGGATCCAGGTCCATTCTGGAAATTATTGCGGTGTTCCACCTGTCCTAGACCACATCCTTAGCTGAGAAAACTAAGCCTACATGGATAGACCCTGGCCAGTTTACAGCAGCTAAAGTTGCTCTTCCTTTCCCTTCCCTTCATAAAATTCATTAACTTGTGATGGCTCTATATGAATAGTCAGCTTCTTTTTAAATTGTTTTATCATTTGTTTATAAAAGCAATTTAGAAGACTTAAACAAGGACAAGAAAATGCTCTTTGAAAGACATGCCCAATCACTTAACGTCACCGGGAGGTGTAACAATATAACTGTGCTTAGGAAGTAGAGTGTGCGGTAGTTATTCTTTAAAACATTTGTTTCTTGTTCCTTCTCTTCATATAGCTTGAGTCATTCACAGACGGTAAACTTCTCCATCATAAAGTCATAGGTAATTACACTCCAATTTTAATAAATGCTATCATTTAGAAAAGATTAGGCAACCATCTGCAGGAATTTCTGTGGCAAATAGTCGGAGGGCAAGGAAACAGTCCTAGATGTCCTTGTGAACGCAGAATTCTACAGTTATCTTCAATTCCTCAGTGTTTCTAGAACAGAAGACAAAGAGACCAAAGTACCTGAACTCAAGAGTAACATAGATAATTACAGTTTCTTTTTCAGTTATCTCTTGCACTGTATACAAACCAAGAAAGAGGTGCAGGTAATGTAATAGTATTATCAGGCAACAGAAGCAAAATGTTTAATGCAAAAGTAAATGAGCATGACTTGTAAAAAAGCCAATTAATACACCAAGGTGGTGTTATGATACTAGGATTTAAATTTTCAGAAGCTATATATGAGTAAGTTATAATAGACACGTTAAAACAACTCCAACTCACAGAATCAGAGTGTTAGAGATCGATCAAAAGATCATTTAGTCCAATCTCCCCGCCAGATCAAGTTGCACAGGAACAAATGCAGACAGATTTTATACATCTACAGCGAAGGAAACTCTGCACCCCCCTGGGAAGCCCCTTCCAGTGCTCCGTTACCCTCACTGTGAAGAAGTTCCTTCTGATATTTATATGGAACCTCCTATGTTCCAGCTGGCACCCATTGCCCCTTGTCCTATTAACAGATGACCTTGAGAAGAGCCTGGCTCCATCCTCCTGACACCCACCCCTCTCATTCGTAGACATGAATGAGGTCACCCTTCAGCCTCCTCTTCTCCAAGTTCAAGAGACCCAGCTCCCTCAGCCTTTCCTCACAAGGGAGCTGTTCTACTTGCTTCATCATCTTCGTTGCTCTGTGCTGGACACCCTCCAACAGCTCTGTGTCCTTCTGGAACTGAGGGGCCCAGAACTGGACACAGTACTCTAGATGTGGTCTCACTGGTGCAGAATAGAGGGGGAGAAGAACCTCTCTTGATCTGCTGACCACTCCCATTCTAATCCACCCCAGGAAGCCATTGACCTTGGCCACAAGGGCCCATTGCTGGCTCCTGGTCATCTTTCTGCCCACAAAAGAATGTTTTCAATCTCTCATTAGAATAGATTTTTTAGATCTTAAAGTCGTTCATTAAAAAACACAGAAAAAGATCATTAGGGGTTGGAAGTGACCTCCAGAGGTCATGGAGTCCAACCCCCATGCTCGAGCAGGACCACAGAGTCTAGGGCAGGTCACATAGAAAAAGATCTTTGAGCTCTTAAAGATCTTCCACTCCAAAAATAATAAAGCTGGTCCCCTGTGTTTTTGTTTTACCATTGTTATATCCATAAATCTCCTGTGAGAATAGTAATGGATAGTAGAGAATAATATATTGCTGAAACTAGGAGATTTTAATGTTCACCTTGATAATGTAGGTTTCCTCAGATAGTTTTATTTTTTTAATTTGAATGCAAACATTTAGGGATTGATTGCTAGATCAAAATTTGAAAGGGAAAAGCAGGACCTGCAGGGCCTACTGGTCACAGTAATTAGAAAATGCATCCGATGTAGTAGTCTTAAAAGTGGGGAAGGCTGCAGCCTGTGTTTTCATTCCTGCCTGCTTTTCCTTTCTGCCTAGTTGTAATTCAGCAAAGCACATGTGAAAACAAGCGATCTGCTGGGGTGACATTTTCCATTCCTTTTGAACAGGTATGAGTCACCTTGCTGTACTCACATAGCAATTCTCTGAGTAGCTAGAGCACTTGAGGCCATGGTCTAGGGGTTAGAGAGATGCTGGGATGAGGGCTGGACTTGATGATCCTGCAGGTCCTTTCTAACCATTATTATTTATGATTCCTGCCTAGATGCAAGACGATAAGGAGCAGGGAAAGCAAATAATAGAGAATGCATGAGCTCAGAGTTCTGTGTACATGCAAAGTAAAGAAATAGTCTGTTGCTATCATGTTCTTCAGAAGTCCCACTGAAACTGATGTCTGACCAAGGGATACACTGCAGAAGAATGCTGAAAGACAGCAGTAGCCCAAGACAGTGCAGCTCATCAGGATTTGGGCTATGTTACAATTCAGGAACATTTGATTTCTTATGTCATTAAAAATATCAACAGTAGTTTTATGGAATCATGAAATTGTTCGAACTGGAAGGGACCCTAAACATCATCTAGTTCCAACCTTACTGCTATGAGCAGGGACACTTTCTGTTAGACCAGGTTGCTCAGAGACCCAGCCAACCTGGCCTTGAATGCTTCCCAGGAGGAAACATCCAGCTTCTCTGGAAAATCTATTCCAGTGCCTCAGCACCCTCACAGTGAAACACTGCTTCCTAACATTGAATCTAAATCTATCCTCTTTCAATTTAAAATTGCTTCCCTTCATCCTATCATTGCACTCTGTGGTAAGGAGTCCCTCCCCAGCTTCCTGTAGCTACCCTGTAAGTCCTGGAAAGCCACTGTAAGGTCTTGCCAGAGCCTTCTCTTCTTCAGCACCTCAACACAAGAAGGACATGGAGGCGCTGGAGTGGATCCAAAGAAGGGCAGTGGAGCTGGTGAAGGTCCTGGAGGACAGGTCTGAGGGAACTGGGGTTGTTTAGTCTGGAGAAGAGAAGGCTGAAGGGAGACCTTATTGCTTTTTACAGATAACTGAGAGGAGGGTGGAGAGAGGTGCGAGTCAGTCTCTTCTCCCAAGTCACCAGTGATAGGATAAGAAGAAATGGCCTCTGTCTCCGTGACAGAGTGGTCAGGGGGTGGAACAGGCTGCCCAGGGAGGGAGTGGGGTCACAGTCCCTGGAGGGATTCAAAAGAAGAATAGATATGATTTAAATTAGGAAACAGAGTTTAGTGGCCATGGTGGGGTTGAGCTGATGGTTAGACTGAATGATCTTGTTGGTCTTTTTCAATCTTAATGATCCCATGATTGTGATCCTTCTCTTTATTGCTCCTCTTAGTCACATCCACCCCTCCGTTTGTATCAGTACTGAGGATTGCTCCTCAGTACAGGACCTTGCATTTGGCCTTTTTGAACCTCATTAAGTTTTGTTCCCGCTTGCCTGGGTTCCTCTGCAGACATCCCAGTCCTCTGGCATGTCTGTCACACTACTCAGCTTGGTAGCATCGACCGACTTGCTGATGGTGCACTCAGTCCCAGTATCCATGTTGCTGAGGACGCTGTTAAATGTTGTTGAACTGTTAATCCGATGTTATTTCCTGGGAGCAAATAGGTCTCTCTCAAGACAGACGCAAAGAAATTGTACAGTACAGACTGTTCAGCATGCAGAGTGATTTCCCCTCATGTTTTGAAAAACAAAGCAGTGCAAATCTATATGGATTAGTATCTCCGTGTGTGAGAATCTAATTTCCTACAAATGTTAATCTTTGTTTTACTTGATACAACTGGAGCGTAGGATTCGTGAGTACAAACGCTGTTGCCTTTCATATTTCAACCCCTATTAAAATCCGTTCCATGTTTTTATGAGCAATGGGGTATCTTTCTCACTGTGTTCATGAATACAGAGCAGCTCAGGTCTTAATCCACTCTCAAGAAAGAAATTATTCCTTTCAGTTTGAAACTGGTCAAAGCTCTTCTGTACTGTTTTGGAGAGCCAAAAGAGGACTTTGTATGGGACCAGGATTTACATAGGAAGTAGGCAAAGACTGGTTTAAGAACGTTTTCCACATTTGCTGAGAGGTTCCCATGGAAATCTAATTCAGCTAATAGCTATGTTACCAGTTTGGCAACCTGCCTGCATGGTGAGGAAATATCATTTTAAGGGGTTCCCATAGAAATCCATAGCTTAAATCTGTACTGCAGAGTGATTCACTGGTGCCCTGAAGCACTGTGTCCTGCCAATGCAGCGTTCGAGAACAAGCGATTCCTTGTGGAGTCCGGGTGCCTTGCTGCAGCGAAGCAGGGCTGGAGGCAGGGGAGGGAGTGCTCCTGGGATTTTACTGTCTTTTGTCTCAGGCTTTACTGTAAGGGAAAATCAAGTGCAGCTTATGTTTTCTTTGGTTTTCTTTGGTATTGGAGGTTTTTAATCTCCAGTTCTGCAAAATAAGAACTAAAATCAAGAAAACCAAGTGAAAACCTCCTCACTCTTTTGAGTGTGATGAAGTGTTTGCTTTTTATAATATATACGAGAGAGAATTTTATAGCGGGAAAGGTCTGACTTCTCAGTGTAATGCAGAATTGTGCTCATAAGTCAACACACATTCTGCCATCTAGTGACCAGAAGGAATTGTACTGACCAGTTACAAGTGTGGTGGGAAACCCCAAGGAACTGCTGTTACTGGATACTGCATTAGTATCTTTGTGGGAGAAACTGTAGAATGAGCTACAAAGAAATTCAGTGTGCAGGAAGAATTGTCAAGCTCCTGGAAATTTGCAGTTAATCCAATCTATTGAAATCAATTACCTCATTCCAAAAATTAAACAAATTGGTGCTTTGTATCATTTCTATAGCTCTTTTCATTCCTTTCCCCCTCTGCAGCCCTCTCCTTCCCCTTCACCTGGGACTTAAATCAGCATTTTCTATTCTTTCTGGGAAGAAGGTTTCTGTGTTGGTACAGAGAGGATGCCATGCTATTGCATGTGAAGTTGTTTGTGTTACTCTGCATTCTGACTGCGAGTCTTTGAGTATTAGTTTTGCAGTCAAGTAGTTGAAAACACACGTTTGACTATTTACAGTGCACTTTGGGGAATTGATTGCCTCTCCCTGCCTTTATGGTTCTGATCAGCCTTGAGGGAGCTGCTCACCACGTCACCTTCCAAGCATTTCAGTACAAGCTGAGGATGCTCAGCAATTCCCAGAGGCTGCTTTATATGTTACGTGCCCTCAAAGGGTAAACTTAGAATCACGTTTGTAGTTGAACCGTTCATTGACGCTGTCATCACCACCTACTATGCTGAAAAAGACTAGTAGAATTAGTGCTGCTGCGTTCCCGTGCTGTCATTAGGACAAGTCACAGCAGATTGTGCTCTTGGAACCAGATCAATACATTTACACTGTGAATTTCCCATTAAATGTGACATAAAACTAGACCTAAGAACCAGTTCAACGTGGTTTATAATGTCACCTGATGACTAGGACATGTGTGGGACAGGCTTACAAACCCCATAAAGAGCCCAGGAATAAAATCTGTTTGCAGCACTTTAATGAGACACAGACTAGCCATCGGTGAGTAGAACTTTGTAAAGCAGGTATTTCTCTTATGTATTGCTCAGTCTTCCTATTTTGCATTTTGATACTGTTAACAGATGTTTTTTCTTCTTTGTTCCTACAGAGAGCACATGGCACCTCTCTTCTCTCCTAAAAACCTACACCTACATTGGCCTCAAGATTTTAGCTTCTCCTTTAAAAACTAAAAAGGTTACTCAATAGGAATAAAAATTCCCATAACATAACATAAAAAGAAAGGTAAAGCCAATGGGACTGCAGAAAAGAGTTGTTGTAAATTATACCCAACTGTAAGCTTTGGGATTGCAGCAAACTACTGGTTTTGTTGTCACTCCTAGGAGGCATGGAACTACGTGACATGCTTCAGAGAGAGATGGAAAATGAAATGATAAATCACATCCATATTAAGATATTTGCATTGCTGAAATGCTTTTGAGTATTGATCTGCTGGTATAGCTGAGGAGAGCAGGAAAATATTGGCCTTCCATAGCCACCAAAGGACTGCTGACAGCAGCATAAATTGTTTTACTGGATAAATAAGCATCAGCTCTTCTACCACAAATGTTTGGAACATGTGATGATTTGGTTTAAGTTATGGTCTGGTTAAAATAATCCATTTGAGGTTCCCCACAACACTATGTGGTATGTTGAGGTATTTCTTTGTGAGTGTTGCTCTCTTTCAGGTAGATACAGCATTAACAGTGTGGTAAAAAGCATTCAAGCCCTTTCTTGTGTCCAGGCCTAACATAGTCATGTCAGCTGCTTCTGGATGAGACAGGTACCTGTCTACTGCTGGAAAGATTCCTTCTCCCTCTGCATTTGATGAGATGATTTGATTAGTATCAGTGCTGAAGTAGAAGTGGAGAAGGACTCCCTTGTATCACCTAAGGGGAAATTAAGAAAGGCGTGACCAAAGAATTCTATTCAGAAGCTGATGCCCACAAAAGTAGCTTCCTCTAGGTCAGAAAGCTAATTTTCAATAGCAACGGCTAGCTAAGTCTGACGGAGACAAATTCTGTTCCTCTGAATTTGAATTAAAACATTCAGATTATATCCCACATATAATCTGAGTCACACTGACTTGACCTTACAGGACAGCTCTCTACTCGGTGCTGTCTCAAGTTAGATGATTCTTATCGCCTTTCCCCCACAAACAGCTTCTTGGAACTAGCTTAGTCATACTTCAGCTTGACTGGGGTTAAAACCTTTCCCAGCCCAGGAAACACTTAAATGCTTTTCTTCTGTGAAGCATTGAGGGAAAACCAATGCAGAACTGGTTCATCTTCCGCATTTGCTATTGAGCTATGAAAATGGAGGAGAGTCGTGGTCTATTTAGTATTTATTGTAAATTACAGCAGTCACTTCAGGAAGACACTTTATTGTGAAATGCTTCATAAAAACACATCGTTAGATTGAATCGTTTTGAGAGCACGGTTTGTTGTTATAGGCAGAAACCGGATACTCCTGATCCCATCCTGAAAATGTACTTGACCCTTATTTTCCTTTTGTTATGAGACCTGGACTTCAGTGAGGCCCAAAGTCCTCACCTGTGCCACTACACTGCGTTCCCTGGCACTGTTGCTGTTCTCGTGCAGCACTTGGTTCAGTGCTTCAGCTGAATATGAAAATGAGAGCACTTTATGAGCCTGATTCCATTTTTTTGAACTAAATTGTTGTGAAATAGTTATTTTTAATTTATATTTTTATATTTACTGTATGAAAGCTAAATATATCAAAGGAAGTTTACTCAAAAAGTGTATCTCATGGACCGTCAGTAGTAGCTGAAGCGAATGGAATGTGTTAAATTAGAAACGTGTTGTCGCTAAGTGGAAAAATGGAAAAGTCAAGGCATAGTTAGACACTGCATGGATGTATTTGAGTTTGCTTGGTGATATTTGTAACTCCATCTTTGGGAATGGAGATACACTGGGTATAAACCACCACCCTGAAAAGTCATCTTCCCAGATCTTCCTTCTCTTCAGCAGAGCCCTGTGCCCTGCAGGACACTGCATGTGCCTGCAACCAGGGTGCTGTGGGACTGGGAGTAGAGCACTCATCACCTCCTGGAAAGCCTTCCATAGCAAAGGTCTCCCATTATTGCACTCTGTAACTAGAGAAATAAAGATAAGCCTTCTGCAAGAATGGTACCATCTCTTCAAACCCGGAGGCAACAAAGCCTGAGCAAACATGCCTTGCTTTCAGAGCACCTGCTGGGGAAAAAACAAGTTGCTTTACCATGTGAAGTCTCTTCACCACGTTGTTTTAGAGCTTAAATGGTCACCCATACTGCACCATGTAAAAGTATCATTCTGATCATAATTGGCATTAGAATATTGATTGTTAATCCGAAATCAGGCATTTCCCACAGAATAAAAAGTGGTCTTTAATCAGAACAGCTGTAGAAGAGGTGCACTATCTAAAAAGATTTAATAAATTTTATAGCACAGATATGTATGTATGTATATACATATCTGTATGTAATATATGTAGCTATGTTACACATCATATATATTTTATATATCGGCATGTGTGTGTACATATATCTATCGTTCTTTTATATGTATTTCTGGGATGTATTAAAGATGTTGAATCGTGCTTTAAACCTCAAAACATATTTTATTGGTTAGATTTTTCCAGTAGTCTCTTCAGAATGCAAACTGTGTAGGCATTTTCAAATTCACAATTCAATTTCAGAATTAAATTTATGTTTTAAGCGGTGCCATCAATAAATATTTACAAAAAGAAACCCTAAATCAGAAATTAGAAATTAGTTGGCTAGAAATGAAAAAAATCCCCACACCTCTCTGCTGACTGATTCCTTAAAAATATATTTTGATTCTTGATCATTTCTTTGCCCCAACTAGAGATCTGAATGCACTTAATGATTTCTCAAAGCAGCATGCTTGCCAAAAATCTTTATTTATTAAATATTCCTTATGTCTGACATATTTTTTTTGCATCTTTTGAGGCAGGAAGGTAAGTTTTATTATTTTCAGGACTTTACAGATTGGGGAGAATTTTGCATTTGCCAAGGTAAACCTTTCAGCAGAAAGGTGGGGTTTGAATGTTTATATTTCTTTTGCTTGAAACACCTTCTGCCTCATCACAGAGCAGCTTTAATGTCAACCTGTGTTTCCCAGCCACAAGATTTCTAAATGACAGTCCCATAAGAAATGAGTATGTATCCCCAAGCTGCAGAGAGCTCTGTGTGTGCTTGGGAGGATCGGAAGGGACTGTGTTGAGCATACAGCAGCCCCTTTCTAAGGCAAAAGAATCTTCCACGTTTCATCACAGAGAAGAGGAATAAAGGCTGAGGTAGAAGGCCAGGAAGTTTGTTCAGAACTAGAGAGGGAAAACAACAGCAGTGGTAGAATATAAAATTAATATAAAATAAACATAAAATGAAGCATTCTTGTCTCCCTCACTCTGGGCTTTATGTAACTGATTTAAAAAAAAATCAATTTTCTATTAAAATTAAAGTGAACTTGTTTTTAAACACTAAAGAGGAAGATACAACCTATAAACTTTATACCAGATGTTTCAGAAAGGCTGTTTTGATGAATCCAGGCTAGAAATTAAGCAGCTCATTGGCTAAGTTATTGTACTTTTTGCAATGCCACCGTTCCCAAAGATGAGTCATTATGTCTGCCAAAAGCTTCGTTAGCCTGCAGGAAGGGTGCAGAAATAGAAGCCCTGTGGAGGAGCGGCAGGCTCTGCTGTACAACAGCGGTGTCTAACACTGTCACAGACATTTTCTGGTGTGGTTTACACTGACTCAAAGCCTAAGAATCAAATGTCTGCATTTGAATGATGTTTTTGTCCCGTGTCATACAGCTGATTTACACTGTGTGTCGCTACACTGAATGTTGGTTCATAACGGTGTTTGCAAACGTGCAGACACAAATGCAAGTATTTATTAACAGCTGAGTGTAGTGAAGTTAAGTTGATGTGAACTGCCGTGATCACTTGCCTGAGCTAACAGCTATTTCCGGGTGTGTGGAGGAACATATTGCATGAGACAGTATGTGACTTTTTGAGAAATGTCTACACACAAGCTTTCATAAACCTTTATTCTGTCTTTAGAATTTGGAATGATGGGAGATCATACAATTAAAAGTCAGCGACCTCGATCTGTTCATGAGAAAAGGGTCCCTCAGGAACAAGCTGATGCTGCTAAATTTATGGCACAAACTGGTAATACATCAGTTACATTTTTCTATTTACTGTCGTTAATTTTAGCAAAACCACTGCATGTTTCCATGATCTTTTGCTGCATATTTGTCAGTTTTCTAAGCTGATACTTTTTTTGAATCATTTATTTTTTTTTTCCACCAGTTAAAGTCCATAAATAAAGTAGCTGAGAATTAGGCAGACAGTACAAAAACATGCACTGTGAATGCTGAGTCCTCTAGCGTCAGCATCCATTTCTTTAGTAGCTAAAGCAGTCTCACAGGTACAGGACAGCTTACTGGGAAATATTTTTAAAGATGTTAACAACATGCTTCAGCATTTTGTTATAAATAGTCTGAGATCTAATACCAGCTTTAGATATTTATCAAACTAATTATTTGCTAGGGCGAGTTTAATGTGCACACTTTCAGCATTTCCTGTCTTTGGCCCAGCACAATGCTCTAGTCTCTATTTTTCAGATTCCTAGTTGTTAAATGAAATTGGCTGCAGTTATTGATTGGATGAGCAAATTATCTAGTCGTTTTTAGTCTAAAACACACTCACTAATTTTGTTTGAACAAATGCTTCATCTTTCGGTAAAGATACCAAAATGATGTTGCAAATGTAGAAGTGAAGTAATTATCAAACAAAATAAAGCCTGTTTACCAATGTTTACTATAGCTGCCCCGATGGTCAGTTATAAAGCTTCAGTGGTGAGCTGAATTCGGCTCTCATGCACCAAAATGTCAGTAACCATCTATGAATCTGTTGGTAAAACTGAACCCTTTAATGGGGTTAAACCCTACACAGTCCATTCCAGTAAGTTACTCTGTTAATAATCTTGTGGCCCGTAATTGTATGGATTTGAAACAACTTACTGTGTATTCCATAGTTACTAACCTAGAAAATACGCCTGCTTCAGCCATACATAATGCTTCCCGTTTATATTCCCTTTAGTGAAAGAGCTATTATTGCTTCTAGTTACGTTGCATGTTGACCTCATAGTAGTAGAGTGCTTAACAGATTGATAGAAATCAATTTATGAAGTAATCCAAATAGATAGACAGTCAATCAGTGTAGATCTGATTGGTAAATAGTTTAGAAGGCAAAAAAGTCTGTTTCCTTACTCTTAATCCATAGGACTACTTTTATGGCTAACCTCCAGTTGATGCTACTCTAAGCGGGGGAAGTAGCGAGCTTAGAACACTCTTGGTCTCTGTGCAGTTTTTTCGGGGCAAGTAGAACTCACTACTTACACACCTGGCTCAGACCTAGAGTGTTAGTTGCTTACTACATGGAATAACACATTTGCTGTTACGCTGCTTCTTGAATTCATACAATCACTCGACCCCCAAAAAATCTGTTTTATTTCCTCATATAAAACCTTAAAATTTTCATCTTACTGAGTTAAAACTTGTATCTGTCAATCTGTAGTCATGCAATGCAGTTCATACAGGATGGGCGTTAGAGAAATGCATTATAAACACAGCAGTTATACGTTCGGATAGATTGTGTGTGTGGAGTGGGAGATGAACGTTCAAAATGAGACAGGCTTGGTTCATATGGCCCTGTTCTGAAAGCATGTGAGGTGTATCAGCACAGCCTATACATTAACATGCCCAGTTTGGAAGCAATGTGTCCTTTACATACTGTACGTTAACACATTTTAACTAATCCTGCGCTCTTTTTGGACATACTAATTTCCATCTCCTATTCATTTTGATTTTCCTATGTAGTGGTCATTGCATATTTTCTTCACCTCTAATTCGTTCATTTTCTTGTGCTACTATTAATGTGATATCTTCTTAAACTGATTCCTAAGCTTTTTTCTAACATATTTATCTCATGAATTTACCCATGTGCTAAAGAAGTCTAAGAGCCTTGAAAGTAAATGGATACTGAGTTGATGAAGCTGCTTATATTTTAAGCTTGTTTAATACTGTATTTTGTGTTCTAATAAAACAGATGCAGAGATGCAACAGAATGTTTTTATTGTTTCAAAAGGCAGAGAGATAGGATAGAAAATTGTCCTGGCAAAGATTCATGGAAAGCACTTACTACTATTAGAGTAGTGGACTTAATCCACCGAATTTTGCTGTGAATCAGAGTCTTAAAATGTGGTCCTAAAAAATATGTATTTTTCTGCTTGTTTGTGAATATTGTGAGGCAGTAAAGCATTTTTATTTGAAAAAAACAGTATTTTGTAAATAATTTATTGTCCTTATTTGTCATTTTATGTGTTTGGACTGATCCTTCCTTTAGGTGTTGTGGGATTTAGAGAGTATAATCCAGGTAAGTGTTACACATATCAAAGAGGCCTTCCACACAGTAAGTTATGTTTCCTCTTACATGTTAAGCAGCAGGGGAGTAGAAGGGCATGGTAGCTTGCCAACAGTTGAGATTGTAGCTTTAACAACATAGGTTTCAAAATATGAGTTCTCAAGTAAGGGAAAACTAGAAAAAAAATAAAGCATCCATTTTGAAATTTTCATTTAATAAACAAAAAGATGGAAAATACACATAAAAATCAATACAAGTGTTTGGATTTTACGTAGGCAATCTTTGTTTATTGCAGGAAATGAAGGTGTTTTTATTTATTTCAATTAAAAGTGGTTGACTATAGTGTCAGTTCCTTTAAAAGTCTTCTAAAATAAGTATAAATCATACTGGGAGCAGCACAGAATTCTCTGAAAAATTAAGAATTGCCCAAAAAATCTAAGTATTTCATGCAAAAAGAAGCTGTGAGATAAACCTGCTCTTTGTTATCGAATTTCACTCTTTTTTGCACTATACTTTATATGAGTGGAGAGAATCGTGCTCCAGCAACACTTTCTCTCATTTATATTTGTTGAGTATTCTGTTAGATTCCGCCTTTTGTGGGTGGACAGTGCCTATATGCTTGAACTTCCAACAATTGATACTGATTTCAAAATCCATTCACTTCAAACACACTTGTTAGCATCATCTTACTACTCTTTTTCATGACATTACAAGGGCTAAGAGTAAATTTTCTTGCTTTCACATACCCCGGATCTGTAATTTAATATGTCACTTCAGTATTTTATCAGCTCTGTGCCATCACCACGTCTGTGTTGGATAAGGGATGATTTCCACTGAGCTTATATGACTGCTTTACATAGTGAGGGGTATCTTGAGAAACAGCTTTGAATTTCTACTGTTTGACCTTTCATCTAAACTGTTTTAACAAAGACAGAGTGAAACTTCAAACATATAGGAAAGAACAGAACATATTAGATTGGAAACCCTTAGTAATTGCAGCATTTTTACCATGTACATAGAGCTTCTATTATGTAATTGTAAATGCCTACCTACTTATTACCTCATTGTTAATGCCTACTTATTAACTCATCTAACCTCAACCCATGCCATGCAACAACCTAATCAAAATGATAAATTGATATCAGTAAAACAATTAAAACAATAATCAGTGATTAAATGTCTCAGTTTTTCCACCTAACAAAAGAAAGTTGCTGCAGAAATGACTTGTGGTGAATTTTTATATGGAAAAAAAACCACCTCAGCATTCTATCCCTTGGAGTGCTTGGAATGGTACAGAATTGTATGAAAAACAAAAAGGTTTGTGTGCTAATTCTAAAGCATTCTGCCTCGTTACTGAATTTGTCAAAGGAAAAAGCATTGAATAGCCTTAGAATTGTTGCTAATAGGACTAGAAGAGAGAATAATTCTGCAAAGGTTTCATGCTTTGCCTCTGGAAATAAAGCAAATAAAGGAGCTTGTATAAGTGCTCGCTACAGAAGCAGATTTTCAAGAAAGTGTATTGTCTGCTGCAGTTGTGGAAGGTAGCACCAGAGTCTTCCTGCTTTGCAGACATGACCAATATTTGTAAAACTAGAGGTATATTGAGATAACTGAAATTTTAAGCCAGCTGTTCCAGACTAAAGGTTGTCTCATGCCACTGATTTTTAACCAGGAAATCCCCATTTGTTTCAAAAAAGGACTTGGGTTTAAAAATCAAGGGTGCAACAGAGGCTTCATCATATCATTTTATGTTTTTTAATGAATGTATATCCACAAATTTCAATTCCAGTTTTACAGTGAGGTAGAGTCACATTGTTTTGTGATGCTTTTTCTGAGAATAATCAAGGGATCCAGTTCTTTGAACATGAATGCCTTTGGGAAATGAATTCCAGAATTGTGCGTATAGCTGTTCGTGGAGACTATATTTAAGCATTCTTCTCTGAATGTCCACGCAAGAAGACTTTATGTATTACTTGCTTCCAAAGTAATAGAAATAGCAGAATGTCCTATATCTCAACAATAATAAAAAAAGCTCTGTTCAAACAGGTTATCGATAAAACCCATCAGACAGTTCTCAGAACAGGGGCAGGTACTGTATGCAGCAGTGAATCCATCCGGGAGTTTAGCACACACATAGGTTGAAAGCAAGGAACAGATGTGTTCAGCACATGTTCAACCCAACTTTCACAAGCCACCTTTCAGGTTAAAACTTGGTAAGCTACCTGCTTCTCTGTCCTCAAGTCCAAGGTGACTCTCCTCCACTGGAGAAAACCTAAATAGATAGGGGGTTGGTTTGTTTGTTTTTAATCAGTTCCCTTACTGGTAGAGTTCATTAAGCTATTACCTAGCCTTCATTCTTCAGTAGTGAATGTAAATACGAAAGAAAAATCCCTTGCTGTTATAGAAAAGAGCTCTCTGTGTCCTTTGAGCATCCTGAGGGCAGTATTGTTTCTCCAGTGTTGAAAGGCAGTAGTTCTCATAAACATGTAAATATGCCAAGCTATCAAAGTGTTGCCCTCTGACAGGCATTGTGTGACTGCAGCATCGTAGGTGGTTTTATTTTTCTATTCAATACACATTTTCACAGCTGCTTTACTCCATGACCTCGTCAATATTTCTTTTGATGTGGTACATTTTTCTTTGATTTCTAAGAGCAGACAATAATGAGAAAAAAAGAAAAAGAATGTTATATTAATACTTATGTCTATATTCATCTTTGCTTGTTGTCTTGAATACAGGTGAATCTGGTGTTGAAGAGTGGGCCCAGTGGAGTACGTGTTCAGTTACTTGTGGTCAAGGGTCGCAGGTGCGAACCAGAACTTGTGTATCACCTTATGGGACACACTGCAGCGGCCCTTTAAGAGAATCAAGGGTTTGCAATAACACTGCCCTCTGTCCAGGTAGTGTTAGCAGCCAATGAATAACATTGTGGATGTTTTTGAACTGTATAATTTATAAGAACTTGTAACTGTCTGGGGTTTGGTCTTTTGTTGTATTGATTTCATAAGGACATTTCAAACAGAGCAGAGAAGTGTCATTTCTATTCAGCTGTAAAATTTTGTCATGTTATTGTTATTTTTACTTTCAGAGCAGTCAAGACATGGAACAAGAGTCCTTTTTTGTATCACAGTTTCAGATTTTTTTTGAAAAGCCTGCATTTTCTTATTTTCACTAGAATAAGCATGAGTGCAAAATACAAACTAGGGAAGAAATACAGATCATCAATACATTCAGAAAGAAAATAATGACGAATGGAGGAAATGGCCTCAGCTTGCATCAGGGGAGGTTTAGATTAGGAAAAAGTTCTTTCCTGAGGGACTTGCTGGGCACTGAAACAGGCTGCACAGGAAGGTGGTAGAGTCACCATCCTTGGATATGTTTAAGAAACAAGTAGCTAGAGCACTTGAGGCCATGGTCTAGGGATTAGGGAAATGTTGCGATGAGGGCTGGACTTGATGATCCTGGAATTCTATGATTCTATTCTATGAAAGACCGATTAACAGGGTGGGTTATGTTAACATACATTATTTAATCCTGCAGTTGTATCAACGTTTAGAGTAAAATGTCTTCTAGGTAATGTAACAGACAACATTCTCTGCACAGCATTGTCCTCATGGAGTTCCCTTTACCCTGATTTAACAGGAAAGGCTAACAGCTACCCATCCAAGAAAGATTAGACAAAAAAACCCCTCTTTTCCATCAGTCTCAAGGTGAAGGTAATCAGTGTCTTGCATAATTTTTTCTGCTCCTTTTTTCTTGGAGATGTGGACATAGCTGGAGTTCAGCAGGAGTTGCATGCTGAAGAGAAAAGGCAGGCATGCTTGAGCTGGCTGCTGAAACAGTGCATCTCATTTCTTTAGTTTCGGTCTGTGGATCTGATTAATCTGGGAAGGAAAGAGGGAAGGGAAGAAGAAGGAAAGCATATGCTCTGTGACTGCATTCATTTTTCTCTGCTGTGTATGATATGCAAAGCAATTACATGCCTCCCTTCACATGGACAGAATCCTCAGGTGTATGTAATGTTGGATCCTAAGATAATGCAGAGCCATCTTCACCTTCTGGAGATGCTGCCTCCATTTGTGCAGTACACTGAACTGAAAAAGACTGCTCTATAATTTCAGTGAGCAGTAAATATGCAGTGAGTAGTATGATATGTAGAATCAAACTCTCATGTTGTTACTGTGTTTTAAAAAGTACCCAACAGAAAGCAATCCCATCAGAGTCTGTGTATCAGCATTATAAGCAGTTAGGGAACCTCTGCTTTGCAATTCAAACCAAAAGATTTTATCTATTTATTCTATCACTCTACTAAGAACTGCACTCAGCAGCAAATTCTGTACTGCTGTGCTTTGGCTGAGCAATTCATACGGAATTTTCTTAACATTTCAGAGTAGAAGCCTCCAGCAGGGCTGGAGTCACTCACTTGAAGTTTTAGCAATTACAGAACTTCATCTTAAAAGCACAAGAAGTTGAGAAGGAGAACTCCAAAAAAAGGAGTAAACATTCCAAACAACCAAAGACGGATTTAAAGATGTACACACTGCCATGGTGGGGTTGGGTCGGTGATTGGACTGGATGATATTGGAGTTCTCTTCCAACCTTGACAATTTCATGATTCATTTGAAGCTGCATGAAGTGAGAAGCACACAGCCCTGCACATACAGTGAAATAGAGTTCTGCCAACTTTTTTGTTCATTTAGTATTGCCTAAGGAAAAGGTTTAAATTACCTGTGCAGCCTTAATTTTACAGAATTTTATCTTAACTCACTCCAATAAAGCATAAGAAGTTTTCAAATCAAAACAAGTCCTTATCATGCAAAAACCCAGAGAATCAATTTGCTGTCAGAGCATACTGGAAAAAAGCTAATTCTTAACAATAAATAATGTTGTCTAGCAAACTTCTAAAAAGTGCTCACAAAAAGACTGCTCTATAGTTAGAGCACTTTAAAATTCTTTAGTATGAGAGAGTGGTGGATCCCTGGAACAGGCTGCCTAGAGAAGTGGGTGGTAGAGGCCCCATACCTGCAGACATTCAAGGTCAGGCTGGATTGGATGGAGCTCTGGGCAATCTGCTTGAGTTAGAGATGTACCTGCTTGTTGTACTTCGTGGCTCTTAGAGTCCCTCCCAACCCAATGCATTCTGTGATTTCACACGTCCCAGTGGATCTCTTTCTTCATGCTCACTTCAGGGTACAGCTTTTGTTTCCAGACACTGGTGTGAGCAATGGCTGACAATTCTCCCTGGCTTACAGCAACACCAATGAGATATATTCCTTTTCAGATTCCTGCCTCTGATTCCAATAGTCTTTCCTAACTAATTAAGCTAGCTCCTGGACTTAACCTTGCATGTTGCTTCACGTAATTGCAATGAACTTATTAATTCCTGATGGTCTGTGTCTGGCTACACAGTCATTACTGTGGGCAGTGTGCAAGATTAGCAATTTAGAAATGTGCTTCTCCTAGTCACATCTCCACAAACTTTTCAAACATCTCTTTACTTACTAGCCTAAATGTTCTCTGTTCTTATGATATTATGGATCCTGAGCAGAGAATGCTGTCATTAAGGGCTATGTCACACATGCCTGATAAAGCAATCCAAACACATGCATGCATGGCTGGGATCGCGCCAGTATAACCCAGCCTGCACTGCTCATACAGCTTTCAGACTCATTTCACACAGCTTTAATTTCAGCTTAGTTGGTCCTTTTAAACTGATAAAACATCAACAAGAAAGTACATGAAATTTCCATGCCTGTAGATCACTTCAGTTACTTTCTATTTCTCCTTTTCCATTGTCTTCCACAACTTTTAGGACAAAATCTAGCTGAAGCCCAGCATTTTCAAGCTTATGGATATAGCAGGAAATGGCAGGAGCAGGGAATACCCTAAACAATTTCAAATATTTGGATGCTAGGAATCTGTGTTTTGGCTGGGTGATGGGCAAAGATTGCTTTATTTAGCTCCCTTTTTCATAAAATGAGGGCAACGTTATTACTGACATGTTTCATGTGTTCTACGCCTACATGGTACACCATAAAAACCATTACAGAGAAATCAACCCTATCTTTCTCGCTTCTTGTAGCTTAATTGTTAGCAATTTGTGCTCTGGAAGTTCAAGCCTTCACTTGAGAGGAGAAGCAAGTAAGAGGAATGATAAAATCATAGAAACATCAAGGTTGGAAAAGACCAACAAGATCATCAAGTCCAACCGTCTGCCCCACAGCCTCAAACCAGTGAAAACTCAAATTAAAATCAGAAAGACATGGCAGAAGTAGAGCAGCAGTTATGACTTAAACTTGAGGGTTAAAGGGCAGCTGTCGGAAAGTTTGCTGAGCTGACAGCTTATGAATTTAAGAAATACTCTCACTGAACAGCTTAAGTTGTATTGAAGGAAACTGCATCTCTTAGGGAATAATTAAATTAAATATGTGAATGCAAGCCCTCAAATTCCATTAAAAAAATTGCTTTAGTGTAGCACCTGTTTCAATTCAGGTACTTAGCCATATTAAGCTATGATATCATAGAATTATAATATCATTGAATAGTTTGGGTTTGAAGGGACCTTCAAAGGTCATCTAGTATGACAGCCTGCTGTAACAGTCAGGAACATCTTCAGATACATCTGGTTGCTCAGAACCACCTGACCTTGAATGTTTCCAGGGATGGCTTGCCTACCACCTCTGTGCCAGCATTTCACCACTCTCATTGTAAGAAATGTCTTTCTTATATCCAATCCAAATCTATTCTCTTTTAGTTTAAAACTATCACCCCTTATCCTGTTGCAGCAGGCCCTGCTAAAAATAACTGTCCCCACCTTTCAAGTATAGGCCCCCTTTAATCACTGAAAGTCTTTCTGGCTGAAAAATTACAAGTCTTTCAACCTTTCATCACATATCCCTCTAATTATTTGTGTCCCTACTTGGGGTCTGTTCCAACAGGTTCATGTCCTTGTGCTGAGGACTCCCGAGCCAGACACAGTCAGTAATCCAGCTGAGGTCCTACTGTTGCAGAGCAGAGCACAACTTCCCACAGAGTAGAGGCTCTCTTCGTTTGATCTGCTGGCCACAATTCTTCTGCAGCCTGGGATTGCAAATGCACATTGATGGTTCATGTCTGTCTTTTCATCTCTTGTCTAGCTTTTCATCCAACAGTACCCTCAAGTCCTTCTCTATAGAGATGCTCTCAATCCCATCATCCCCTAATCTGTTTTGATACTGATAGTTGAACCAAACCTGGATGCAGAGTTGTGAACTTGGGCTTCTTGAACTTCATAAGGTTCATACAGGCCTACTCATCCAGCTTGTCCAGGTCCATGTATATGGCAGCCCAACCTTCAGGCACGTCACATGTCAGCCACACCTCTCAGCTTGGTGTCACCAACAAATGTGCTGAGGGTGCAACCCCACTGTCTGTCACCAATTAAGGTATTAAATAATACTGGGTTAGTAGCACTTAATTGTAAGTGTTAATGGCCATAATAACTTTTCAGTATCTCTTTCTAAAAGCTGAAAAAGGAAAAGCATTTAAATCCTCTTCCAAAATGTGCTTGTAGGATGAAGGCCAGCATGGCCTTACATTTCATCCCACTTCACAGCAGTTGCATATTGTGAACTCTGTGGGTGTTCACTTCAACACAAGTTCACAGAGTGGCAGAAAGAAGGTAAAGATGCTTTGCAGTCATCCAGGCTCATCCTGCTAGTGATGTTTTTAACAGATAAGTTGGCAATAATCTGAGTATTTTTGTCCCAAATAATGAATTTTTCATCTGAAACTGTGTTACAGAACACGGTAACTCATCTGTGGGCCAGCTCTCCATCTGGTGTAATTTGGCATAGCTCATCTGCTCATTAGATGTTTTAGAGTTTTTGCATTCACAGAACAGTATTAAAGAAAGATCTGTGATTGAAATATTAGAAAAAGGTTATTTGAAGGGATGAAATTTGAAATAACAGCATTGTTTTCAAGCTGAGCTGGGTAACACTGAACGCTTCTATAACATATTTAATGGGCTAATCATTCTTGATGTTTGTTTGCTGACACTGCTTATTCTCTTAGCCTTTTCCAGCCTTGACTTTATAAGTTTTCCAGGAGTTTCAGATATACAAGGCTATGCCTACCTGTAAAAAGTTAACTTAATGAGTTACATTTTGTCACAGAACATTACCTTTTGGCTTACTTTAAGCTACGAACATATAGAGGCCACTGTACATTTGAGTCTTTCCAAGATGAAATGTTTTTGTTTGGCTTATGATCCAACTCAGCATCACAAAGGAATTATTCTGTTATTGCTCACAGGCAGTCATTCTTGCCAGAAGACACATACAACCTTTTGGTTCAAGACAGAGTCTTCAAAAAGCCTCTCAGCACATGTTTCTGTCACTTTAAAGTCAAGACAATTGAGTTAAAACGTTTTGACAGCAACAAAACTCCAAATTAAACAATACACTTTAACTTGTGTGTATCCTGAAAAACCCCACAGTGCATGTTTGTAGTGTTAAGACTCATAATATTTTTTAAACAGAATAATCTTTCTTTTAATTTGGATGACTTATGGCTTTGCTCTGGTTTTAACATTTTGCAATTCTTCTTGCACGTGAGCGTTTTAATCAACAATTGCTGTATCAGGAAATTAAATTACATCGTCATCATTGCCAACTACTTTTTGGACAATTTTGAACAAATTAGTTTCACAGAATCAGAGAATTATTGAGGCTGGAAAAGCCTCCTAAGGTCATCAAGCCCAGCCTATGACCTAACATCATCCCATCGGCCAGACTAGGGCACTAAGGGCCACAGCCAGTCTGTCCTTAAACACCTCCAGGGATGGGGACTCCACCACTGCCCTGGGCAGGCCATTCCAGTCAATAATCACCCTTTCTGGGAGAAAGGACTTCCTAACATCCAACCTAACCCTCTTGTCCCTGCCCCCTTGTCCTGGCGCTAGTTGCCTGGGAGAAGGGCTCAACCCCCACCTGTCTATAGCTTCCCTTCAGGGAGTTGTAAAGAGGGAGAAGGTCCCCCTGAGTGTTATCTTCTCCAAGCTGAACACCCCAATCTCTCTCCGCGTTTCCTCATCCAACTTTTTCTCCAGTCACTTCCTCAGCCTCGTTGCTCTTCTCCAGCCCCTCAATCTCTTTCTTGAAGTGGGGGATCCCGAACTGTCCCCAGTACTCAAGGTGAAGTCTCACCAGTTTCACCTTATAAGAAAAAACATAGAGTCTTAGAGATAGTCTGAATTCAGAATCTATTACACTGCCAATGAGAAAAAGATTTTCATATCATACTGGGTGAGAGTGACTTTCTAAATATGGTAGCTATTGAAAAAACATAAAATATTAGGGATTTTATACAGGTATAGTCAATTTACTAGCCTTAGAAGAGTTAGGTTTCCTGGTTTTGACCAATATATCACAGTCAAGGTTTCTAAAAGAACTAATTTTAACATTAGTTTTGAATGTTCCTGAAGGTTTGGGTTAGTTGTTTTGTTTTGTTTTTCTCATACAGTGCAGATTGATGTGATAATTGGAATAAGATAGTTTAAACCAAGATAGCTATGGAGGACATGAAATAATTATTGGGGCTTTTGACCGCTTCTGTGTGACCAGCTACAAACCTTTCATCAGTTAAACTGTTATCTAGTGAGTAAAATCTTCCTTGAATGGAGCTTGACATTTTCTGTCAGACACAGCATCTCAAAACTGAGCTAAGAATCTTTTTACCTCAACATAACATCTGAAAAAACAATTTTCCTTGCTTTTAATGAAATGCAGTAGAAGTTACCTATGTGCAAAATTCCCCTTCATCTTACTGATGTTTTTGTGATAATATGTCAGAGATCTGAACGTCCTTCTGCATCCTTGCAGGCCAATTTCAGCTCAGGAAATGGGACTCTGATCCCAACAAGTACAAGGTTCTATTTGTAGAAACTGGGCAGGTGATATGTACCTTCAGGGCAAAGGAAAGGAGGACACCATTTTTCCGAGCAATGACAAAAGAAACCAGAAAATTTATGTCCTCCATAATGTTGTGAATCATTACCGATGATACCCTGAGATGTATTTCATCCTCAAACACCCTTCACACGGAGGAGGTTAAAGGAACAGTCACAGTTACATAATAAAGAGTGCGAGTTCAGGTTGGCAACTAAGTCTCTGCATTTTTGCTTGAATTACTGTAGTTCTCACCATTACCTTTCTGTAATTCAAACCCATTCAGCTGCTTCTTTCAAACAGAAGAAAAATAGCTAACATTTATTTACTGTTTTTCAATTTGTAAAGAAACATTTTATTAAAGTATGTGTGAAATTATCTTACTAGTACATGCTTAATAATATTAGGGAGCTCTCTGAAGATGTAACTCAGATTGTTTGTGAGAAGAGAATGCACATGGTGTATCAGCTGATATGGGTATTGTATGTTAATTTCTCCTACAGTGGAAAAAAGGTAGAGAAAGTGCAACTTGTGATTTTTTTATATTAATTTTATGAAATACTTGTATATTGTAATATTTATTGATATTGGCAATTCATTGTGTATTCTGAATGTGTTTGAAGTTTCCTGAGTGATGAATGTGTTAGTGTGTGTGTTAAATGGGTGAGTACAATGATGTAAGGAAGTAGAATGCATCTTTTTTGCTTATGTGGTGTTTGAATTTATGAGGAAGGTAATGAAGCATACAGTGCCATTTTCCCACCCGAATTTAAACAAGTGAAACTATTTTAAGATAACCCCCCTCAATTTGTGATGGTGACAGAGTAAGAAAATATTGCCTTCATTTCTATATTTTGGAAAAAAGCTCGATTTTGGTTGCTTCAAGTTTTTAAAACTGCTTTGATACATAAAGTATACACCTGATTTTTCCCTAAGACTAACTCCTAAAAATCAGGGCTGTGAAAACTATATCAAGTCAGGCACCAAAGATATTCTAACTTCTGAAAAGGGAAACCATCTTTCTCAAAAAGAAAAAGATGATGTGGTAGTGTAATTAATGGTTACAATATATTTTAGAGAACATGTACTTGTAATAATCAAACTGAATTTGATGCAGTATTTATTTGTCAATGCTAAAGATTTTCTGTATACTGATTTCCTTCAAGCTGGCAAAGTAATTCCCACTTAAAATATTGATCTTGTTTACTTTGAAACCCTTCTGTTTCTTGTGCGTTGGTGTCTGGTTAAAATCTGTTTGGTTTGTTGCAGTACATGGCGTTTGGGAGGAATGGTCACCTTGGAGTTTGTGTTCATTCACATGTGGCCGAGGCCAGAGAACTAGGACAAGGTCATGTATACCGCCCCAGTATGGGGGAAGATCATGTGATGGACCTGAAACACAACATAAACCTTGCAATATTGCACTCTGCCCTGGTGAGCTCATATCACAACTCTCTGCTTTGTTACAGTGCGTTCAGTTTGGGTTGTTTGTGGTATCTATATAACAGTATCAATATATCAGTCTACGATATCAGTATCACAATATCAATATGCAATATCAATACAGATACACTCATATGTCCATACAATGATATCACTATGTCAGTCTACAATGTCAATATACAATACCAATATACAAACTACTGTTGATGGAATAACCTCAAATCTGACTGTAGTGACTATATAATCCAGTTTGAAGTATTACACAAGCATATAGTTCTTAGTGTCCCAAATATATGTGGTATGTTGTGTAAAAAGTTTGGTTCAAGATGGGTTTTGGAGAATCAAAAGGCAATCAACTTTCTGAGTGTGACTTTAAGGGAGACATTTGGAGTTCACACAGTTTGTGTCCACCAGTTCACCAGTTGTGTCCACTGTTTGAGTTGTATTTGCTTAGAGGTTTGCTGTAATTATTTGTTCAGGGTTCAACAAGTGTATTTGGGAAACCATGACATCTTAACTGTTACTAATTTCTTAAAAATATATATAATTTGCCTGTGTTTTAAGAGAAAGGTTCACACAAGCTAGGGCTTTATTTGGATTGCAGTTAAGCTCTTGTGGTAAGCCTTAAAGCTTTGAAATGCCTGACTCACTTATTGATGTTCAAGGTGAAGCTGGACAAGGCTCTGGCCAACCTGATCTAGTTGAGTCTGTCCCTGCTCAGCAATGTGGGTTTGGACTAGATGACCTTTGGAGGTCTCTTCTAACCCAGAACATTTAGTGATTTCTGGGAGTTATTTGCTAAACCATTTTCAACAAACTATCCTTAACTGAGTACATAAGGCATGGGCTTCATGTTAAACTGGCCATCTGCTGAAATTTAAACTAACTCACAAAATGAATAGATTTTTTTAAAAAACGGTTTTAAATAATTTTCTCTTTTATAATTAATTTTGACCACCAAAATTGTCAACATATGTGTAAATGTTTACGTATGTATGAATACAAGTGTATGCGTACATGCATGTATATTTATGTATGTATACAATACCTGAGTATTGTATTTACATATATAGCACTTAAGTATTACAGTAAGTTTGATAACTAAAGAAGATTATATATATAATGACAGTTTAATATCTGTTTATTAGAATGAGTTAAAAATCTTAAGCTGGTAGCTGTAAAGTGAGAAATCTCTTTCATGGATTCTGTCTGACAGTGTGAAGGTTGCCTTTGCCTATTGAATATCCACTGTTCACAGCACTGCTGTAAAGAGATTCTCTGTAACTAGAATTCTTTCTGAGTAGGACTCATGGATGTTCCTTTAGCAAATAGTTATTTGTACCTAGACTAGTTTCACCAGAGGAAGTTATATACTGGTTACATTTAAATTAACAGTTTAAATCTTAGCTGAATATTTAGATTTGCTGTGATTTGAATGTTCACTTTGCTAAGGGAACTTTCATATTTAATTCTTTATTTTTACTGCTATTTCTGAAATAATTCACATCTATCTTCTTTGTTCCTAAAANTTGAACTTTGAGAAACATTCTGTGATTATTGTCAGACAGCAGACAGCAGTAAAGTAGTTCCCCTCTGTACTTCATTGAGCAGTGGTGCACCCAAACAGGCACAATATGTTAAATCACTACCTACTTTAATTATTAACACCATCAACTTAGGAAGCTGCTATTCCAACTTCCCTTAGAACAATGTAGAAAACATCAGGGGTTGGCAAATGCACCGAGCAAAGTTACTTGTTTTCCTTGGTGGTGTTTGTATAGCCAGCCATAGCTGTTATAAAAGCAGTTTTTCTGGGATGAGTGTTAATCAAAGTCATATTGTAACCTACTTTCTGAATTTATATCGGTTAACTGCATGTGCAGTGAGGAAATAAGATTGCTGAGTTTTGCATGAATTCAGGATTCTGAATTAGCACAGCAATAATAACACAGTTCTTACCCATTCTCAAAAATACTGCCTACTTTTATTAGCTCTTATAGACCATATAATTGTTCACTTGTATTGGAACTTATGTAATTTACAGTTTTTATTTATTTTTTAAAAAATATTTGTATTTATCTAAAGTAGCTTTCTGAAATTAAAAATAGCAGTCATAAACAGTTACTCATGGGAACAGTTGCCTGGCCTCACACATGAGGACTAATACAACATGCTAAATTGTTTAAAAATTCAACCTGAGAAGTTCAGAAAGAAGACTATGCAAATGCAGAAGCAGACCTGAGAAGGGACCAGGCAATTTCTGCTCCTTTGCATTTTATCTCAAAAGAATGTTGAAGAGCTGAGATCATTTCCCTCACAGCGAGGGTGAATGATAACAGTGCATTTGGCACTGTAAGTATAAAGGACAGGCTGTATGTAAGGCAGAGTTTTGCTGGTTTCCTTTTCCTGTTCAACTGAAGTGACCTAATTTCACAGTCAGGTCTAATCTTATAAACTTATCCATCCAAATGATGGTCACTACCATAATAAATGACTTTAAAGTGCTCAGCATTTAACTGATGGCCCTCACTTTTCCCTTAAAAGCCCAGTATTTTCAACAAGGCCTGTACTGTTCACAAGGATGTGGAACAATAGGATGAGGGGTCATAGTTTTAAGCCAATGGTTTCAAGGGTAGATTTAGGGTGGACATAAGGAAAAAGTTCTTGAATCTAAGGGAAGTGGGTCCCTGGAACAGATTGCCTAGAGAAGTGGTGGAGGCCCATTCTAGGAGCCATTCAAGGTCAGGCTGGATGGGGCTCTGGGCAATCTGTTCTAGTTCGAGATGGCCCTGCTTGTTGTAGAGTGGTCCCTTCCAACCAACACATTCTATGATTGAACTAACAAATTAAAAATTTATTGCCTGTTATACTTGTTTATAATTGGAGGAGATGAAACATTCATTCTTTTGAAGTAGCTCATAATGGTGGTTTCTGTATTTGATAAGAATCCCAGTGTCATTGGGCTGGGCCTAGCATAGGGGCTGCATTCAGGCCTAGTGCAGGCCCCCTTGGCCCAAGGCCCTGCGTGGATCGGGTGGTAACTGCTGTGTCCATCTCTTTGGTGTCGGCTGCCGCAGTGGACGGACAGTGGCAGGAGTGGACCCCGTGGAGCCAGTGCTCGGTGACCTGCTCCAACGGCACCCAGCAGCGCAGCCGGCAGTGCACGGCAGCAGCCCATGGTGGCTCCGAGTGCAGAGGGCCCTGGGCGGAGAGCCGGGAGTGCACTAACCCCGAGTGCACTGGTGAGTGAAGGGTGTGGGGACTCTTCTGGGCGTTCTGGGCTGGGAACTGGGGATACAATGGTATTCCATACTTGAAATAGTATACTCAGTTTGGGGCTCCCAATTCAAGGGACACGGGGATCTGTGGAGAGAGTCTAATGGAGGCCTTGAGGATAATGAAGGGACTAGAATATCTCCCCTATGAGGAAAGACTCGGAGAGCTGGGACTGTTTAGTCTGGAGAAGGCTGAGTGTCTGTAAATATCTGAGAGGTGGGAGTCAGGAGGAAAGGGCCAGTCTCTTTTCTGTAGTGCCCAGTAATAGGACAAGCACTAATGGAGATAAGTTAGAACATGCCAAGTTTACCCTCAGTGTGAGGAGAAACTTGTTTATTATCAGGGGGACAGAGCCCTGGCACAGGCTGCCCAGAGAGGTTGTGGAGTCTCATTTTCTGGAGACTTTCAAAACCTGCTTGGATGCAACCCTATGTGGCCTGACCTAGATGACCTTGCTCTGGCAGGGGAGTTGGACTCAATGATCTCTAGAAGTCCCTTCCAACCCCTGACTTTCTGTGATTCCATGATGGTATACTGAAGCAGAGCTGCTGCCTCCAGAGGAAGGCCTGTGGCATCAGGCTTTTGTTACTCAGTGAGACAGAAAGGTGAGGAATACATCTGAAAAGACTGACAGGCTGCGTATGAGCTTCTCATTTCTATCAACATTTGACAGCAGGAGAAAGATGTGTTTGAGGCCTTAAAAACCTTGATAAAGCATTTCACAAATCTGGAAAGTAGGTATCTATGAACCAGTTTCCTTTTAGACTAAAACCACTTCTGGCAATATAAAAGCAGCCTTCCAGAGTGGGTAAATTATGTTTATACCTACTTTTAAGTATCATTTGCACTGTCAGAGCATATAAAAATCAAGCTTTTAAAATAACACATACAAAAATGTTTTTATTTAGATATTTGAAGGGTACTTATGCACATTATAAATGTGTATGATTACCACTACACAAGTAGATAGAAAAAAGCATACAAAAGGGACAACATTTACTTTGAGCCAAAGTGAAAGGTAATGTGCTCTAATTATGTCATCTGAGGATGCAAGTTGTTTAGACAGCAGTCTCATATTTAAGAGCCAAGTAGTCTTCCCCATCTTCCATGCATGTGCATCTACCACTTCTGTCACCCTTACTTGTATCTAGGGAGCTTTCTTCAAGTAAAGAATAACTTGAATATCCACCTTTATGACTGTCTTTGTTACCACTGTATTTTTCCAAACAGCAAATGGTCAGTGGAACCAGTGGGGCCACTGGAGTGGCTGTTCTAAATCCTGCGATGGTGGCTGGGAGAGGAGGATAAGGATCTGTCAAGGTGCTGCTGTGACTGGCCAACAATGTGAAGGAACCGGGGAGGAAGTTAGACGGTGCAGTGAACAGAGGTGTCCTGGTGAGATTCAAATATAATCATCATTATCTGCACTACAGCATGGCTTACTTTTAATGATCACCTTCAGAAGAGATAGGCTCAACATCCGTAGAGCAATAGCCATGAAGAGTCATGTCTGGCCTTGCTTTAGACAAATCACTGCTGTTTAAATCAGTAGAGGTTTGTTTATGTAGCTAGATGCAAATGAGCTCGATTGGATATGTAAGAAACACATGTTGCTTTAAATTTAAGAGGCAATAATTTGCTACAGAAATTCTTTTTGAATTCTCAGAATATCAGGGCTGGTTTTGTAAATCATGGGATTTCTTTTACCCAGTGCATTAAAAATATCCTGTAATATTTTGGGTTAATTTCAGTGCAGCAAAGATCGGGGGAAAAGTGAACCTTATGGTTCAATATAGCATGAATGAACACATGAGCAGCATTTTATAAAAGGGGAGTAATTTAACATGAAAAAGGTACAGTTTTCCTGTTTCAATGTATTAAATAATAATTAAATATATTTATTTGCAGCACATTTTACATGACTCTCCTCACAGATTTGTCTTTCCCACTGAAAGCTAATCAAAATGTACTTTTCAGGATCTTAAAAATAAAAATAGCTGATAAATCTGTTTGTATTTTCTGTAAGGGAAGGGATGTTGTCCTAAAGTAAAAGAAGGTGTTGTTTGATAGGTGTAATATATCGGAATAAGTTGTTACCAGTGTAGGTCGTTTTAGTCATTCACTTGGGAAGTTACATGTTCTGAACTGAATACCAAGAAGCAGCAAAAATCAATCTAGTCATCATTTTGACTTTTAGACATTTCAATGCCTGCATTCTCTGATAGGCAGACAAGGGACCTAAGTGGCAGGGATGCTTTAGATTGGGAAATGGGAAATATATTAGCTGTGAATTTTATGTCCTTGTAGGCAGCATGTTTATTCCTTGGCAGCCATCAAAGAACAGCTTCCCAGGTACTTGTAGCACAGTAGAACAATGAATCTTGTTGCATTTCAAGAACAACAAAATGACCATTTGTAGTTATAAAGTTACAATTCTACACTGGAAAATTTACCCAATTTTCACTTTCTTTTAAATGCTTTTTTCAATTTTAATGGAACATTCCATATTTGAAAAGCAGTACAACATAGAACTTGTATGGATTCCTAAATAAATTATAATTTCCATAGTTCATACAGACTTCCTCTATAAAAGTGGCGCACTAAGGTTAAATCTCAGTAAGTAGAAATTTAGAACAACCAACTGCTGCTTGTAAAACCAGGCTTCAAATCATTTGCATTTGTATACTTAGAAGTAAAACCATGCTGCTGCAGTCCAATTTTCATAGGTTGCCACCTGCTGTTAATAAAATACTTCACAGAGGTATTTACAAGTCAAATGCAGACAGAGCTTTGTTTGCCATTAGAATTTAATTAATTCCACATTAGAATCAATATGCTTATAGATACATAAAGATGATCTTGTGCAGAAGATTACACATGAAAAACAGATGTATCTGTTTCTAGACTGACATTTATTAAAGCTTCTCAGATTTGAATGTGGATGGTAGATATTTTGCCAAAATGTTATATATAAAATTGAAAAGCACTGTACACAGTTGCTCCTTCAAAGTATAAGCCATTTTCATTCTTTTTTGATTATTCTGTAGATGAAATTATAGCAGACTTTGACCTGTGGAAGCAAAAGGAGGAGAAAAACTTTACCTGGCCTCTCGTGATATGATACTTTGCATACAGAGCAGTTGACTTAGCTGACTGAAAGTCTTGACTTTGTAGTGAGTTGAGTTCTGCATAATCTGAATATTATACAAGTTTTTATTCACATCTGATCAGCAGTTCTCTTCAGGTGGTTCAGACAGGGAATGAATTACATCCCAGAAGCTAAACATAAGCGCTAGTAAGAAAGGCAGGCTTAGAAATATTATCTCAAAGTTGGTTTCTCAAATGTCTTGATGTCTGGATAAAGGTTGAGTATTTTTCTGTGTGATACATCTCTATTTTTAACTATCAATCTTAAAAATGTGGTTGTTTCTTTTCATTGTTGTAATATTGTGGGAATGAAAAACAAAGTTTTGATATTCGTCAATGGGCTGGAAGAAGGGACAGAGTGTACCCTTAGCAAATCTGCTGCCAGAGCAGAATTTGGAGTAGTGACTGATACACCATAAGGCTCTGCAAAAGCCTTGAGCAGGCTGGAGAGCAACTGAATGATGTTTAGTGATAGGGTCCTGCTCTTTGGGACAAATAATCCCATGCCCCAGTACAAGTTCAGGGTTGACCTTTTGGAAGGCATCTCTGGGAATAAAGTCCTGAGAATCCTGGTGCACAAGTTAAACAAAAGCTCACAGTGTGCCCTTGTGGCCAAGGTCGATTCTGTCCTGGGAGTCATTTATTAAGCACAGTATGGCCAGCAAAGGAGGTTCCCTTACCCATCTACTTCACCCTAATGAGGCCACATCTGGAATACCGTGGCAATTCTGGGTTCCCCAGTTCAACATAGACCAGGAGATGTGGGAGAGCACAGAGTGCTGTGAAGATGAAACTCCTCACCTGTGAGGAAAGCCTGAGAAACTTGTGTCTGTTTAGTCTGGAGAAAGGAAGATTGAGAGAAGATTTTTCCAATGCTTACAAATATATAAAGAGTGGGTGTCAAGAAGATGCAGACACTCCTTTCACTGGTGCCCTGTGACAGCATAAGGGGCAATAGACACAAACTGGAACACAGGAAGTTTCATCTGAATATGAAGAATGACTGTGGTGGTAGCAGAGCACTGGCACAGGCTGTCCAGAGCAGTTGTGGAGAGTCTCCTTCTCTGGAGACTTTCAAAACTGGTTTGGATACAGCCCTGTGCACCCTGCTTCTAGAGAAGTCTTGGCAGAGAAGGTTAGACCAGAAGACCCCTAGAGGTATCTTCTAACCTCCACCTTTCACTTTTCCTGTGATCTGAATATTTTGTTTTCAGCTGTTGAATCTTTGTTGCATCCCCGATATCTTAAGTTGAGTTGGATGTCACTCCTAAGTCAGCAGAGCTAAGGATGTAGTCCTGCATATTTATAATGCCATTTCAAACATCATTTCTATGAAGGATAAGTTCAGAAAATTGAAGACAAATCAGAGAAAAGAAACAAACCACCTAGATTTGCTAAACAACTAGTCACACGGTGGAGAGCTTACACAGGAAAAGTGACAGGGGATGAAAGAACAACAGATCTGTCCTGTAGCCATAAAGGAGACAACACACGACTGATAGAGTTACATAGCATGCTGATTAGAAGCTTTTAGAGAAATATTTAAGAGGAATATAGTAAATCCCATCAAATATTTCCATGAAAACTAAGAAATATGATGAACAAAATGAAGAAAGACTTGTGTAAATTTATTTTCATATAATTAGGACCACATTTGGTTTAGGAATATATTGGTTCCAACAAGTACAATTTATCTCTATTTGCTGTTTCTGAAGTTTAATAATTCTCTATGATTCTGTACAGCTAATCCACATTTATCTGTGCATGTATTGTGAATTAATTGTGCCAGTTAAATAAATACTTGAGCTGTTCCTGAGCATGGCCAGTAAGGCTTTTTAACTCAGGTATAAACCATTCCAGCATGACTGCAGTGTCTCCATGGGCAACATGGTTTGGAGTCTCACAGATGCTTAAATGTGGGTGGATGCCTGATTAGTAAGCTCTGCCAGACAGACTTGGGAAGAAGTGGTTTGTTTTTCATGCCTGGCATTCCTTGAGTCAAGCTAGTTGGCCAATGTGTTGAAAGGTACAGAATCAGCCAGGAACCAGGAAAAATTATTTGTCTGAACTAAGCGATACCTCTCCAAAGCTCTGACTTGTACCCACACTTCTTTCCTGGTCTCAGGAGTGCCTTTCACTTTGAGCACAAAGAGCAGGTACTAGGCTGGGGTTAAAACACAATCTTGACATCTGAAAAGCGTGACATGAAAGCATGTAACTGGTACCCTTCTTCTATCATCATATTCTGATCATGAGCTTAGTATTACTGATCTAGATTTGGGCAACAAGACATTTATGATCTAAATACTGTTCCTTTGTTGAAGTGAATATAAGCACAGATTATATGAAATAAATACTGTACAAAAACATGTTATACAAATATTGCAGCTTTTGCACATTTCTGCTTTGTTCTTAATATTAAACTAAGTGTTTTTAGCACATGCTTCACATGAAAAAGTAGAACCAGTTTGAATACTCATTTTTCTGATATAAAATACCTGGTTGATGCTAATGTTTCTCTTTAATTTTTCATTTGTAAATGTTAGCTCCATATGAAATATGTCCTGAAGACTATTTGATGTCAATGGTGTGGAAAAGGACTCCAGCTGGGGATATGGCATTCAATCGATGTCCTTTCAATGCCACAGGTATGGTATTGTTTAGAAATTATAGGATGATAGGAAAGGGGAGAAATCTGTGTTCTAGACAAAATCATTACCATAAACATAATCATATCAAAGCCCAGACTAAAATCTGGCCAAGGATGTCAAGGGCAACAAGAAAAGCTTCTATAGGTACTCAGTGAGTGTTTTGCCTCAGTCTTTGCCACAGTTTACAGGGCCAATGTAAACCTCAAAGTTCAACAAGGAAAAGTGCAGAATCTTCCACAAATAAAAGTTGTGGAGAATGGCTTGGGGGTATTGGTGGGTGAAAAACTGCATATGAGCCACCAACATGAGCCAGCAGCCCAGAAAGCCAACTGCATTCTGAGTGATATCAAGAGATGCATGGCCGGCAGGTTGAGGCAATTCTGTTTTTTCACTTTTGTGAGATCCACCTGTAGTACTGTCTTCAGCTCTGAGACTCCAAACCCATGAAAGACATGAGCCTGCTTGAGTGGGACCAGAGCAGGCTTCAAAAATGATCAATGGGCTGGAGAACCTTCCATATGAAGGTTCAGGGACTTGGGATGGTTCAGCTTGGCACTGGGAAGTCCTTATACTAGCTTTCAAGTGCTTAAAGGCGGGGAGGGCTCAGGAAGCTGGGGATATTTAAGTTTATTACTACTAGTTACCAGGGAGTGCAATGATAGGATGAGAGGACGCAATTTCAGATTGAAAGAGGGTGGAATTTGTCACTGTGAGAGTGCTGAGGCACTGGAACATGTTGCCCAGTGAAGTTGTGGATGTTTGCTGCTTGGAAGTGTTCAAGACCAGGTTGGATGGGTCTTTGAACAACCTGGTCTAAAGGAGGTATCTTTGCCCATGGCAGGGAGGTTGGAACTAGGTGATCTTTAGAGTCCCATCCAACCCCAGCCATCCTATTTTATGGCTAATAAACTCATACACATGTAAATATGTTGCAGTATTGATACAAACCCCATGTATTTACATAGGCATGTAGGTATGTATAATCATACTTGTACATTTATACTGTCTCTGGTCTGGCTGATGTGGTGATGTCAGATCGCAGGTTGGGTTGGATGAGCTCAGAAATCTTTTCTGGCTCCATTAATTCTATGATTCTGTGAAGTGTACACTGAAATGTGTTTCAGGATCTCCTACTCCTGTCTGTATACTGCTGATCATTGCATGAGGTTGTCAGTGTGTGTGCTCTTTAGATAGCATGGAAAACAGTGTAAGTAAGGGTCATTATTTCCAATTGTTGTAATTTGTCTACAATTTTGTCTTCTTTGTTAGTGGCAGGCACCACTAGCAGACGCTGCTCTCTCAGTGTTCATGGAATGGCCTTCTGGGAACATCCAAGCTTTGCTAGATGCACATCAAATGAGTACAGACACTTGCAGCATTCAGTAGGTGCAAAGCCAGCTTTAGTACTTGCTCTGTTTATTCATTACTAATAATCAGTGTGAAAAACAAGCTTAGTTGTTTTTAAATCAGGTTTAAGAATTAATATTCATTTACTCTTTAGTTAGATAAAAAATTGACCTACAAAAGAATATATTAATGTATATTTTTCTGACCTTGCATAATGTCAATGTTTAAGTGAAAGATGTTTTATCTTGCTGTTGACATGGAAAACTGAATTCTTCCCTTATTTCATGTCTGCTGCGTGACAATTTTAGAGAGTCCAGAGCTTTATACCTATTTAAGTTTATTAGAAAATGTGATGTGAATAAATTAGATTTACTGGAAGAATGACCTACGTGAGTAATTTTATAATAGAATTCTTTAATTGCACACTGAGAAGTCAGAAATTATGGTGGGTTTTCCTATTGAATTTAGAACCTCACCTTGAATAGGGAATTATAGGCTAAAGCTATTGCAGTGTCTTTACCAGGTAAAGTACTTCTATATGAAAACCTGTGGTGGCATTTCAGTACACTTACATGGTTTGTTTGCAAAGGATATGCATCGCCCACTTTACTTCCTAAGCACACATATAGCTGGACTACATTGTATGTATGGCATGTTGACTATATCAGACATTGGATACACTAGACACATTGATTTAATCCTATTCCCATAGACAAAACCTTCATCCACGTTAATATTTTCTGTAAAGAGCTCCTGTGAAGATTCCCTGGGTCAGTGATCTTTGACTTGATGATATATATTACTGCATTCTTATTACTTTGCCTCCCTACCCAAAAGCTGCTGCTTCATCAGTCACTCTGCAGAGGAACACTGATGCAGCTGTGTGCTCTATAGCTTCCTAACCACTCAAGGAAGTGAAAGAGTTCTGTTACACCTTTAAAAATCTTTGGTGGCTTGAAAACTAGTAGCCTGGCTGTCATTCCTGATGTCTGTCTTGCCATTTAGAGAAGATTCTGATTAAATTCTTTGAACTGCATTTCTCTTTTGTTGGAGTTCAAGTGGATTGAGGGCTGGGGTTCATTTTCGGGCTAAGCCAAAGCAAGTGTTATTTTAAAACTAACACAGAGTGCAGAGTCAAAGCAATCTCCCCACTACAGAGAAACTTCCCAGGTTTATAGAGATGCTCTGTCCCTTTACTGTTCAGTCTTGAAAAAAGAAAACCCACCATTAAAGTGTCTGTAGCTGCTTTGCATTTTATGTTTTTGATACTTTATTCTATTGCAACAGCTGTGTGCAGTATGTATAAATGTATTTTATGGGCATAGAAAACAGTGCTTTCGTATTTCAGTGTGCTTAGGTGGCCTGGAATGGCAATGGTACCCTGACTTGTATCAGTAATAACGTGACCAGCCAAACTAGGGATGTAACTCTCCCCCTTAGTGGACACTAGTGAAGCCTCCCCTTGAGTACTGGGGGCAGTTCTGCGCCCCTTACTTTCATAATGAGATTGAGGAGCTGGAGTGGGTCCAGAGGAGCAATGAGGTTGGGGAAGGGACTGAAGGGAAATTCTGATGAGAGGCTGAGGGAACTGAGGTTGTTTAGCCTGCAGAAGAAGAGACTCAGGAGGGACCTTCTCCCTCTCTGCATCTACCTGAAAGGATGCTGTAGTCAGGTGGGGATCTGGCTCTTGTACCAGGCAACTAGCACCAGGACAACAGGGCAGGGCCTAGAGCTGTGCCAGAGGAGGGTTAGGTTGGAGATTAGGAAGCCCTTCCTCCTGGAAAGGGTGATCAGACCCTGAAATGGACTGCCTAGGGCAGTGGTGGAGTCCTTATCCCTGAAGGTGTTAAGGACAGACCGGCTGTAGCCCTTAGTGCCCTGGTCTGGCTGATGAGGTGATGTTAGGTCACAAGCTTGGCTGGATGAGCTGAGAAGTCTTTTCCAGCCTCAATATTTCTGGGATTCTGTGATCCGTTTGACTAGAACCTCTATTTTGGTAAACAGAACAAGTAAGGCAGTGACCACCTATGTTGTTATATGGTATATAGTTTTGAGTACTAATAACTTTGTGTTGCCCAACAAAAAAAAATAACATTTTTTGGTTGGAAATATTGTGGTCTTTCAAAATAAGCAAATAGTTGCTCTTCATCTTCTTGTTGCTTTTAAGCATTACAGTCTTCTGAAGTGTTGAAAGGATTTTGAAGTATTTTCATGCATTTATACATCTTGACCTGAGTGTCCAGAAGAGCACCCCTTCAGAGTTTTGTTCCTGTAGAGTTTTGTTTCTCTGATCTTAACATTTTACACTTCTTTTAACTTTTATTTAGAGCTTTGATCCACATGCCACTGCTTCTCTATTGATACTCAGTCTTTTCTTCTTATGTTATTGCTGGGACTCAACCATAAGCAACTCAAACTGTGCTAAATGCTCTTTCATGTTGTTCAGTGCTTTGTCTTACCTGGGTGCTTCTAGGCAATGTTGTGTTTTGAACAGCTGCAAGAAAGCCTGGCAGGAAGGGGTCATTGTTGTGCAAAAGAAGGCCCTTCTCACCCAGATGACATTTATCTATACTTCTGCATTTCTTGTTTTGAAATATTAAATATTAGAGACCACACTGAAATAATCTTTTGCAAAGGAATGTTTAAAAATAGCTAAAGTGTCTCTAGAATTGCACAAACATCTAAACATCATCTTTTTGCTGCGCAAACTTTCAGTCTAGTTTATATGCATGCAAATCACAGGAGGAAAGTGGATTTCCCTTACAATTGGGAGAAAAAACAATCGTCTTACATCTTCCTACTTCAAAATGAACCACCCAGCCTATTTAAAGAAGCAGAGAAAATAGAAGACCTATAAGGTCATCACCCTACAAATGTGGGCTTGTCTCCCCCCACAATACATATGTCAGCATTCTAAATCCCTGGAAATAGGACTTTATAAGGAAGCTGCTGACAGACGGTGTTGCTATAATAAGTGTGTGCTTACAAAAGCACTTAGGCCATCCTCAGTGTGTTCAACTTACCAACAACGTTATTTTATCAACTCAGACCAGAAAAAGTGGGCAATCACAGAGTTCTCTGAGTGTTCCTGAGTCTGAGCAGACTCCCGTGCATTTCTTGCCTGAGATACATGAAAAAAAAAAAAAGTAGGTTTATAGTCTTCAAAAACTGTATTTCTAACGTTGATTTCAAGCTGTCAACATACATAATATACCTATGATATGTAATACTTTAGACTAGGACCATCTAGAGAAATACAGACAGATCCTCTCCAAACAAGCAGGAGTGATCCAGAAGCAGCATCTGATCCATGCTGCTGTGCAAACACTCTTAAAGAAAAGCATTTCACATGCTGGAAGCCAGAGAACACTGCCTGGAGCACAGACCCTGCTAACCTGGCTACACAGGCTCTGAACTGGGAGTTACAGTTCTACCAGCAAATGATTTGTACAAGGACCGCCCAAGCTCTTCTTGCAGTTATCTACACTGTTTAACTGTTTGTCTCTTAGCACAGTCCCAGACATGATTTAAAACCATACCAGTGAGCAAATAATGTCTAGCATCCTGTAGAGGATAGTGTTGCAAAGAAGACTGTTCCCAACAGGCAATAAGACCATAATTTTCTGAGACAGAGCAGGGAAGGAGAGTTTAGTTTGAGGCATAGAAGTGTCTGTGCTCATTGGTTTCAGGAGGGTAGATAGTATTCCCACAGTTGTTTTATTTACCTGTATTTACTATTTATACAGTAAAAACATTTGATATTTAGGCAACATGGAGTGTGAGTACAGAAGTTCAGGGCTGCAGTGTCCATCAGTGAAGCCACCACCCGGTGTCCTATGTCCAGTTCTGGGCTCCTCAGTATGAGAAGGAAATGGGTTTGCTGGAGCAAATCCAGCAAAAGGAGAGTACGTTGATGAAGGGACTGAAACATCTCTCCTCTGAGGAGAGGCTGGAAGATCAAGAACTTTCCAGTCTAGAGATGAGGAGGCTTTTTCCCTGAAGGGAAATTTCAAAGAGGACAGAGCCAGGCTTTTTTCATTGTTGCCCAGTGACAAGACTAGAGGCAGTGGGCACAAATGGAAACACAGAAGGTTCCTCTTGAACATCAGTAAGCCCTTTCTCTCTGTGAGGGTGACTAAGTACTAGCACAAGCTACCCAGGAAGATTGTAGAGTCTCCACCCTTGGAGATACTTGGAAGCTATCTGGTGTGGTCCTGTGCAACCCTGTTTGAGCTGGAGTATGGGACAAGAGATCCCTTCCTCCAGAGATCCCTTCCAACTTCAACCATTCCATGTTTCTATGATCCTATGACTGCCATAACTTCAGAAAATCAGAAATTTACACAAGGCAGAAATCCTGACAAGTCAATTCACAGACTTCAACTGAAATATCAATACAATTTTTACTTCCTTCCTAAAAATAACCTCTTCCACCAAACATTAACACATGTTTTCGACATATGTCTACAGAACTCTGTGCTAGATGCAGTGTAGAATTTTATCATGTAATAGGTGATTGACCCCTGAAGACTGTTTCTCACTCTCTGTAACTACATTTCTTTCACTGTCTCATGAACAAAGCTCCCTGTACTGTTGCTGTTTTCTGTGTTATTCACGCAGAAGTGACACAGAATACATTCCAACCCTTAATAAGTGGAAGTAAAGCAGCAGAAATCCAGTTTGTGCTGTATATTCTTCAGCTTTACTCAAGAGATCAGTGTAGTAGCTGTGTGAGTCATCATGGAATGGCTTTTCATCTCCAAATCCATTTGGAAGTCTATTTGCAAAAGGTGAAGAATCTCTAAAGTTAAAAATACACTTCTAATGTTAAAGATAATATTCTTTCCTCATGACCCTCAGCAGCATGAATAATTTAACTCCTTTTCCAACCACTTACAAAATGTACCAGGCACATTTACTGTCTCTACTCAGGATAGGCATGTGCTGGCATTTCACGTACTGAGTGCTGGCACTTCAGCAGAAAGCTAGGCTGTCCATTGCTTAGATAGAATTGACTAGATACACTGTTCACTTTTGTATGTGCATAGCAAACCTGTACTTAATGGTTCAGAGTAATTCACAAGCTTCTATGAATATAGCTCCTCTCATAAGCTTAAGATCAGACTGAACTCTATTTCCTGTTTCTGTTGATGGGGAACAGAGTGAGACCAATTAAGCAGGAAATGCATCTCTGATCTCCTGAATTAGAACTCAGGCATTGGTCCTTCTTAATGTTCATGCATCCCTAAAGGACAGCATAGGAAATGCTTGGCATGGTAAAAATATAACTACGGGGCCTCTGAAGAGAGTAGACACTGGAATATGATGAAATGGTGAAGGGAAATGGTTTGGCTTGTGGAATGGAGATTGGCAGCCAGCTGACATCTTTCAAGAGCACAGTTCCCTATGCAATTGGTTTATAGGAACTGGAGTAAATGCACTGAAGTGGATGATGCACTTCAGCCATGTACAGCCTGTACCTTCATTAGCTTATGTTACCGTGCACACTAGAAAATACAGGTAATTTTAAAACTGAGGATGATAATTAGAGCTCTTTGAGTAACAGGAACAGGTTAGTCATGAATAAATTATCAACATTTGGTACAAATCAGTCATCAAATGAATTCAACAAATACCATTTGACCAGCCTATACACTGATGAAGAAATGAAAAATTATTCACTGAACAAATTGAGGGACAAAAATGCCCAAATCCATGAAATCAGCTTCTGGGAAGTTATTTGCTTAACTCTAATACTACTTCACCTCATTAGGATTATTCTTGCTAAAGCGTTATATATGAAAAGTATAAAGTGATAAATAGGTTTGCTTTGCCTTCTGGAATCCTGACGAAGAGGATTGAGCAATAACTTGATGAGCAGAAAAAGAAATGTCACAGATTATGTATCAGGGGTTTGACTGGATTTCTTGTATTGCTCCAGTGTTTTTGCAGTGTCTGTAGCTTTGTATTAAGGAAATCTCTTAGTCAGGCATGGTATTTCAGGACTGTTACCAGTCATCAGCACAGCCATGAAGGATTATTTTGCCCAGTTGTGCACAATTTGTTAAATGTGCTCTTGCGAAAGAAGTGAGTGTAGCAAAGCAAATCTTCCAAGTGTCTGTTTGATGGCAGATGCAAATAGAATCATAAGGTTGAATTGGATCTAGTGGCAGGGAATACGCTTTCTTCAGCTTCTTCTGGATAGTTCTCTCACATACTGATCACCAGATTTCAGTTATTAGAGTAATTTGCCTTTTTTTCTCTAATTCTGGATTATAATCTCAGAATGAGATTTTTTTCCTTCTGTGGGATAGACATGGTTTGGGTTTTCGTATTGCCTAACTAAATCAATTAGCAAACCAACTCAATGTCAGAAATTATGGCCCTCGTTAAAGCTTGTTCTCTTCCTACCTTTGCCAAATGGTTTCATTTTCTGATAATTAAACTCCTTTAGCCTAACTAGCATCTTTTAATCACTTTAAAGAGTGCCTGTTGGTAGCTTAATGGATTGTTATATATAGAAAGGCAGATTAGATGATGATCTAATGTCTCAAATTTAGACAGTACAATATTATGAAGAATTCTCATCACTACTTATTACCTTCTTTTGATCTGGAAGCAGAAAATGGTCTGCCTAATCAAAACTGCTTACATGAACTACTACCTGGGTAATATGGACTAGCACACTGAGATGTATTTCCACAAAAGAAAGGTATCTCCAAAATACTCTAAAGCATGCTTTGGAGACCTGAATTTTGTAAGTAGCCCCACTGGTTGTATGCACTGTCAAGTTAGGTTTAGCGTCATGTGTCCTGGGCTGCACTAAAAGAAGCAGTGACAGTTGGTCAAGGGAAGGGATTCTTCCCCTCTACTCTGCACTTGTGAGACCTCACCTGGAGTACTGTGTACATTTCTGGAGTCCTCAATATAAGAAGGACATACTGCTCCTGGAATGAATCCGGAGCATATCAATTCAAATGATCAGAGGACTGGAGCACCTCCCCTACAAGGACAGGCAGAACAAGTTGGGGTTGTTTAGCCTGGAGAAGAGGTGGCTCCCAGGGGACCTTCTAGCAGCTTTCCAATCTCTGAAGGGGGCTACAAGAAAGCTGGGGTAGGGTTTTTTGCACATGTGTGTAGCGAGAGGACAAGGGATGCAGACTTGAATAGGGGAGACTGAGATTGGGCATGAGAAAAGAATTCTTTCCTGTGAGGGTGCTGAGATGCTGGAACATGTTGCCCAAGGATGTTGTGGCTGCTCCATCCCTGGAAGTGTTGAAGGTCAGAGGTTAGATTTGGCCCTGAGTAACCTGATCAGTGAAGGTGTCCCTGCCTCTGCAGAGTGGTTGGAACTGGATAATCTTTAAGGCTCTTTCCAACTCCAGCCAATCTGTGATTCTGTGATCATAACGAGAGTTTAAACCCAATCTTGAGGCACAAAGAAAGTAAAGGAAAAAACACGTTGTTTGTCCAATTTGTCTGTGTAACTGGCATTTTGTAATTCTGTACCTATTTGTGTGATGCTTGAATGTGAATGACTGCAGGACCAAGAGCACAATCAGTGATTAGGAGCCCATAGGTTTGGTTCAAGTGATGTTCAATAATAGAAGAGTCACTGAACTGCCTCAACTAAGAGTTAATTTCACTTTTTTACCTCCTGAAGTCTAGCAAGGTTGGTGTACTACAAGCAAAAAGACCCAGATGCAAGAATCTACCATTAGGATTGCCCCATAACAGTTTTTGTGTGAACTGCTGCTGACAGGCATAGCTAAAGACTTCTTCAAGTATTCTTAATCCATTCTGTGGATGATAGCCACCTAAAACCAAACAAAAGACCCCAAACCAACAACAACAAAAGTAACAAACCAAAGAAACCACTCACCCTTCTCTCCCCTCCCCCCTAGAAAACTCTAGAAACTGCAGACTTGAATTTGAGTTAATGGAGAAAATGAGAATTACGGAGGAGTTGAGGCCCCATCCCTGGAGATCTACAAGGTGGGGCTGGACAAGGCTCTGGACAATGTGATCTAGTTGATGCTGTTCCTGCTCACTGCAGGGTGGGAATACTTGATGACCCTTGGAGGTCTCTTGCAATCCAGGCCAGTTTACGGTTCTATGTTATTAGCACTGATAAAGGAATATGGGAACTTAAGCCGATAAGACAGGTAATATAGCTGTAAAAATTAGTTCCTGCTACTTCTAATTGAAACTGTAATTTTGCTTCTCCTATTTCTACAGCAGTGTTAGTCATATTTTTCCAAGTGCTTCGATGAACTCTGATAAAAAGAGCTCTGAGGTGAATAATGATTTGCTCAGCTATAGCTCATTGCCGTTGATTTTGTTTTTACAAATTATAAGGTTAATGTACCAGCCTGTCCAGTTATGACCCTCTGACATTATTGCTGTTCTCTGGGGACTAAAAGCCTTCCTCCTGAAAAGTTTACTGCTCCTTTTTTGCCACTTTAGTTCTTCATTTCCTTTGATGTAGATGCAGAGCAAAGAAGCCAGGCTTAGTTTTGTAGATTTGGATGTACAGACCTCAAGGACGTTTTTGTTCTGCATCAATCTGTCTTTATATTGATATACACTACACTAGTGTACACTGGCTCTCAAACTGTACTTTCAGAGCCTTGGGTAGACAGAATTGTATCGGTAAGTGATCTGGTTTTTTTGTCTCCCTGGTAAGACCAGCATCTGCAGGAGTCAGCTCTGTTTTGACATATGACAGCAGGATGGCAAACTGTTTCCTCTCATCAATAAGTTACTAATCAAGAGATTGTGGCAAGCAGCAGTCTTCCCCTAGCTGAGTAGTGTTTTTCCATACTGCATGGAAGAACATTAAAACTTTATTCAGAAGCGATTGAGGTCAGCATCTCTGTTTGCTTGATGGTGAGGGCAGTCAAGTCGTGAAGAAAGCTCTGCCAAAGACAGGAAATAACCTAGCACTTCACCTACTCAAGTGAAATATTGCCCCATCCCAAGCATCTCAAGGATGTGTTTTTCATAGCTGTCTGTGTGACAATAGGAACTAGAAATTAGCAGATTAGGATCAGGAAAGTGAAAAGTGTTTAAACCTACTGACTGTAGTAGCTTCGCCATTCATTAATTTGTAGTGCCAGATGTCGCCAACTTACACAGGCACCTCAATCTTAGAGATGCTAGACAGGGGAAGAACACATGTAGCTGCTATTCTGCATAAGCATATTACAGCTTCTTTCAGTGGGTTAAATTGCTTTTCTTCCAATCCAACTTGTTAAATTAAAACAGAAGTCCCCACTATTATCTCAGCATCCATAATCATCTTTCCGTGTCTGGTTTACCAAAGAGCAATCTGTGTGTTAAATGACATGTTCCTGCCCTTGTTGCTGCTGTGTCTGCTGCAGAAGAGAGTAGCTTAGTGTTCCCTGATCACATTGATATTCTGAACCAGCCAACACTGCAGGCAACAGGTGAATTCAACTGTGGTATAACCAGAGGGGAAAAAAGAAATTAAGGTCATTTAGGAACTTAACAAAGAAAGAATTAAGCTAATTTCCCCTTAAATTCTACCAGAGCTGCCTGAACCTTCACTCCAAAACAGCTGCAGAATGACTGCAAGCATTTGCCTAAGCTGCTAGAGGAAAAGAAGACGCCACAGCACCTTGTGGTTACATTTGCTCCCCTGCTTTCTTGTCCACTACTTTGTTTGCTGTAATATTTAAGCTCTGGTTTGTTAAACATGTAAGGAACAAAGGGACTTTGTCTTGACTGTTACAGAATCACAGAATGTTATGGGTTGTAAGGGACCGTGTAAAATCATTTAAGTCCATCCCCCCTTGCTGAAGTACTCCCATGCACAGACTAGAGCTCCCCAGTAACACTGGTTTATCCTGCAGAGAGAATTGAATGTCAGTGGTTTGAGTGGATAGAATCATAAAATCTAGTACAGAAATGGGTTAAAATCAAATAAGCATAGAAATTGAAGCAGTTAATCAGGGCTTTATAGTGTAGGGACACATCCTACACCAGGATGACCACGTACTATAAGAAAAAAAATATAACTCATTTATAGTGTGTCCCTTTGTGACCCACAGCCTCAGCTCTGCAGTCAGTGTGGAGAGTCAAGAGACTTCACCTCAAGCAATGTTATGTCTGTCACAGAATAAAAACAAACTCCTCCGAGTTGTCATTCTCTTTTTCCTCTCAACTTTTGCTCTTGTCACGTTGCATTATACACAAATAACACAAATATTGAAGGCATGCCCTCTGGTTAAAGAAGGAAACAACAACAAGAGCTCTCACACAGCATGCCAACGTGAGCAGGGTTTAATAATAGATAATTGGAGAGTTTATTACCAAAACCTAATAATAAAAAAAAAAGAAATCTTGATTGACAAATATAGTGATAACTATAAGAATTTAAGAAGGCCCACCAAACCAAAGTAGTGAGCTTTGTAATGATTATTCTTTTCTCATCCCTTCAGCCATTTTTTGCTCAGCTGATGAGCAGTCTTATCTATTCCCAATTTCTATTAGGATGTTTTGTTGTGCCCGTGCAAAAATCAAAATACTGAAACCATGCAATGTCCTCCTCTGTCACCTATTCAGTGGTTGCAACTCAAGGACAAGAATATGTGACAATATTGATCATCAAAAAGAAAAAAGTGTCTTGAGCAAATTAATAGGAGCGTTCTTGTGAAAGAGGGTGCAGAAAGAACCAAACATCATAGAATCATAGGATCATCATGGCTTGAAGGGACCTTCAGGATCATCAAGTCCAGCTCTCATCCCAGCCTCTCCTTAAGCCCTAGACCATGGCCTCAGATGCTCGATCTACTTGTTTTTTAAACACTTCCAAGGATGGTGGTGACTCCACCACCTCCCTGGGCAACCTGTTCCTGTGCCCAGCCACTCTCTCAGGAAAGATCTTTTCCCTAAGATTCAGTCTAAACTTCCAGTGATACAACTTGAGGCCATTTCTCTTCATCCTAGCATTAGTAATTTGAGATCACTCGGAGTAATTACCATCCCTCAGAGCTGTTCTTCTTCTGAAGACATGTTAGACTTGTATACATACTGGATTATATTTTACAAAGGTTCTGCAATACTCATCATATATTTCTGTAGCATCTGTGCAGAGATTCTTTTGACCTGAGATGAATGTGTAGAAAAGCACAGGATTCCATGTGACTAAGCTGCTTCTTTTCTCAAGAAACAAACCACTGTTTTGAGGAGTATTTTGGATAAAAAATGTAGAAGTATATGACAGTGGGACGACAATATGCAGTGAAACAATCCTAGGTTTTCTTTCCGTCAGTGTAAATTTAGAATAATTCCCTTAAAGCCCAGGCTTTCAGCTGAGTGCACAGAGGCAGATGGCAGAACACTCTCTGCAGAAACTCAGTGAAGCAGATTGCACACTGTGGCAGTGGGTGGTTAAATGCAGGAAGGTCAGAGTTCAGTCTGTGGGCACTCCTTAAACTTTGTTGGATGTGGCTGGGGTACATTATAGGAGACTTGAGTCTGGCTTCCAGAGTATTTGCATAAACTTATTACAGAATTACAGGTCTTAAAGGAAATTGATAAGATCATTCAGCCCAAACATCAATGTCATCAGAATCTAACTCCAACTTTTTGCTTTTCTTGACTATTAAGACCTCCAGTACAGAAGACTCTGTAGCCTCTTCAGGTAAACTGTGATACTTTACTTAAAGTTGCCTTTACAGCTGCAAGTTTGTTCTTTGTGTATATCCCTAATCTTCCTTGACACAAGTGATTGTAGAATTAAAGAATGGCTGGGGTTGGAAGGAATCTTAAAGATCATCCAGTTCCAACCACCCTGCAGAGGCATGGACACGTTCACTAGATCAGGTTACTCAGGGCCCCATCCAAACTCTGGCCTTTAACACTTGCGCGTGCGAAAAATCCTACCCCAGTTTTCTAGCCCCCTTCAAATATTGGAGAGCTGCTTGAAGGTCACCTGGGAGCCTCCTCTTCTCCAGGCTAAACAACCCCAACTTGTTCTGCCTGTCCTTATAGGGGAGGTGCTCCAGCCCTCTGATCATTTGAGTTGATTTCCTCTGGACATGTCCAGGAGCTTTATGTCTTTCTTACGCTGGGGACTCCAGAAATGTACACAGAGCTTCGGGTGGGGTCTCAAAAATGCAAAGGGGGAGAATCCCCTTCCCTCAACCATCACTGTTTTTTTTGATGTAGGACACATTGCACTTTCAAGCGTGCACTGACAGCTCCTGTTAAACTTGTGGTCCCCCAGCAGCCCTCCTCAGGGCTGTCCTCAGTCCTTTCTTTTCCCAATCTGCATTTGTGCATGGGATTGTCTCGACCCAGGTGCAGAACTGTGCACTTGCCCATGTTGAACTTTGTGCAGTTTGCATGATCATACCCATTACTACTTCTCTTTTTACTTTATAAACAAAATAAGCCAAATTTCTCCCTGTTTATTTATTAGTATGTTATGATTCACTATGAGGTCACTAATTAAGTTCAGCCATGATAAAGTGGAGAACTTTGTGTTACCTTAGCAATCTCTTTCATTACAAGTGCATGTTGAAAGTTTAGAAAATAAACACTTATGTAACATTAGGTTGACAATATTCAGAGGCATTCTTGATGCATAGCTATGTCTTTAAACTCTGCTTTAATTCTTTGAAAAGCTAGATTAAATAATATTCTTGAACATTTAAACAGCCTGAAAATAAGCAAAGAATTTGTAAAAAATTAATTACATTAAGTGAATGAAACTTCTAGATTCTGTGCTAAAACAGGACCGTCTGGAGATAAACAGACATAAATGCCCCATAGTGAAGATTTCTGAGATACACAAGGAAGATCTTTCTCAGAATGAGATCAAGTTATAGTTTAAACATCAGCATGCTGCACGAGCCCACATCAGTGCAGTGTCAGATCTATGGGGTGACTTCAGCTGCCCAAGATACATTTTCTGATGGATGTGCCTGATGTTAAGCACACAGATTTCAGTGGTTTTTTATCAACCTTCATAGACTCCAGTGCTTTTACCTATAAATGTTAACCTGATGCAAAATAATTAATTCATAGTTTTTGAGGGGCAAGTAATCATTGAAAACTTGAAATTAGAAGCAACAGAAGTTAGGTGAATCAGAGCATTCAAGATAAGATTTCATGGGCTCTGCATTGTTCTGAAAAGGAACCAACACTTTAAAGAGCTTCTGGATTTCTAATATGGTTGTGTAATTCCAGTGTCTGTAGAAGGCAATGTGAAGAAACCTTCCTGTCTTATATCATTTGTAATACCCAGTCATGAATCTAATATCATCTTGAAAGATAATGAAAAAAGAATAATGGTACAGTTGTTCTTCAGTTGAATAATTCTTTTCAATCTTTTCATTTGTTTCTTGAGGGTTCATTGTTTTCTGTCCCTTTAAACCATGCCCAGATGCGAAGTTTTATGCAGTGATGAATTTGTATTCCAGTGCTGGAATTTTCATGTTCTCATCCTTTCTGGTAAATTGAGGGACAAAAAGCCATAGGACCCTGAGTCAAAGTCCAGTTAAACATTTCATCAATTTTTGAAGTAGGCAGCCATATAGTACAGGCAGCTAGAGGTTGGACTGACAACTGAATGATCACTTTAACAGCTGCTTCATTTCACTATATCTTGCCTCATAAATTTTATTTTTAATAAGCCTGCCTGTAACACCACTAAAAATGACCTTCACAGACCTACTAGAATCTACAGTGGTGATCAAAATAGCTTTCTTGGACCGGATATAATATCATGGTGACCATAGCATGGTGTGAAATATATTGTACTAACTCCTAGCAAGAATATTCAGTGTTTTTATGCTGCAAGATTCTTGTGGTAGCTGTGCAAGTAATCGTCTGTCTTCAACTCATACTAATCTGGACATCTTCCTTGGCTTTAATGGTGAATGGCCTGGGATTTAGAAGTTGTTTTTAGGAGTTGTATGCTGTTCTACAATACGAAAGTGAACTGTGTGATAAACTAACAGTAAAGATGCTGCTAATTTTTACCCTGCCTTCTGAAGTAGAGGAAATAATTTAATCCTTGCCATGTTGTGGACACTCAATATTTTTTATATTCGGTATTTTTTATCAGTGCATCCAAAAAGAATACAAATGTCCTGCTGAAAGGTGTAATGTAGCCTCCACTTCTGCTGCTAGACATCTGTAACATTTTTCACTGAAAGCAGAGCTTTACTTGCTGAAAAGCCTAAAAAACCAACCAAAACTAGGATCATTTTAATTCGTTATTCACATTCTAAAAGCAGCCAAGACCAAGACTTGTGTGTGTTGTGCATGGTCCAAAGCCAACAGCAAATTGGTCCGGGCCATCTTTAAAATAGGGCATGAAAAAACCAGTGGGGGGTTGTACATGCAGATGGAGTAAAAGAAAGCAAAACAATGGTATATAAAACAATATGCTTAGTTCAACAGCTTCCCCATCAAGTTCTTTATACAAGCTTGGAGTGTAGCAGAATTTTTGTGAGGACTGATCATTTTGCTGTTGTTACTGGAATGGAGAGAAAATCTTTGTTTCTTCCACAGCTCTGTCCACAAGTTGTGTGATTCCTTCCCCACACTATGGCCCGAGGCATGTGTTGGGTTTGGAAGTTGAGCTTTATGGACTGTCTTTTATGCTGTATGTCTTTGAGGCTTGACTGAAGACACACTGAACATTGGTAATCCTCAAAATCTGAAAATATGCTCTGGAGTCAATGAACAGCTGGATGAGTTGCAGCACGAGTTCTGCTGATGCTCTTTTAATTTGCTGCCCAGACCCAGCGTGGGAGTTGGGGCAAATGGCACCATTCCAGAAGAGAAATCACAAATTAAGTTCCTGAAGAAAAGAGTTTATAATGCGATTTCTGCAGTATCACAGCCCTGAATTTACTCAAATGAATTTTCTTCCTTTCTTACATCTTTTTCTCTGCTATTGCCTTTGTAAAACACTTTCAAAGCCTCCTTCTAAAATGAATGGAAAGTGCTGGAAAGGATTTCTGCAAACAAGCCTCTTGCCAAATTACTTATGACAGTATTCTAAAAGCTGAGGGGGGTACTTCTGCTGAAATATTTGTTTAAAAAAACACACAATTAACATCCTTATTTCTCTGTGCTGATACTTCTGTAGAAAATGTTTGATTGTACAATTATGCTTGTAACTCTGTACTCCTGCTATAGATTAATGCCCTGTCAGTGCTGCAGCAAGCAGATGTTCTCCCAAGTCTTAAGTAAACCTGTTTGGTCAATAACAAACCCCAGCTACTCCAAGGATGACTTAAGGCCATAAGCAAGCACCTTACCCAGCCCAGCTGTGTTCATAGAATCATAAAATCATCATGGCTGGAAGGGACCCCCAGGAACATCAAGTCCAACTGTCATCCCAACAGCTCCCTAATCTGTAGACCATTGCCTCAGGTGCTCTATCAGTTTTTAAACCCCTCCAGGGACAGTGAATCATGGTTCTCTGATAAGTGTAAAAATTCTGTCATAGCGATTTGCTGTTCTGTCTTCTCTTTAGCAGGATAAACTTTTTTGTAATGGCTTTAATATTATAATAGCTTTATTATTTGCTGTTTTGTCTGTGTTTAGAATTTGTCATACCTTTGTCTCAGGTTCTGATACTCATCTTGTTCTTCTGGTACAGATTAAAGAGCACCTGGCCAAGGGACAGAGGACATTAGCTGGTGATGGCATGTCCCAAGTAACAAAAACGCTATTGGATTTAACTCAGAGGAAAAACTTTTATGCGGGGGACCTCCTTATTTCTGTGGAAATTCTCAGAAATGTTACAGACACCTTTAAACGAGCAAGTTATATCCCAGCATCTGATGGAGTACAGGTAAGGTAAACATTGTTAGGGTAATGTTTCAGTTATTGATAGAATTAATGTCATTATCATAGAATTATAGAATCATCATGGCTGGAAAGGACCTCCAGGATCATCAAGTCCAGCCCTCATCCCAACATATCTCTAACCCCTAGACCATGGTATCAAGTGCTACATCTACTCACTTTTTAAACACCGTCAGGGATGGTGACTCCATCACCAACCTGGGCACCCTGTTCCTGTGCCCAGCCACTCTCTCAGGAAAGAACTTCTTCCCATGATCCACTCTAAACCTCCTCCGATGCAACATGAGGCCATTTCGTCTCATCTTATCCTTAGTAATTTGGGAGAAGAGACCAGCACCATCCTCGCTACAATTTCCTTTCAAGTAGGTGTAGAGAGCAATGAGGCAAGTCATCCATTTTCACACTATCAGATAAGGTTGGAAGGACCTCAAGGATCATTCTGTTCAACCCTTTAGTTTTACCGACTGGGGAAACAAAAATCTTCTGAATGATAAACATTATCCATTTAAAACTGAAGATCTAAAATACAAAAAACCCTCAGATACATTGAATGAGAAAACATATCCAAAACAGTGCAGCAAGTGGAAAATGTCAAATTCTTTCCAAAATTTTCAGTAATTTTCAAGGTTTGCTTGGATTTGGTCTTCTCCAGCCTCAATTATTCTGTGATTGATAGGGATATGTAGCTGTTTGTTTTTTCACTAAGCAATTCACTAGTGTTGCTTCTTCCAGTTTGTTTCAGTCCAAAAATCTGTCCGCAGTGTTTAGTTATGTAATTCTGGCTTTGCTTGTTCAGTTGACATAAACAAATCTCAAGAAAAGTGCACAAAAGTGATGGAACATACATTTCATGGTGCTTTTCAAATGCCTTCTGTTAGATAAACTCTTCTTGTGCAAGTTGCCAACCAAAATTATTATCAGAGGGAAAGGCACTGTGACTATTCCTGCCTAATGAGCTACATAACTCATGGTGTTATGTCCAGATCAGGATATTGTTTTCATCTGAGAATTTTAAACACTTTTCAAAGACTGCAGGTTTACTGAAAGAGAATCCGAAGGAAGCAGATGTGTGTATTATTTATGTAAAAGTTTCATGGTAACGTATGACTGAATAATCATAGAATGGCCAGGGTTGGAAGGAACCAGTCCCAATTCCCCTGCAGAGGCATGGACACCTTCACTAGATCAGGTTACTCAGGGCCTCATCTAACCTGGTCTTGAACAATTTCAGGGATAGGGCAGCCACAACTTCCTTGGGCAACCTGTTCCAGCATAACTGGTAATCGTATTTTTGGATATTCTACATAAACAGCACTTCCACCCCCCATTAAAACTGAGAAAGTAAAAATATATACATCTGAGTATTGTTTATTATCATTTCTATCCATGTGGATAATTCCTCTACTCTCCACAATGTCTGGCTTAGATCCAATATTAATATTCATGACTAGTGTAGAAGATGTGACTTGGAGACTCCAAAGCAAGAAGAATAAACAGAAAAGTGAGATCACAGTTTCATGCTAATTATTCCAAAAAAATGATGCTAGTACTTGACGTGCTGCATAGAAAATGCCATGTGTTCAGGTAGACAGATACCAAGAGCAAAACAGAGTTTCTAGAGTATGCATCTCTAGAGCCAAGTTATTTATTATATTACTCTATTTGCATATTGTAGCCCTTTTTTTCCCCAACAATATTTATGAACACATTGCAAATACTGTGTCAGGAAGAAAAAGAACTGCCTATGTATGAGGCAGTTAAACAATGTAGAAGGTATTGTGCATCAGTGACTGAAAGTACAGCAGTGCAGTAGCAGAAACAGCAGAAGACAAGATTACTGCAATCATTTTACAGCCATGCAATCATTCTACAAGCAAGGTATTTTTCTTAATGTAGGAGTTAATTTAAAACCAATCATGTAGGTACACTGAGGCTACATGATGCACTGGCTAAGGTGTGAGGTACTCATTGCTGCTACTAATGTAAGAAGGATGCTACGTGGGCAATAATTAAAATTTTAGATAAGCTTCAAGTAAGATGCATTTTGGGGAACTTTCCAGTACTAGTTTAACAGTACTTGGACTACTTTCTCAGGGGAGGATGGCAGGAAAGGAACTCCCTTCCAGGATAGGATGGGAGTGAGTTATTCAATCCCCTGATCCAGCAACCAACAGGAAGCAAGGTTTCTCTGCAGGGTCCTTTGGTGTCAGTCAGTGATTAACAGGCTTGCCCAGTGCTGCTTCTCCCACCCTCCCCCTCCAGCACATACTCCCTATGTTGAAGTCCAAAAGGGGAGGTGACCTAAGACTGTCCATTAATTCTTCCTAGGCAGGAATTCTGCTCCAGCTATATGAAAGGATTTCTGACAGCTTTATTCTTGCAGAGAGGGTCAAAGAACTTGAACTGGAATAGACAACTGCAGCCATTATATTACAGAAGAAAAAGACTGAAAGGAAGGAAATTAAATTAGGAAGACATAGCTGTCCATTCCTGACTGGCATTATCCTCAGGAAGGACTGGGCAAAACCAGGCTCTGGCTGTCACAGCATTCTCTATAGTGGTCACTTCAGTAAGTCTATCCATGAAAAGAGGAACTTGATCCTACTAGGAAGTCCAGTGTTTGTTGTGGAAATACAATCAGATCACATCCATAATGCTTCTGAAATTTATCCTTTGTCCCAGTCAATCGGTTCACTAAAGGGCAATGCTGTTTCTGGCAGCATTAATGGAATGAGCTAGAGAAGAATCAATTTAGGTGAAAGACTCTCTTTAACCTCGATTTCTCTGTCACATTTTTGGAGTGCATGTTCATTACTGAAGCAACAAAGCTGTTTAATAGTCTCTCTATTTAATTCACAAAGCATCAGTATTACAGACTGAAAAATCTTTGTGCAACCTAGCCTCCACTGCTGTCATCAGTGACATCAAGCAGAGACAGAAATGGAGAATAACAAATCTCAAGAAGCAAGATATTGTTGCCACTAGGTTCATATGAAGCTCAACAAGGTTCTGGGCAACATGATCTATTTGAGATGTCCCTGCACACTCCAGGGGACCAGATGACCTTTTGGAGGTCCTTCCAACACAGACCATTCTATGATTCTAAGAGTTATGGTTTGCTAGCAAAATGTATATTAAATTGGTTATTGCCCATCTTTTGTTTGTACTTGAGTGTAGGATTATTGATAAAGGTTTTCACATATTTTTCTATTCATTATTGGACATTATAATGCTTTCACATAACTAAAATAAGCATAAGATATAATGAGCATTTAACACTTCTAGCAAAACAACCTAATTTATACCTCCTGAGTGATTTTCAAGCAATCTAGGCTACTCTCCGACTGATCTCATTGTAAAGACATGGGTACTTTTGTAATTAAGACTTTGACTGCTTCTGCAGGGAATCAGTGGCTGTGATGTAGTCCAAAACTAGCTTTGAACCAGCCTCTTAATATGACAAATTATCTTACACTGAGCTCTGCTCTGCTGGCACTGTAACAAGTTCAAGTCAGATAAAATATCCATCCACTGCATCTCCATGGGTTACTCCTGAAAAGCACAGAACAATTTGTTTTCAGACGTGTTCTCCTCAGGCAAAATCACAATCAGGCTGACTCTGCCTCATAGAACTTGTGGCCAAAATCATAATGTCCTAGAGTAGCCGTAGCTGTGGTTATGGAGTCATAAATCTGCTTTGGCCAGCACAGTTTATTTTGCTTGGGGGACCAATAAAGCTGAAGTCACATTTACATAATTATGATTTCCCAACCTGATTAAACTAGCAAATCCTTTGGAAAGAATGTACATGTCACTCTTTTGGGTTTGCTTTTCTTTGCAACTGAATACCTGAAAGAGGTGAAATATATTTGTGGTACATAAGCAACATGTAGCTGTGTTTTCCTCTTCCTAGTTTGAAAATTTCCCTTCTGTATATTTGCAAATTCAATCAAACCATGAGAATATTGTTCTTTCATGTCCTGTCTTCAACTCTCACCCTTCTTTGCCTCAAGCACTGGGACAGTTTCAGGCCCTTTGCTTCAAGAAAGAGATTGAGGTGCTGGAGCAGGTCCAGAGGAGCAACAAGTCTGGGGAAGGGACTGGAGGGAAATTCTGTTGAGGAGGGGCTGAGTGAGCTGGGGGTGTTTAGCCTGGAGAAGACTCAGGGAGGACCTTTTCCCTCTCTGCAGCTCCCTTGAATGGAGGTTGTAGTCAGGTGGGGGTTGGGCTCTTGTACCAGGCAACTAGCACCAGGACAAGAGGGCAGGGCCTGAAACTACACCAGGAGAGGTATAGGTTGGATGTTAGGAAGCCCTTTCTCATAGAAAGGGTGATGAGAGCCTGGAATGGACTGTCCAGGTCAGTGGTGGAGTCCCCATCCCTGGAGGTGTTTAAGGGCTGTGGCCCTTAGTGCCCTGGTCTGGCTAATGTGGTGATGTTAGGTCATGGGCTGGGCTGCATGATCTTAGATGGCTTTTCCAGCCTCTGATTCTATGAATGACCAGTGAATTCTTGTCCTTTTCACTGGAGCTGACTGAGCCATTTCCTTTCTTTAATTCTGTGTTACTGAAGCTTGTAGATGTTTTCCTTCTGAATTTCAGTGAGAAAAGCATGATATTTTCATTAATGTACAGGATTATTTTGCCCAAATTCACTAATGTCACTCTCTTCTTTATTAAATTTGCCAAGTTAGGGTAATTTGTGTCCGTGTAAATTTTATGTTTAGCATAATTGACTTCCTAATGGTGAGGCAAAGATGGATCCTCTTGCTTCAGTGTTAGGACTAGCATAAAACAGGAAAAACATCTGTATGTGAAAATGCTTTTCATGTTAAAAAATAAAGTTTCACAGGCCATACTTAATGTTGTATCCTATCAGGTATTACCTTTCTAGTTGTAAGGTGTAAAAGACACCTCAGAGCAGGGCCATCCTCTACTAGATCAGGTTGCCCAGAGCCTTGTCCAGCCTCTCCTTGAATATCTCCTGCATGCTTTTTAGTTTTAGAATTAAAGTGCTTCTTAAAACTTATTTGAGCCAAATTTACCCCTGAAATGGCTAGAAGAGATGTGCAGGTGAAGGAATGACCATTAATTCAAGATCAAATAAGGACCTATGATTAGTATTGCACTTAAAGGTTATTCAGAGTCTGTTAATTGCTCTCGTCAGCTAACATCAGTGGAAACTGCATGTATGCTTTGTGAAGGAACAGATAAATTCTAATTGGCAGGATATGGACCAAATTGCCATTCTCCACAGAAAACAGTATGAAGCTGGAAGAGCAGACTGTATAATCCTTAGCTTTCAAAATGAAGACACTGAGAATACAAACTGGTATAGAGAGAGCAGACAAAATTGGGAAATTCTCCTCAAATTTTTGGAAGAAAGTAATTTTGTAAGATGCAAGCTAGATCCTCTAGCTTTTAGGTTTTCCATCACAGTTAAAAGGAGAATCGGGTAAAAAAATTAAGAGTTTAAAGTCAAAGAAACAGAAATGTATTGTTTCTTTTTCCTGTTGAAATTATTAGATGAATAGAGGCAAAATGAACTCTAAAAAATAAGGTGAGGTGCACCTGGTTTCATACAATATTTATCAATGAAATACCATTGATACCCTAATGATGGTCATTAACACTCACTTTTATGTTTGGAATAGAGACTAGTGACCCTAAGAATACTGTTTCTTTTGTAGCTTTGTTTATTTGCAGAGTATGTTGTCTTCCAGTTTCTGGAATCAGAGCGACTGGAAAATACACCACCATCATATTTAGCAATCTTGCAAGTCTAAATAGGTTCTTATTTTTATACAAAGCAGCAGCATAGAACTTGATGATGTAGCCAGAAATGAACAATCAGCCATCACACAGATGTTGCACTAGAGTCTAATATATTGGTTTTGTTATCTGATCTCTTCTATTGACAGAAAATAGGCTGCTGACCTGCATCTGTAATGGGAAAGGGAAACTTGCTTATTGTTGTTTTAAGGATATGGCTGTTTATGTAATTGAAAGTAATTTTACTTTGTTCTTTAATGGATTTTTCAGAACTTCTTTCAAATCATTAGTAACCTTTTAGATGAAGAAAACAAAGAGAAATGGGAGGATGCACAACAGGTAAGTCTTGCTGTTTGTAACTAACGAATTAAGAATGGTGGGAACTCTGCATCATGATTTCCACTGCATCAGACGTCATATAGGTTTTCAGTAAGTCACGGCAAAGTAGAATGTATGACTTCAAAGTCAGGTTAAATTAAACCAACACTGTCCTGTAGCTGAAAGGAAATCATACCTGAGATCGTATTTTGGAAATAACTGATCCTTTTCAGTAAAAGGAGTTAAAAAAGGAGAAAAAGGAGTAGTTGCAGAACCTGTTGTCCAATTCCTTAGATAAAGTTGTATTAAGAGTATAAGGTAATTCCCTTGATGAACAGATTTCCATTGCATTCCACGGGGTTATTCATTATGATGTACATCATTCATGATGCTGTAATGAAGTCCATATGAAATCTGAAGAATTCAGCTTAACACTAACTGCAGTGCTGCTTTTATTAAACAGGACACGTCAGAACTCACCTAAAAAACTCATATGACTCCATCAAAGAACTTACAGACATTGAAACAGTAGCCTGTTTTTAATAGCTTGTATTTGGGAGAACAGTTGTGATCCTTAAGACTGAGAAATGCTTCTACTGAGAGCATGATAGGGCAATGTTAATATCTGTGAACAGGATCATAGAGCTATCAAATGTATTCCCAGACAAACAGCAGTGACAATGGAAATGGCCTCAGGTTGCACTAGAGGAAGTTTAGATTAGGAAAAAATCTTTATTGAAACAGTCATCCCACCTTGGAACAGGCTGCCAGGGTGGGGATTGAATCACCATCCCTGAAGGTGTTCAAAAGTCATGTAGACCTGGACGTGCTTTTGTGGTGGCCTTGGTAGAGTGCAACTTGATGATCTTAAAGGTGTTTCCCAACATAAATGATTCAATGATTTTGGAAATGTAAAGCTGTAACCATTAATGAAATTAATAGCCAGTGCAATTATTTTTTCAAGTGCAATGACATAGAGAAAATATTCTACGGTTACAGTGCAAAGCTGATTCCATATAGCTTTATGGGAAGTAGTGTCTGTTCATGTGAGGATTTAATGAGAAAAAGGTTGTGTTACAGTGACAGAAACTAGTTGGTACTGAAAAAAATGGGAAGAGCAGTCTAACTATTCATTCTTACATCTCATTTGATAACTTTTAGATGTTATTTGACTTCTACTTTAAGTGAATTTCTAGTTGCTTTGATATTGTTACCTTGCACAGATCCCACTTTCCTTTGTTAGATCTATCCTGGCTCAGTGGAATTAATGCAGGTGATTGAAGATTTTATACACATTGTTGGAATGGGAATGATGGACTTTCAGAATTCATACCTAATGACTGGAAATGTAGGTAAGAAATAGGAATTTCTTCTATCAAATTTGTGACCTATTGAAAATCAGAAATTGCAAGTACGTTCTATAGAGTTGCTGCTTCTCCAGATTATCTGTGTTGCTTGGCTTTCTTCTCTCTAATTTAACACATTCAGTATGCCTTACACATTGGCCTTCCCTGTAATGATATCTCAAGTTCTTAATGCAGTGTTAAGACTCTAAATAAAATTCAGGAGGAAAAAACTCACCAGTGTATTATGAGCTTTGGTTACATGTTAGAGCATTTCAAGGATAAAGTGAATCAAATGGTGATTTAGAAAATCCTGCTACTTAAAATAATAATACAGTAGTTATTAGCTTGAGGCATGCTTCGTTTGTTGACTTTTTCTCTTTTCATATTCTCTCAAAGAACAATCTCTGCACTTATTATGGAGTGATAATAATCAGCACGGACAGAAATACAATGTTTTTTTAAAAAAGAACCGATTAGATGCCAAAATAATTGAAGCCTATGATTTCTTACATCAGGGGTGATTTTTTTCTATGTGTGACATTTCAAAATTATATTTTATTTTTTCAAACTTTATTTTCAGCATGGGAATATTAATAAATATCAAATATGAAGATTCTTAAAAATCTTGGCCACAAGAACACTCATTAAATTCCACTTATTAGTAGACTTAAACCATTTTGCAGTATCACAGCATTTCATTTAAGATTCAACAAGAACAGAAAATAATTTTAAAAGCTATTTTCTATTTCAAAGTGATTGTCTTTGCTGAGTATACTTCCTTGTTCAATTATTTGCGCTTTCATAATGTCAGAAAAATATTAATTATTTGCCTGTAATAAACAAATTGAAAGTATGTGTTTGTCTGATAACAAAACTTGTGGTGTCAATACATTTCTTCAGGTTTTCAGTTACCATCCCCCTTATCTCTGTGTCAGTCAGCGGTTCAGCAAGTCATTCAAGGTAGTCAGAAAATATGCTATTTCAGAAATTAGTTGGCTGAATAGAGGAGGGAAATTGTTGGAAGTTGCCTGTTGAAAATCAGACTTGGTTGTGCAATGGTAAATATTTATTGTTGTTCAGTTGACAGGATTGTAAAAGAAGCCTTGTTTTGGAGACATGTCAAAGAGCTCACCTTTTGGACTCTGGCAGTCTTGAAATGTTTGAAACGTTGCAGTAGCTTAAGCAGCTTCAGTTTATAATCAGTTATTGTTGCTGTTGTTGACTGTTTGCACTGTAGAACCACATAAAGCTGCCTCTGCTTCTCAGTCCTTTATTCTCTACCTTGCACAACTTGGTAGAGAAGACAGTACCTTTCTTAAAATGCTTTATCTGAGGAATATTTTTGACAAAATAAAAAGCTGAGCTCATTTAAAGACCACACTCTGTGCTGCTTGCCGTGTTGTACTGCATTCTGAGCTGGTTGTGAAAAAACCACTGGGAAATGTTTAGGAAGTTGTATTCCAATAGTCTGTGTCTCTACATATTCATGGCTTCACATAGGAAGGCGCAGTAACTTAACAATTGGATCAGAAACCATGTTGTGCTGGTCTGGATAACTGCATAATCTTTCTTTTGATTCTCTGTCTCATCCCACGTACAAGATATTTTTAGTGCTCAGGAGTAGGTCTGGTTTTAATTATATAATTATCAAAGGAATACAAAGAAACTGAGAACATTAAAATTAATTTATAGGTTTATTCTGACAACCTAACTCTATGACTCGACATGCTGGCATGAGTTTATCCTGTCTTTGTGCAGTCAACCATCGAGAAAAGGCAGAATCACTGCTGTGCAGCTCATCGACCAGAATACTTGAGCTCAGGTGACATGGTGAGATGGGAACTGAAGGTTATTGTCAGCAAGAAGTAAAGTTTTCTTTTCATGAATAAGGAAGGAATGTATCTGGAATACTGTAGTTATCCTCAGGCATAAGTGTGGCTGACTGGCTATTCGCTTGGAACTTAGGGAATACTTAGGTTGATCTCAACTGTGAGCTAATGGGGCAGTTGTTGTCTTTCTTCAGCATCAGTTCTGCCATGCCAACCACAGTTTGGAAACAAGTGAGACCTTGTTTATAATTTTTAAAAACATTGTTGTCATTTAAGTCAGCAAAAGTACATTCTGTGCAGGAAGCAGAGATGAACAGGAAAAGGAGACCAAACAAAGTTAACCCAGTAGTTGATAGATAAGTGGAGGCAGCCGGGGCCTCAGTGAGTGTGAAGTCTCAAACCCTGAGGGATATAGGTCAAACTTCTTTGCCTGAGAAGATCATGGAACAGGTGCTCCTAGAAGCTCTGTTAGAGGACATGGAGGGCAGGGAGATGATTTGAGACAGCCCACATGGCTTCATTAAGGGCAAGTCCTGCCTGATGAACCTAGTGACCTTTTACAAAAGTGTGGCTACATCATTGGACAAGAGCTATGGATATGATTTATCTGCATTTCTGTAAAGCCTTTGACATGGACCCCCACAACATCCTTTGTATTTGAAGTCCCTGTGAACATAGTGCTTAGGAATAGGGTTTTTTAAAGGTCATGTCCATGTTAGGTTAATTTTTGCCCTAGACGATCTTGAAGGTCCTTTCCAGCCTAGATGATTTGTAATGGGTGGACTGTTTGGTGGATAACAAATGGGTTGGATGGTCACGTCCAGAGGGTAATGGTCAATGGCTCAATGTCCACATGGAGTCAAGTGGTGTTACTCAGGGCTCTGTACTGGAACCAGCACTGTTTATCTTCAGTAACGACATAGGCAGTTGGATCTAGTGCACTCTCAGCAAGTTTTCAGATGGCACCAAGCTGAGCAGTATGGTTAACACACCTGGGGGATGGGATGTCATGCAGAGACCTGGTAAAACTGAAGGAGGAAGTCCCTGTGAATCTCATGAGTTTCAAGAAGGTGCAAGGTCCTGCACCTATCAGGACAGTCTTTGGTATCAATACAGGATGGGGGAATGATGTGATTGAGAGCAGCACGGTGGAAAAGAACTTGTGCCTACTGGTGTGTGAAAGGCTGGGCATGAGCTGGCAATATGAGTGCAGCCCAGAAGGTCATCTGCATCCTGGGCCGCATCAAAAGAAGTGTGGCCAGCAGGTCAAGGGAGGGGATTCTGTTCCTCTACTTCTCTGTGATGATATCTCACTTGGAGTACTGCTTTGAGCTCAAGCCCACAGCACAAGAAGAACATGAATCTCTTGCAGAGTGTCCAAAGAAGAGCCACGGAAATAATCAGAGGGTTAGGATACCTCTTTCAGAAGGGCCGAGAGAGTTTGAGTTGTTCAGACTGTAGAAAAGAAGATTTGGGAAGTCCTTATTGCAGCCTTTCAATATTGACAGAGACTCTCTTAAGAAAGATAGGGACAAAATCTTATCAGGGCTTTTTGACACAGGACAAGGGGTGTTGGTTTTAAACTAACAGAGGGTAGACTTAGACTGGGTTTCATGTAGGATTTTTTTTAGAATGAGAGTGATGAAACACTGGCTCAGGTTTCCCAGAGAGGTGGTAGATGTCCCATCCCTGGAAACAAGGGTCAGGTTGGACGTGGTTCTGAGAAACCTGATCTAGTTAAAGACGTGGGGGCCATTGTACTAGAGGAACTTTGAAGGTCCCTTCCAACCCAAATCCTTCCATGATTCTATGGTTCTCGTCAGAAAGTAATTCCCTTCTGTAGCAAATTTCACAGTAGAGCATTGAGTTCTTAATTTCCTTCTAGTAATTTTAGTTTGCAAGTTTGTTTCTAACTGAATGACACTATAGTGGTCCATATGCTATTTGAATATCTATTTGTGTTTGACATACATACTAGTCTCTCAAGATCCCCTGCATATGGAATTTTGTTTAATCTTTGTTTCAAGACGTAGAAGCAAATGACTGTGGCTTAAAATGTTTCTACACAACAGCCACAGTGGAGTGACGGCCCACTGTGTATTCTTAGCTCATGGCACGTGGGAAATGATGAAAGTCACTTTAACTACACGGTGGGGTGTACCAAGCCGTATTATTATACATTTGGAAGGAACTATAAAAGCCAATAAGGACAGATGTCATTCTGCTTTTCCATGTGGTGGCTTTTAACTCCCATTTTTTGGTTACTTCTGAAAAAAAACATCAGTTTTCTTCCATATCCAGATGATCCAAGTTCATTTAAGCAGTTGAAGGAAATAAAATACATTACCATTAAAGCGAGGCTTATCCCCTCAGCTGTTCTCTCAAGGACAAAGTGTGTGCTATGAAAAACTTAATAACTATAAAAGTAATGATTTGAACATGCGTGGTTGGGACAGATGGCATTTGTTTAGTTCATGTGCTTTCAGTTTTATATTATAGTCATTTAAGAAATGATTAGGTGAAATAAAAACCTCTGAGAGTAGGTGGAAGCCTCTTTGCTCATCTTGGTCCTTCGCTGCTTCTTCCTCCTCCTTCACCTCCTCCTCCTTGGGACCAGCTGAGCAAGTACAGGACAAAAAAATAGTGTGAGAAAGCAGCAGCTTTTTCTACCACTCAGAGTCCCTGGATTAACTGAAAGCACAGACCCTCCTACAAGGATACAGCTTACAGTGGGAGAAAAGCTTTTAAACTCTATTACCATTCTCTGCTAATTACTTGCTTCCCATTTTCTGTTTGAAAAGATGAGTTCCTGATTTTAGGTCAAAGAATTAACCTCGGCTTTTAACCTTTGGAACTCTTTTTGGAGAGCTGAAGGCCTAAGAAAGTCTACCTCAGCTTTGGCTAATTTGGGCTTCCATCACAGTAAACAATGGTTTCTGGAGAAGTGTAATAAAGGGAAACTGAACTACTAGCAGGAAATATTCATCCTTTAATTTTGAAAAATATTACCAGACTGGAATGCCACAGGCCCATGTGTTGAAGGCCAGGTTGGATGGGGCCCTGAGTAACCTGATCTACTGAAGGTGTCTCTGCCTATGCAGGGGATTGGAACTAGATGATCTGTAAGGTCCTTAACACCCTTGGCCACTTTATGATTCTCTGCTGTCTTTAAAGATATAGGTGGAGCATGGAGATAAGCAGTATTAGGAGATGTGTATTTGTATGAGAGGTTTGGATTCCTTTCTAAAGGATCATTGTGTTCACTCTATAGTCAAATAGATTTCCTTCAAAGCAGCAGTGAAAAAAATGGTTAAAGAAGCCTCTCCTGTCTGAAAGCAAGCATACAGCTTTTAGGAGTTAGTAATGAGAACACAAAACAATCTTGGAGAGTGTTGACATTGTTATTTGGTAGTGACAATTTTCAGCATGAGAAAAGCCAGTTTTTGTTAATGTTCATTTTCGAGCACTAGTATTTGAGTGATCAGTAATGTTCTAGGACATGCAGCAACAGTAAAGTGATTTTAACTAGTCAAAGGCAGGAAAAACTCGGTGTCTCCAGGGGGTACAGCAAAATGAAAAGAAGGGTATATCCACTGGCAGAATAAATTCGGTGTTGATAGAGCATCTAAGAGGGAGTAGTGCGAACCAGACGTAGTGTAGGAATCAAAAAGAATTCTGTAAAATCTCATGGTTAGTTTTCTGCAGAGCTCAGAGTAAAGCTTGGCATTAGTGTGCAAGAAGAGCAGTTTAAAGTCAAGTCATAATTTAAAAAAAAATAATCAGTGGCCATCTCTTGGAATGATGTTTTCAATTGAGATTATGTGGTTAGGATTAATTTCACTTGCAAAGGTTACCAGAGCCATACTAGGATTCCTTTATAGCCAAGGGAAACTGCTGCTTAGGACAGTAGTTTATAGCACCTCTGGCATCTGAAGGTATGGATTGCTTTCTGGAATTTCTTCCCCTTGTTGGAAGGGCAGCTTGGTGACTAATTTAGGCTTGAATGATTCATAGAATCACAAAACTATTGAGGCTGTAAAAGCCCTTTTTGCTCATCCAGCCCAGCCCCTGACCTAAAATCACCCCATCAGCCATACCAGGGCACTAAGGACCACATTCAGTCTGTCCTTAAACATCTCCATGGATGAGGACTCCACCACTGCCCTGAGGAGGCCATTCAAGTGTCTGATCACCCTTTCTATGAGGAAGGGCTTCCTAACATCCAACCTAACCTTCCCCTGGCAGCTTCAGACTCTGCCCTCTCATCCTGCTGCTAGTTGCCTGGGAGAAGAGTGCAACCCCCCCCTGACTTCTTTGTGAAGATTTATTAACACAGAGAGGTTTAGAGCTGCCCAAACAAAACAGATGGAATGATCAGAACCAATATTTGAGAAGACACTGATTAAAGACACAAAATGTACACAGCTGAAAAGTGATTGAGAAATGAGGGTGACCTCTCTCTGTTTTTCCTCACATGAAAAACAAAGATCCTTAACAGAACTCTGCATTAGCACATTTGATTCTGAATGAGCTTGAGACCAAGGTGTTAAGAGGAATAAAATAAAAACAAGTAGACGTCTATGATGTGAATGTGGCTAGCTATGGTATTACATGAAAAAATGAAGAGAAGAAATCCATGGTCCGTGCATAAATCAGCTTCTAACTGTCTGTTATCTCTCTACTTAAAAATGGCTGCTGTGACACTGGTTCTCTGCTGGGTGATCCCCTCCAGTATAATGTATTACTACCACGTGATTTTTCATTGAAGCCTTCGTGATGAGCTGCTTAGATAAGCTTTATAAATATTGTCTGATTTCTGCCTTCATAGACAGGCAGAAATGGGATGTTACAGGGGAGAAAAGTGTTTTAAAGTGCCTGTTGTCTCAGAATCATAGAATCATCAAGGCTGAACACATATTATCTAGAAATCTCTCCCTGTGATGCTTTATTCATTTAACCTAATGCCATCTGCTTAGCTAGTTTATCTTGTTTTGGATTGGGGTTAGTGATGTGTATCTTAAATGCAGCACTCGAGATCCTTTGACTCATAAATATCCTACTGTCTTGAAATATAGCAAAAGACTGAGTCAGTTTTCATGTAGAAAAGGGATCTGTTTTCAGATATATTCAAGTCAGAATGCAAGCCAGAGCACTGATTTTAGCTTGTCCAAAGTTGTTAAGAAAATGTCTAATAATTTCAGTCAGGAGACAACTATAACAATTACATACTTAGAATTAACCTGTAATGGAATTGCTCTTTGTTGTGAGGCTGGCTGGTGCTAAAGCACATTATTATGATTTTTATCCTGGATATTTGTGCTCAATAAAAATACATTTTTTCCCCAATAGAAAGAAAATTGGACTTGTCAGACAAACAAACATCTAAATTCTGTAAAATGACCCAAACCAGACATTCAGATCTCTTCCCTGTTTCCAGCAACTTATTCCAGAATATGCACATTTCCCCAAATTAAAATTTAAGGGTTGAGACTTTATGTAACCACTGTGTGGATTGCATATGTTATTTTTAATAAGGTGTACAGGAATAATTTCTTATAGCATGCCATAGTTCACATGTAAATGTCTTTGTAATGATCAATATAATTATGGATAATTATGTAAAAAACAGATTTTCACAAGGGAAAAATCAAGTTAAATTTGCATGATTTTGCAGTGAAATACAGTCTTAATAAACATAAAAGCACAAGTCCCATTTAATTTATAGGATATTTAGTTATTGTCAGATTTTTCTACAGCTTTTGACTAACCACTGAATACATGCCAAACTAAACAGTAGTTAGATAATATTTTTTAATATTTTATTACATAATTTTACTATATAGACTTGTGCCAGTTTCCATTGTTTAATAACCCATTTCTTCTCAAAACAACGTAAAAGAGGCAGTGCCCATCATTTTCCCATGTCAGCCTAGGATCTGGCTTGTATGACTGCCTATAAACATGAAACAAAGTGGTTTGAGAATGTCCCACAGTTGTCTGTGCAGGTGGCTCTGACAGTCATGTCAAGGCATGGCTCAGTGGACAGTCTAGGTGAGAAACTAGTCCTGGTAGCACAATTAATGCTCTTCTCATTGCCCTGTGGTGCCTCATTGGTCACACTCTGTCCTTGTATAGCAAGGATGGCTGTCAGGTTAATACAAATTTGGCTTTCTTCCCCCTGTGCTTTTCATTCATGACTAATCCTGATGTAACCTACTAGTCTTACCTGCCCCAAACCTGCATACTAGCGGAGAAAAATAGGCAAAAGAATAGGAAAATTACAGAGACAGTTTAATCGGTATTTTCTATACCCTTATGTGCTTCTGTATATATTCATATAACTTCCTTTGTAGTAGCCTCATCAATTCCTTGATCAGATCAATAAATTTGCTTTCAGAAGGCTCCAGTTTTCTGCACTAGTTAAACGGAAAAATTGCACACATTGAAGGTCTGGCTCATTGCAGCATCTGACTTAATGTCTGTAGTAAACAATTGAGAGCTCATATTTCTTTCTCAATATCAAATAAGCTTATTAAATTATGTGTGTTCCCTGAAAAGTTTGATGTGAACAGTGCATAAAAGAATAGGGATTTATTCTGTTTCCTAAACCTGCAGACTCAGTAATCCAGTAGAAATGCAGCTCTCTCAGTTACTTAAGTTTCAAAATTACTCTTATCCAGGGAATGTCTATCTGAATGTTTCTCAAACCATCTTCATTGTTGTGGTTTGGATCAGGGCAGGTTTACTCTCCTGAGAGATTGGAGAGTTGCTATGGCAACTTGTCATAAGCAGCTAGGAATTCCAAGCTGAATTTGCAGCTCTGCAACACAAGTCTGACTACTTTGGAGCTTCTTATTTAGGGCTTCCTGCCTCTTGTGGAGAGTTACTTTTTTGTCTGGTCTTTGGAAAGGAGCACGTGTCACCGGGCTGGACACAAAAGCTGTCTTGCCTTTGTAATGTGGTCAATGGAGAGAGAGTGGAAGTTTGGAACCTTAGGAGTCAGATGAGAAAAGGTTTCACCTGCAATCTATTGTTTGCTGAAACTGAGAGAGTTTCCCCCTGTTCCTGGCAATTCCGTTAATATGAAATTGTAAAATAGTAACAGATCTAATACTGTAAGCAAGACTGGTTCAAGGCATCCCAAAGCGTCTCTGTACTAGGTACAGAGAAGAAGCTCTGGAAGCTATGAAGTACATAATTTCATTAATTTTGTGGGTTTCACTCATTTTGTGGGTTTCATTTGTTTTGTTTCTTCCTGCCCTTCTCTTCAGCTGTGAGTTTAGACCCCTGTTTCTGCTCTGGTTCAAGACTGAAACAGAAGATCTTTGATAAGCTTTGTGATTTAAGACAGAGGCTTCTGCTATGGATGAAGATAGTTTTTTCCTGCCTTGGGAAATTTCAGGAGGAACTCTGTAAAAAAGTGTTGAGTTTTGAGGGGGTTTTTAAGTTGTTTTCACAGAATTACAGACTCACAGAATTACTGAGGCTGAAAAAGACCTCTAAGATCATCAAGCCTAGCCTATGACCTAACATCACCACAACCTAGACCGTGGCACTAATTGCTACATCCAATGTTTTCTTAAATGCCTCCAGGGACGGGGACTCCACCACTGCCCTGAGCAGGCAATTCCAGGGTCTGATCACCCTTTTTCTGAAGAAGGGCTTCCTAACATCCAACCTAACCCTCTCCTGACACAGCTTCAGGCCCTGCCCTCTTGTCCTGGCTCTAGTTGCATGGGAGAAGAGCCCAAACCCCACCTGACTACAACCTCCCTTCAAGAAGTTGTAGAGAGGGAGATGGTCCCCCTTGAGTCTCCTTTTCTCCAGGCTAAACAACCATAGATTCCTCACCTTCTCTTCATCAGCCTTTCCCTCCAGATCCCAACTTCATTACTCCTCTGGACCCACTCCAGCCCCTCCATCTCTTTCTTGAAGTGAGGGGCCCAGAACCACACTCAGTACTCTAGGTAAGGCCTCTTTATTTCTACAGGTCTTCTTTACAGTGGGAAGAAAACCTTTTCTTCACTCGAAGAAGATGTGGTACAATTCTGGCTTGTAGTGTTCAAATGGTACTAGATGCAAGAGTGCAAACACTTAACATTGTCCTAAAGTGGTACTAGATAGCTTGATATTGTTGTAATTGTTTTCCTTTTCTTATTTTAAAAAAAACATTTCACATACATGGAGACACATAATCAGCAACAGGAGGTATTCCTCTCTAAAACTTTTAAGAATATAGTTTGGGAGATGTTCTTATTCTTATCAAAAAGATACTTGAAATCATGACATGAATGCCTTTTCATATAATCTGTGGTAAAGCTTAAGCTGTTCTTTGATGACTATTATTTTGTAGACTCTTTTTGCTAACTTATAATGTCTTTCACTTTAAGTCCTAATTATATTAGTTAATAGTTAGTGGCGGTATGTGTCATTTTTGTGACTCTCTGCTATAAAAATCTTAAGGCCTCATACTGTCTTCCATTATTTGGTAGTCAGGTACCTTGAAAGGAGATAGATTTCAAGAACATTTATGAAAATAATACATAAGTTTTAGTAATGTGCCCAGAAAGTCTCTGCTCCTGTTGTAGAGAAGCATAGCTGGAATGTGAGCCGATCTCAAAGGCAAGTACTTGGAAACCCATTCATCTGAGCATAAATTGTACCCTTTGGCAAAACATATTTCCTCTCTATATTGGCACCAAAATCTCATCTCCAATAAAGCAGAGGAATGATAAGAGACTAGGCTGCCCAAGGGGAGGAAACTGTGGGACAGTCATCAGAATGATTGGATCTTCAGGGATTGGCAGTCAGGCAGGCTGCTGCATCTGCACATCCCAGAATTCTCCCGTTTGGAGACAAACATTTATCAAATATACAGTTTATCCTCTCCTTTCTCATTTTTACCTCAAGAGAGTACAATATGTGCATAAAGATTAAAGGGAATGCCTTATTTTTGCCATTATGGATTTTAGATTATTCATTGCAAAAGCACAGAATTAGTGCTTTTAATGCTCATTTAGCTTTGAAAATTGCATCAGTATCTTGGCAATGAAAAATAATGCTCTCCATTTGCAGTCAACAATGCACAAAGAAAAGACCACTTCTGCAAAACAACTGTCATTTAACTTGGCCAAATTAAACGTATACCTGTTTCTTGGATGAATAGTTCCACTACTGGAAAACATGGCTTTTGATTTTATACCATATCATCTATTTTGCAGGCTTGATTCTACTGAGAAATAATTTTCAGGAGTTCAAATTATAGATATCCAAACCTCACATAAGCTGAAATGGTGGAGACTTCACATCCATAGGGTGATTCAAATATGGCACTGGTTCATCTGCTTAGAAATGGAATTGAACAGCAAAGCTGAGTGTAGTTTAAAATGTTTATATTATTTCTTATTTTATTTGATGAGGTAATAGAGGGAGTTTGTTGAATGGATGTGATCTTTGAATGTACTTGAAGCATGCATTTTGAATTTTTCCCTTTAAAGCTTGGAAAATCAGCCCTTCCCTCCCATGTGTTAACCGCACCACACAGCTTGGTATCATCCATAAATTTGCTGAAGGTGAACTGAATTCCATTGTCCAAAATGTTTAACATCAGCAGTCCCAGTACTGGTCCCTGAGGAACAGCACTCACCACCAGTCTCCCCTTGGACCTGAAGCTGTTAACTGCAAGTCTTTGAGTGTGACCATCCAGGCAAATTTTCATCCACTAAGTGTCCATCCATCAAATTCTTGTCTTTGTAATTTAGAATGATTCTATAGTTTGTGGTTGGGGCTTTCTCAGAACAGTAAGGAAAGCAAGGTCAAGTTACTGATCCAATAACTTTGTTCTCAATATAATGATGAAGGCCCAGGCTGAATCTATCCAACCAAAAAACCTGATAATTGAGGAAGGCATAATACAAAAATATTCCATAAATATAACATAGGTAACTATTTAGGAAACCCAAGGAATGATTTACAAAAACATACTTGCAGGATTTGTTTTGGGGCTTCCAAACTCCTCATTGTCTATCTTCTATACAGGTTCCAGTCTTATATATCTCTGATGAATTTGCTTATTGCTATTAAGGAGATTAAATCAGCCATTTCACATCACTGACCTTTACTTCTGGCACCACTTGTGCTAAATCGTCATCAATTATCTTTTTGTTGTTTATGTGAATACTGGTGTAAGGTTTGGCAACAAATTTCTTCTATGTCCAATTAATTTCTTGCTCCAAGCAGCTGCAACCAGGATGTTATCTCAGCACATGCATGGAAGTGATGACACTGATCATCTTCTGAAAATGCTTCATTACTGTTCCAATGTCCCCTTGCAATAAGGATAATGTAGCTGTAGAACTCAAATGTCATCAGTATTTAATTAATAGCTTCATTTCCTATCAAGTTAGGTCCATATTTTGCTGTCCACATCTCTGATTGTGCAAAATACCATTGCTGCTTTAAAATGTGATCAAATAACTGAGCATCCTTATGTTGACCCTTAACTTTGTTGCTGTTTTGTGCAGCTCAGGACTTCTGTTACAGATGTTTGCCACCAGAGTGCTGTTAGCTTGCTTTCCAATAAAGCCCCATTTAGATGGTTTGGGATTAGGGACAGAAAACCCCATTTATTATATCAAAAATATCCTATAAAAGCAATAACACTGTACAAACTATCACTAAAAGAGAGGGGAAAATAATATTTCCAGCACCCTGTCAAACACTGATTGTTCAGTAACAATGGCATAATCAGGATTTACTGGGGAGGAAGGAGAATATAAAATGGCACTTTTTGCTTGTCCTGTTCTCCAGGGAATGATGTGTACTGCGACAGCCACCCTGACTGTGGATTATCATTTGTAAGTGGTCAAATCCTACTGGAAGGCAAGAAATAGTGGGATTTTGGCTGTCTTCTAGATCTGGCTGTGGAGATAATGACATCCCAGATATAGCTTGGCAGGAACAGCGAAACCAGACTGTGGTGTAGAATATTTGCTGCTGAATGATTCTGCAGGCCTAAAAAAGAATACAGATTCTTTTCAAACAGAATTTGCACAAATTATCAGAAAATTAAGAGCTTTGTTGGCAGTAAATTTAGTCACCCTGTTAGTGCTTTCAGACACAGGAAATTAATTGAAACAGTTGTGTTGCTTTGGGTTGTTTGGTCCCAAAAATCCCACAAAAATTCCATCCTTCCTTCTTATTTCCCTATTTCACACACGTTTAATTTTATATTTAATTCAATATTCCATTTAAAAGTAAACCACTGGGATATTTTATGATATAGCCTGCACAAAATGCTTGCAGTAACTCTTGCTTCCCACTTTATACTACAGGTATAATTGTGGGAACTCCTGTACTGCACATTGTAAAATTGAATTTTAACTTTATAAGGCAGTACTTTGAGGAAAATAAGTGATAGTTAACCAAAACAGTGCAGTTAATTTTTGGGAACTCCTGAATCATAGAATCATAGAATGGCTGTGGCTGGGATGGGGCAGCCACAATTTCCTTGGCCAACCTGTTTCACCATCTCAGCACCCTCACAGGAAAGAATTCTTTCCTAATCTTTTCCCTTTCCCCGTGTCCTCTCACTAGACACTCATGTCAGAAGTCCTGCCCCAGCTTTCTCGTAGCCCCCTTCAGAGATTGGAAAGCTACTCTAAGGTCAGCAGGGAGATTCCTCTTCTCCAGGCTGAACAATCTGAGCTTGCCCAGCCTGTCCTCATAGCGGAGGTGCTCCAGCTCTCTGAATAAGTATTTTGTAAGCAGAATGTGATTAACGTCACAAGAAATTAAAAAACAAAGCAATAGGAATATGTAAAACATTTGTATTGGAATAACTGCAGTACAAAATAGGTTGCAAACAGAATGTAGTGTCAAGGATAAAGCACGTATATCAGCCACATATAGTAGAGTTAACCTAGTGTTCCTTAAGTGCAGCTTAAGCTCACTGTGAAATACAAACTACATTCAGATATTTCTTAAAACCTGGCGGAAGCAACCCTCTCAACCCTAATTATGGTAGTAGCTCTGTCTTTCTCTGTCAACTGCACTCAAAATTAATGGTGTAACATTTAATTTAGTTGACTGCTTGAGTGCTGATTTTTGTCTGTCTTAGCTACTTGGACCTATTTGATTCCTCCTCCCACAACTTTGATAAACATGTAAAGCTTCTCTTTTGGGAGGAGTGGGAGGGAAGAGGCAGGAGATGCTGGTGAAGGGATGATGAGAATTGGATAATAAGAGCTGAGCACAAGGTCCACATGCCATAGTGATTCATGTGATTGCATTATCACGGCTCATAATAACCAAGCTCTGTCATTCTTTATAGGCCAGATTTTCTAGTTAGATGTTTTTTTAAAGCATCTACTCATTGCACAGTTCTTTATTAAAATGGCCGTGATAATGGATATATTTCTCCTGAGTTATTAAAGTTAATTTAGAATTCAACAATGTGAATGAGTAAATCGAACTCAGTCTAATTAGTATTACTTATTACTTAGATTGGATCGTGCCTATGTGGCCCACCAAGGTACTGAGTTTTCATGGCCATGCGTGATGTGAACAATGCAAACAAAGCATGTGGGCATTATCCTGACAATTAGATTTCACATTGCCCCAGGATGACTTTTTACAGTCCCTTAAGTAAATCTTAATTCACTTTATCTCCTCCATGGAGAACATTCAAGATAAATCAGACTTGCCTCCAGAAAACAAAGACCTAGTTAGGAATTCCTGTGAGGAAGATTAAAATCATGGTTTGAACATGGAACTGAGACACAGGAGACCTGTGTTGATAGCAGTCCTGTTTCAGATTTTATGTATGATTCCACTCAAGGCTCACTTGAAGATGTTTACAGCATAGACACTGCAGCACCTGATTATCAGGTGCTGGGTTGAAGGAGAAGCAAGAGTGGGTTGTTTTGTGAAACAAACCAGTGGACAGCAGGGCATGTGCAGTGGCCTCGCTGGAAAAGGTGAGGACCCACAGCACCCGAAGGAGAAGAACAGAGGTGTTTTGTGATGGTAGCCAGACTCACCTAATATTTCAGATCACCATGTAAGTCCATGCTGACGAAACACATCTGATGTGAAATCAGAAGATGAGTCACAGCATCAGGGTCAAGATCTGATGCAGTAGTCTCCAGGCAAGTCCACAAGCAGATCCAAGATTGCTTGATCTTGACAGTAAATCTGTAGCTCAAGATTCAGACAATCGAACTACGTGGCCATACACAACCACAGGTGAAGTTCCTGGATCTCCATTTCTCACACCTTTCACAGTACTCTAAATTACAGACTTAAGTTATATCAGGGCTGGTTGTAAGCACAGACAGCTAAGTGTGGAGGGTGCAGTGATTGCAGTGCACTGGTTATTGGAATCTTGTGCTACAGGGTGAACACAAAACATGGGATGGAAGATATCCACTAGAGGAAATAATTTGATGCTGACCAAGAAGTGTTAAGCTTATGTCTGAATTCTTCCTGTCTTGTAACATTCGAGGGTTGCAGATTAACTGTGGCTGAACATGAGCCAGCAGTGTGCCCAGGTGACCAAGAAGGCCAATGGCATCCTGGCCTGCATCAGAAATAGTGTGACCAGCAGGATTAAAGAGGTAATCGCTTCCCTGTAGTCAGTTCTGGTGAAACCTCAACTTGAGTACTGGGGTCAGGTTTGGGCACCTGAATACAAGAAGGACATTGAGGTGCTGGAGCAGGTGCAGAGAAGGGCAATGAAGCTGGTGAAGGGCTTGGAGGACAGGTCTGATGGGGAGTGGCCAAAAGAACTGAGGCTGTTTAGTCTGGAGAAAAAGAGATACTTGATTGCTTTTTACAGCTACCAGAAAGAAGGTGGTCGAAGTGGGGACTGGTTTCTTCTCCCGAGTAACCAGTGACAGGACAAGAGGAAACGGCCTCAAGTTGTGTCAGAGGAAGGTTAGGTTGGGCACCAGGAAAAATGTCATGGTCAGGGGTTGGAACTGGCTGCCCAGGGCAGGGGTAGAGTTGCAGTCCCTGGGGGGTTCAGAAAACAAGTAGATGTGGCCCTGGTGGACAGGGTTTATTTGCCATGGTAGGCTTATCTTGATGGTTGGACTGGATGATCCTGGAGATCTCTTCCAACCTTAATGATTCTGCGATTCTATGATAAGACAGCTACCTGCAAGTATTTTCTCTGCTGTTTTGCAGGGTATGGATTTTAATCAGCCACTACTTTTTAGGATTTACTAGCCAATTCCATGTTTTTAATGCACCACGTTTCCATCTCAGAGTCATTTACAGTCATCTCAGGTTTAATTTGCTCATTAGTCGTATCTGAAAGTTCTTCAAGATGTTGTTTTGAATGACTGTAAAAGCTGTTCAGTGATAAAATATAATAGAGGTCTGTTTCTAGCCTTCTGCAAAAAGCTGTGATTGTAAAGATATGATTCACATGCTTTAATTTGTGTGGCTTTTATACATTCAGTCTCCCATCTCCTTGTGAGAGGATTCACTTCATACATCACCTCTTAATGTCCTGCACAACTTAGTTCACACCTTTCTCCATTTCTGACTGATAGGATTTAGTTGTCATTCTCTGGAGTTCAGACAATGGCCACCTCTGCTTTGCTTCAGTTGACTTTTCTGGGAAGCAGTCCTTCTGTCTCTGCTCTTACTTTCCCCAAGCAAAGTAATGTTGAGAGAATAATTCTATCAATTCCCTGCTAATGATTTTCATGATTGTTTGCCACCTTTCTGATCTCTTGTCCTCTGTCAAGTCATGTCTATCTTCTTAATAGTTCTTAGTGCATATCTAATCATCGGAAAACCTGATAAATAAACACATAGATGATCTCTCCATCAGCTTTTCTTCTTTCTCCCTTTCTCTGATGACAGCTTCATTATCATTCCTATCTTCTGAGCTCACTAACTTAACATTACCTTCAGCCTCATTCACCATTTCTCTCGTTATCAGCTCGAATTGCCAGCACAGGCACTATTTACAGTCACCTTGGTGATTGAAAAATGTTTGGTTTCTGCTTCTTTCCTGGGTAATCTGAAATAGTGTTGCAGGGGGCCTTGCCCTCTCTGTATTACTGTGCTTTTCACCTTTGTGTCTATAGCATCGAAACTCCTGCACTAAAATGCCAATTCACTTTATCTCCTGCATCAGTCTCCATCTTCTGTCATAGTGCTGATTTTTGCTTTTCCCTGAGAAGTGCTTTATGAAAAAGCTGCTAAAGGAGGCAATCTGAGTGACATTAATGTACTGTAGTATTAGGAGGAATGGAAACAGAGAAAGTTCTATCAGAAACACAGAGTACCTTGGATATGGCTCTGGGTGTCTGGCTGTTTATGTCTTAATTGCCCTGCTGGAAAGCAGCTCCATGGAAAAAGACCTTGGAGTCCTGGTGAGTAGTCAGTTCTCCACAGGGCGTCTATATACCCTGGAGGCTAAAAGGGCCAATGGGCTCCTGGGGAGCATCAGGAAAAGTGTTCCCCAGATCTAGGGAAGTTCTCTGCTCTCCTCTACCCCTGTGCTGTACTTCCTGGAGTACTGTGTCCAGTTTAGGGCTCTCCAATTCAAGAAAAACAGTGATCTACGGAAGAGAATCCAACAGATGACTGTGAGGAGGATGAGGGGACTTAAGCATATCTGCTACGAGGGAAGAATAAGAGAACTGAGGCTGTTTAATCTGGAGACAAGAAAGCTAAGAGGTATCTCATTGATGTCTGTAAACATCTGAAGGGTGAGGGTCAAGAGGAAGGGGCCAATCTCTTTTCTAAAGTAACAGGTAATAGGGTAAGGAATAAATGGGGATGAACTTGAACATAGAAGGTTCCACCAAAACACGAGGAGAACCTTCTTTCCTGTGAGGGTGACAGACCCCTGGCACAGATTGTCCAGAGAGGCTGTGGAGTCTCCTGCTCTGGAGACTTTCAAACCTGCCTGGATACAGCCCTGTGTGACCTGATCTCTAGGGGATCCTGCTCAGGCAGAGGGGTTGGACTAGACGATCTTTAGCAGTCCTTATCAACCCCTCACATTCTATCATTCTATGATTCCTCAGTATAATTCCCAGAAGACACACTTGTATTCTAGTTGAAATATAGCTTTCTACTTCATTTTCCTGAATAGCCACATACTTCATGGAGCATTCAATATGTTTCTGCCCACTCACAAAAGAAATTATTTACATTTTCACTAGTTCAGTTGGATTTTCTTCCAACTTGTGATTCAGATTTGCAAATTTAGAAGTGATTTTGCAGTTTAGGTCGTTTGTTGGCCAGCTGCAAATAGCCACATTCATCTTACAGTGTGCATTAACATTAAAGGAAATGTTAAAATTATTATTATGATTATGGTTGTCTCCCTTAGGGGTACATGCAGAAGTATCTAGAATAGGGACCGATTCTGTGATGCTATAGGCATGCTTACACACTAACTCTCAGACAGTAAACTTACTAATTGATTTATTTTTTAAGAAAGCTTTATTTGTGCATAATAGTGTCTCTTAATACTTGAATTATGCTTTGAGCTGTTAACTTTTTCATTTCTGGGATTTTTATTTCCACGCCTGGAACAAAAAAAGATTGAAAACAAGAATTGTAATCATCTGCTTTAACTATGATGATTTTATCAAGCTAGATATTTTATCACAACAAATGTATAATCAGAAGCCACTCAAGAGAATGCGTTTATTGAGCCTTTGAAATTAGAATATTTATAGAATCCTAGAATGACCCAGACTCGAAGGGACCTCCAAAGGCCATCTAGTCCAACCCCCCCTGCAGTGAGTAGGGATATTCTCAACTACATCAGGTTGCAGAGCCTTGTCTAGCCTCATCTTGAATATTTCCAGGGATGGGGCCTCAAGTCCCTCCCTGGGCAACATATTGTAGTGTTCGATGTAAAGAACTTCTTCCTAAAAACTCATTTCAATCTGCCCTTCTCTACTGTGAAACCTTTGCTCTTGTCCTATCACTCCAGGACTTCATAAACCGTCCCTCTCCAGCCTTCTTGTAGCTCCCTTTAGGGACAAGAAGTTCGCTATCAGGTCTCCCTGGATGGTGCCTTCTCTTCTTTGGGCTGAACAATCCCAGCTCCTTCTGCCTGTCCTTGTAGCAGAGGGGCTCCAGCCCTCTAATAATTTTGGTGGCTTCCTCTGGACCTGCACCATCAAGTCCATGTCCTGAGGGCTCCAGAGCTTATCAGGTGAGTTCTCACCAGGGCAGAGCAGAGGGGCAAAATCTTATCTCTCAGTCTGCTGGCATCACTTCTTTTGATGGAGCACAAGATGTGAGTGTTCCTGAAATACAGAATTTGGTACTGAACACAAGCGCACAAACATAAAACACTTGCCTGATGAGATTTATATTTGTGAATATCACATAAGAGATCTATTTATGAAATGCATTCTGATTATTGCCTGAAGGTTGCTGCTTCCTAAGTCATCCTAAATATTGTATTGGTAATAGTATTGATATGTCAGATGATAGTTATTACAGCATATCCAGATACCATAAAATCATCCCACTGTACTTTTGTTTACTTATTCTTCATACTGTTTAAAGGACTGCAGTGGCCTACAAGCTCAAAATGGAAATGAGTTGGTTAATTCCCTGATGTTCTTATCACTGTTAGTATTTTATGGCAAAAAGAGTAGCAGGTACCCCTCTTCCCCTTTGCATTGTCTATGGAATAGGGAAGGCGAACATTCAGAGATCACTGTTGTCACAGTGTGATTTTTGGCCAGATGATGGCACTGGGACTCACATGATATCCTTTAAAATCCTCCTCAGTACAATGTTTTATCCACTTCATGCTCATGACTTCTGGGGTCACTCTTCAGTCTCCTTTTTCCCAAGTACAAAATATCCAACTCCCTCAGCCTTTCCTCATCAAGGAGATGCTTCACTCCCTTCATCATCTTTGTGGCTTTGTGCTAGACTCTCTCAAGTAGTTTTGTGTTCTTCTTGAACTGAGGGGCACAGAACTGGACTTAGAAGTTCAGGTGCAGTCTCACCAGGGCAGAGTGGAGGAGGCAGATAACTTCTCTGATCTACTAACCACCCCCCTTCTAATCCACCCCAGGATGCCATTGGCCTTATTGGCTCATGGTCATCCTGCTGTCCACCAGGACTCCCAGGTCCCTTTCTCCTATGCTGTTCTCCAGCAGGTCAGTTCCCAGCCTATACTAGTACCTAGGATTGTTCTTGCCCTGATGCAAAACTCTACACTTGCCCTTGTTGAGTTTCATTAAATTTCTCCCTACCCAATTCTCTAGCCTCTCTAGGTCCTGTTGAATGGCAGCTCAGCCCTGTGATGTGTTGCCAATTTTGAAATTTTCAGTAGACCAGTATTGAACAGATTTGCTGCAAGTGCAGCATGAAAATGAAATAAAGGACTTACATTTATAAAGGATATTAAAATCAATCTATTTGAGGTCAAAGCAATCTCTAAATTGGTAAGACTAGATGTCAGGGGTTTTAAATATTGTGACTAAATTAACCAATTAATGTTGTCAATGTGCTAATGGGGTGAAACTAAAACAAAATGAAGCTTTGCAAGGAACTTATGAATTGCAAGCAAAACTAAAACTAATTTGATTTGGGGGAAAATCCCAGCAAGACACATTTCATTTACCCCCACCTACAAAACAAACCCCCCATAAAGAACTCATACCACATAAAAAGCAACACAAAGACATAGAGAGATTAATCCCATGTTCTTACCTAACTGAGCCAAACTGTGTTGTCCAGCGCCTCAAATGGAAGAGACTTCCAGCTATTCCTGCTTCTTGTGGGAACGTGATGTCCATCCAATCTATGCATACATCCTTCAGTGTCAGCGAGCAGTTATAAGTCCAATTGTCTGTTCCATGTGCTTCCATGCCAGTCTTCCCTTTCCTATGGCCACAACCAAGAGGAGAACTCTCTTAGGAAACCATGGAATTCAGATGAAACCTTCCTTCTGCTGATTCTTAGGTACCACACTCTCTCTCTATTCACCACTGTCTCCAAAACACGGACTAGAAGTGAAATGAAGTCAAACAAAAAGGAGGAGCTGGAAACATGAAACCGGAAACTCCAAAGCCCACCTTTTTGTTCATGGGGCTGCATAACTCAGCTTGGACTCCCAAGTCGAAATATCACAAGTTGCTACAGCAACGTTCCAGTGCCTCAGGCAAGAAATCTGCTCAAATTTCAAACTACGACAGTAGGCTACTTAAATAGATTTTTCTGAATCAATAGTTCTTATGGAGTCATCAAATATGTATTCTGATACGGAATCGAACCACTCTCTTGTAATTTACACCAATGTGCATCAGAAGAAGTCTCAAAGAATTCTAAAAAGTGCTTCCTATTCTGTGTCCCAGCTTATAGCTAGGTGAGGATTTCTTCCATTTGGGTATACAAAATGCAGGATGATGATGGGGCCATTTTTTGAAGAAACAGAAATTGTATTCTACCTCCTGTGGTCTTAAAATGTTGAGAACAGGACAGTACCTCTGCATAGTATTGTTTTTCTTTTTTTTTCTTTTATTTTTCTTAGTTTTCTGGTTTGAATCTTTGGGAATCTCAGTCTTTTAATTGAAAGTATACAAGAGACACAAGATCAAGAGTGGCTGTCCAGACAATGAAAGAAAGTGACATATTCTAAACCCTAAACATGGTTATCTGTATCCCTTGACTTTAGCAAAGACTGTGACGAGGTTGCCCAAAGCATTCTAGAGAAGCTGGCTGCTCATGGCTGGGATGTGCAGATGTTCTTCTGGATTCAAAACTGCTTGGATGTCCAGGTCCAAACAGCTGTGTTCACTGGAGTGAAATCCAGTTGGCAGCAAGTCACAAATGGTGTCCCGCTGGGCTCAGTGCTGGGGCCACTGCTGTTTAACGTCTTTATTGATAGTTTGGATGAGGGGACTGAGTGCACGCTCAGTCAGTCTGCAGGTGACACTAAGTTGGGAGGAAGTGTCAATATTCTTGAGTGTACAGAGACTCTAGAAAGGGATCTAGACAGGCTGGATTGATAGGCCAAGGCCAACTGTATGCGGTTCAACCAGACCCAGAGTGAAGTCCTGCTTTTGGACCACAACAATGCCCAGCAGCTACAGGCTTGGGGAGGAGTGGCTGGAGAGCTGCCCAGCAGACATGGACCTGAGGGTNGAGAAGGGGCAGAGAAGGGCAACTGGGCTAAGTGGAAGTCTGGAGAACAGATCTGATGGGGAGAGGCTGAGGGAGGTGGGACTGCAGTGAGGTGGGTGTTGGCCTCCTCTCCCTAGGGGCTAGTGATAGGACAAGAGGAAATGGGGCCATGTAGCGCCAGGGGAGGTTCAGAATGGATCTTAGAAAAACTTCTTCCCAGAAAGAGTGGGGAGTCCTTGGAACAGGCTGCCCAGGAAGGGAGTGGAGGCAGCATCCTTGGAGAGTTTCAACAAACAGGCAGACAGGATGTTTCAGGAGATGGCGTAGTGGTTCAGAGTTGTGGGGCAGATGTTGGAATTTATGATCTTGAAAGTCTCCTGCAATATTGATTCTATGATTCTACTGTTCTGTCTCTTAAGTTTTTTTCCAGCCATAAGAATGATGTGATTTTTGTTATTTCTGGTTCATGCTGGTTAAGACAAAACCAAAGAATCTTTTAAAATCGATGTGATGTCTGCATTTTTAGGGGTATTGTTAATTCATTTTGAGCAGTGCATGGATTATCACAGGAATTGCCATAATAAAAGTTAATACAAATAATCACTTTCCAGATTTTGCTTAGATAATTTTCATCAGTCTATCTTCTGTTTTTTCATCTGCTTTATTAACTTCAAGTTCTCATGAGTATTATGGACTGTTTTCCCAGCATTATACAACTTCTATGTGTGTATAAGCAAGCAACAATATTTCTGCCACAGTGCCTGTAGATGTCATCTTTCTCACAAATTCAGGACCTGGTAATTTAAAAAATATAAGTCTTTTATTTGTTGATTTTTTTCCAAATGAAGGACAAAGTGCTTGTTTGGCTCTTACAGATCTGAATCATTTAGTTGCCAGCATTTGGAATATTATTTTCTAATACATAAACTCAACATAAAAAGTATGTTGTAAAGTACAGAGTGAATAACATGTCATTCTCTCTTTTTATCCGTGTATAAGGAACTGCCATTTGAGTTTGACATGTGAATGACCCAGAACCTGAATTATACACATTCCCCTCCGCATGCCCTCTTGATTTTTCATGCTTACAATAAATAATTACTTCATGCTGCAGATTAAAACTGAGTTGGATGCAGCAAAGCCTCGTTTCACGATGGAATACAGCCGGTCATGCTCCAAGATCTGATTGAAATGAGTCATAGAATAATATTTAATAAGTATAATAGCTCTTTAAATAATAAAAATGCAGTTCACAGTGGCACTCAATAAGTGGGATCTGTTTCATGGATTCACCTGGCCATGTTGGCAAACCGAGCTAGTTGCCTCATATCAGATTCCATTAAATTATCTTGAAATGCCATTGCCATGTTAGAAATTAGTAGGCCCATCCTCTTGGAATCATTCAGCAAAGTGGCTGAGAAGGGCCTAATACTCTGTGTGGCTAGGTAAGAGGCAGCCTTTGTAGGACATGGAACAAGCATTTTGGAAAGTCTGCAAGTCTTGATAGGAAATCCCAAGACCCTCCCTATTTATCTAGTTATAAAGTGTTTTATAGTGTTCATTTTATTGAATAACACCAATTTCCTATTTCAATAAAGGGAAATATCATTCCAAAGGTGGTTAAAATATTCAGAGTCTAGTAGCTAATTATACAAATAGATTGGTAGATATGCAGATAACTACCATGTAAATAAGAAACCTAATATTGTCTTAATACAGGCTGTATTTAATTTTGAAAATCAAATAACTATGGATTTTAATTTATATGGAAAATGAAGTATTTTTTAGATTTTAAGAACTGTGGGAAAAAACCTCCCTGTTGACAATGCTAATATATTCTGTATCACTCCAAGATTGCATGTGAAAACACCCAATCCATTTTATGCTCCAGTAATTCTGAAACACCTGAATATTTCTCTCTCCAGACACCACCTGAAGAGTCACAAGGCTAAGCAACCCTTTAGAGCTGGAAATGTATTTGCCAATTTCAGCCCAGAGGGGATTGTAACTAGCCCTGATGATAGTTTTATAATGGAAAGCCTGAAATAACCTCAAGTACCACCTTGCTAACATGATTCTGTAATACATAACCAGTCTAATTTGAAACAAGAGTCAGTTATCAAGGAATAAATTTATAGAGTTAATATTGTTAACCTCTTGATTTTCCTTTGTTTTTGGACTTGAATTATGATTCCCTTTCAAATGAAATCCACTGATGAGATACCTAATCATTTTCTACTTCAATTTGGCTGTTGTGATTACTTTAACAGCTCCCTCTTATTATCTTTATATTTAGAATCATTTAGGTTGTGAAAGGTCATCGATTTTAATGTTTAGGCTATTTAAGATCATTGAATCCAACCATTAACTGAACTCCACCAAGGCCACTGCTAGACCCTGTCCCTAAGTTCCAGATGGTGATTCAACCACCTCCCTGGAAAGCCTGTTCCAAGGCCTGATGACTTTTTCATTAATTTTTTCCTGATGTCCAACCTAAACTTCCCCTGATGCAACTTGAGGTCATTTCCTCTTGTCTTGCCACTCATTACTTGTGAGAAGTGACGAACCCCCACCTCTCTACAACCTCTTTTCAGGTTGCAGAATCCTTAATGTCCCCATGTACAAACTCACTAGCCTCTTCTTAGATAGATTAGGGAGGGAATTGCTCAGGAAATGTCTATCAACATGGCTTACATGTAGAACAGATCTGGTGCTCCAAATTTGTTGCTTGCCTCTCTGAGTTGATGTACACACTTAGAGTCAGTTCCTTAAAAGCTGTTTGAGTCCTATTAGACACTGACAGTGTTGCCATGGAGTCACATTTCATCATTGAAGCCAGAAACTGATTTCCAGATAACAATTGAGGTAGAAATGGAGAAAATGAGTAAACAACATTCTAAATTACTTACTATTGTATTTGATACCTATTTTCTCTCTCTTTCTATATCCACTAGCGAAATAATAGCCATCATCTGGCTGATGTGGTGATGTCATGTCATAGGCTGAACTAGATAAGCTCAGAAGTCTTTTTCCAGCCGCAATGATCCTGTGATTGGTTAGGGTTTTCTTAGACGCCATGAAGTATAATTAAAATTCAGAATGAGGTTTCTTCTTTCAAGGAAAAGGATTCATGTTCTTACTGTATTATTCTAATGTGTAGAAAAAATGAAGTCTTTTAAAATGTGTATCTGCTTAATGGGCCTTTCTTGAAATTGTTCCTGTATTAGAGAATAAAAGCTCTGGTACTGCTTCATTAGCCTGCATCTAGCAGTTATGTTGCCCATTGTGGTTTGAAGCATCCTCCTCCTTTTGTTACCACATTAGTTCATTTGATAATTTGCTCTGAGGACACTGTGGCACTGTTACAAGTGTATTTTAGAATATAACACAGTACATAGAATAATCCCAGTTAAGGAACTTAATCAGAATCTGGCTGAGAAACAATGCGATTGGTGTCACACAGTTCTACTGTAGTAGAACTGCGTAGTAAAAAGAAGGTTATGCACATAGCATCCTATAAATTCCTGCTTTACCCAAGGTATATTAATGAACATTTCTGTTATTGCTGCACAGTTAGCATTGTACAATACTTTAAATCATGAAACACAATTTGATTTGGGTTTGTGATTTCTCTTCCTAGTGGCTAGCATCCAGAAGCTTCCTGCTGCATCAGTGTTAACTGACATTAATTTCCCCATGAAAGGAAGAAAAGGAATGGTTGATTGGGCACGAAACTCAGAAGACAGAGTTGTCATTCCAAAAAATATCTTCAGCCCTGTGTCAACAGGTAAAGAACCATGTTAAATTTTTAACTTTAATAAGAGAACTCAGAATCTTTGTCTCATAGGATGGCTGTATCACATAGAAGTTGTTAAGCTCTCAAAGATTATCCCAGAAGGAAATGATGGGTCTTATCTTGAGAATCATGAACAAATAGTTCTACAGAAATTCTGGATGTTGTTTTCTGTGATGAAGAACCAATTCTTAGTTATTGTGGTACAAAGTGACCTGAACCACAGCTCTGCTGAACCCTCTGAAGCTGCTCCACTCCAACAGACTAGGCCATTCCAACAGATCACCACCTAAGTTTTACCAAAGAATGCTCAGCAGGCAAATCACCCAGGCTTCACATTTACAGTCTTCAAAGACTGTTGCAGTGCAGATCTCTGACACTAGAGAATTTACTTGCTAGGTATTCGATTCTAAAGTCATTTCTGATTATATTTAATTTCAGAGGCAAATGAACTAGTATGGATGTCAGCACACAGTGATGTATTTTTTTGACAGAGTGATTTTCAGCGGTTTAAATCTTTTGATTTAGAGCTGACAGTCCTTCATCTTTATGACAGACTTCCAGGACATATTTCAAGATTATGATGCTTTATTTAAAATAAAATTTCTACTAGAAAGATAAATTGTACTCAGGTTTTTTATGCTGATTGAGGTTGGGAAAAAGATTTTTTTAAGACTTTATTTCCTTACTTTTTTCAGACCTGGATGAATCAACTGTGTTTGTACTTGGAGCAGTGCTGTATAAAAATTTAGAACTCATTTTGCCCACATTGAGGTAAGAAATTCCATAAGCACTATGTGAATTACACTGTTTCAAAATGATTACTACTCTACATGTCAGGATAAAAGCAGACAACCAAGGCTGTTTGCATCTTGGATGTTGGGATGTTGTTTTCCTGTTATTTAAAACATGCATACATGACACATCCTCCATGTGTATTTTCTGTGATGAGAATAGCCTTTGTAAGCCAAATGAGCTTAATTCCTGGTTTATGTCATCTGTATTAATCTCAAATAAAGAAATGATTGGTTACAAATGTGCACACCGATTGACATTAGCGCTCACATCACTGCTCAGGACACTTACACTCGTACTTCAAATGCTGTTTGTCCTGTTACTACAAATGATCATTATAATCTGATGTACTAAGGTCATCTGATCTATAGAAGTCTCTAGTAGTAGTTTCCCAAGTACTTTTCCAGTGTAAATTGTATTCTGAAGGGACAATAATGCTATAGAGAGGATTCCTTTTAGAGGTGGGCATTCTCCCCCTCTGTTCTGCTCCTGTGAGACCTCACCTTGACTCCTGTGTCCAGTCCTGGAGTCCCCAATACCAGGATATGAAGCTGTTGGTGCAGATCTAGGGGGGACCACAAGGATGATTAGAGGACTGGAGCCCCTCTGCTCTGGGGACAGGCTAAGGGAAGAGCCAGCCTGGAGAAAAGAAGGCTCCAGGAGGACCTTACAGCAGCCTTCCACTATCTGATGGGGCTACAGGAAAGCTGGAGAGAGACTCTAGTGATAGGACAAGAGGGATAGTTTCAAGTTAAAAGAGGACAGATTTATATTAGATTTTAGGAAGAAATTCCACACTGTGAGGGTTCTGAGGCACTGGAACAGGGAAGTTGTGGCTGCTGCATCCCTGGAAGTATTAAAGACCACATTGAATGGGACCCTGAGCAGCCTGGTCTGATGGAAGGTGTTGATGCCTGTGGGAGGGGACTGGGACTGGATGATCTTTGAGGTCATCCAACCCAAACCATTCTATGTGCCTGAACATTATGAGAGCCATACACAGACAAAAAGAAATAGGAGGGTCTCTCATTTAACGTTTTCCTTTCTGTACTTGATATCAGACAATTTGGAAATAAACATTTCACCCCTTCCTCTTAAAGTGCTGGCTAAGAACATTTCATGGACCAGTAATACTCTCTTATTTCAGAGCTTTATGTCTACCATTGGTCTAGTAATGTCTTGTTTAGGTAAAAACCAGGTACATAATGTGCTGCCATAACTGTTAATTAATTCACAATAATCCGAAAAGATAGTAATTAGGAAGCCTTCAGATCACCCCTCCCTACTCTATTTAACTAAAACTTCAGAATTTGAAACAAAGAATGGAAAAACAACAAGTTTTGCCAACATTTGGAAAATAAACAGTCTAAGAAAATAAACCAAACACATTTCCGGGTCAAGCTGCTGTGTCCCGGTGCAATGAGTAACTGTAATGTTGGAGATGTGAAATTTCCCTGGGATAGCACATGATTTTAGCAGTCATGTCCTGGCAGGTCACACCTGGAAGTCTGGCAAGTGCTGGCAAGAGCCATCTGCACTTAAGATAAGATGCAAATGACAGCTCTTAGAGTACTGAACTGCCACTGTGCACTTCCCATTTGTTGTGCCGGTTCCTGAAACTAGCCAAGAAGGAAGAGATGTTTGTAAGAGATATTTTATCTTCTCCTATATTCAACCAGACACAGTCATGGCTATTGTAGTCGGTACTTTTCAGCAGACTGTAGAGGCAGTCTGCCCATCTTTGGAAAGCATAGAGTTGACCATGTACCTTTCAGACCTTTCTGCTGGAAGCCAGAGCCTGTGATCACTCTCAATAGGTCAATAGATTTAGTTTACACAGAACAAGCACAAAACTTGCTTACACAGTCAGCCTTTCAGGGCTTTGATTTCATCCACTGGAAAACTGAGTTTTATAAGTCTTACTAGGGTTTTTCTAGAAATAATAGAATGCCAGGCAGAACGGGGACACAGAAGTACAGCTGCTTCGGTACTATGGACTGTGAGAAAGTGCATCTCAGTTCCTAGATTTCCTTTTATCTGTTTTACTTTCAGCTGGACACTGATCTGTACAGTAAATTTGACCATTCCTCTGTCCTGTTAGGTTCACAGGTCTTCTGAGCTTCTAAAGCCCAAAGGCTTAATAATCTGTGTAAATCTGTTCATTAGTGAAGCCTTTAGAAATTCAGATAGAAAGATATTCTACTTTGCCTCTAAATCTGTTCAGTATTACTTGAATGCAATCCTCAGCTGTGCAAGAAAAGGAAATGAGCATCACTATTACATTCTCTTCTGTATGGGAATAAGAAATACAAGTCTTTATTCATCTGGGATATAAAAAAATATATTCTCTGGTACCTCTAGCCTGTTCTTTGTTCAGCGTGCAGTGTCTCAGTACTTCACTGCCCTTGTTCAATGTTTATAATGAAGTTACACTAAAGCTTCTACAGCTTCTGTCTTCCCTCATCAGGATGTATGTCATGCTCCATCCTTGGAAGTTTTCAAAGCCAGGCTGGATGGGGCCCTGGGCAATCAGCCTGGTCTGATGAGAGGTATCACTGCCCATGGCAAGGGGTTGGCACTGGATGATCTCCGAGGTTCCTTCCAACTCAAATCATTCAGTGATTTTTTTATCACATAGAATCAATATGTATGACTTTGAGTGTAAAATAATACACTCAAAACGTATACATACACACATAAAACAAATCAGTAGAATAACTGTTTCATTGTTATTAATTCGGATTGGAAAAAGCACCTGGACAGCAGATCTGAAAGTGTTTCCTTAGCCTTTACTTAATCAAACTTTGTTATTTTCCACTTTCAAGAATGTATTATTTCACTATAGTTCCCAAGGAATTTAATATATTTTTCTCAGTATGTTCATTTTTGTGAACACTCATCACAGCACCATCCTATAGAAGTTCATTTCTCATTAAATATCCATTTTAGAATTTGTTTTTGTGAAACAGAAAGAGGTAGCGGTGAAATCACACTCCACTTGTCACCAAAAAGCTGCAAGATTGTGCATTGCCCAGGAAGTGTGAGATCAGTCATTCTTGGTTTGTGTCATGCCAATATGAGAGGAACTGAAACCCACACATTCCATACCCTGCGATGTTCTGTAAAAGCTAATTATTTAAATTCTTTAGAAGTGATCTCAGCACTAAGCTCTTGTTTAAAAAATTATCATCAACAAAGATATCAATGACACTGGTTTGTGGGGGAAAATCTTGTGGCTGTGTTGCTTTGAGTTTTAATTCCATGAGATCAAGGCTCTGGTGAAAGAATGTAGGGATGCAACTAGGAAAGCCAAGGCCTCCTTGGAATTAAACATTACAAGAGAGGTCAAGGGTAACAAAAAGGGCTTCTTCAAATACATTGCAGATAAAACTAAACCTAGAAGCAATGTGGGACTCCTGCTGAATGAGCTGGGTGCCCTGAAGACAGAGGATACAGAGAAAGCTGACATACTGAACACTTTCTTTGCATCCACCTATACTTCTGGGAGCTGTCCTGATATCAAAGCCCAGATTACTGAGGCTCCAGAGGAAGTTAAGGCAAGAGAGGAGCCTGCCTTGGCTGATGAGGGTCTCCTTCTCTGGAGACATTCCAGACCTGCCTGGATGTGTTCCTGTGCAACTTGGTCTAGATGATCCTGCTGTGGCAGGGGGATTGGACTAGATGATCTTTCGAGGTCCCTCTGATCCCTGATGATTCTATGACTCTATGAATCATTTAAGGTGGAAAAGACCTTTAAGCTCACAGAGTCCAACAATTAACCTCACTCTAACAATCTCGCCACCGAACCATTTGTTAAGCTCCTGATCTACATGACTATGAAACACATCCAGGAATACCAATTCAACCCCCTGCCTGGGAAGCTTGTTCCAAAGCTTGATGATCCTTTCCGTGAAGTATCAGTAATGTTGCTTTATGAAAGGATCTCCAATACACACACCCACACACATCCCCCACAAACACAACTTACATAGCATAAGGAAGTAAAATACAATCTAGGCAATTCCTGACGTGAGCAATTGCTGCAATTTGCCAGTACCCTACTGGCACATCTCCTAGCAATTGTTATGCGAGTTTGGAATTGAAGACTGCAAGTTAAATAGTTCAATTTGTTTTAAGTCTAAACAGTTAAATATTAGATGTGTAACATAGGCCTTCAGCTCAGAGAGAACAGTGATACATGATCAGATTCCACTTCACAGTGGTACAGACAGTTATACTTATTTTCTAGTGAAACAGTCTTTCCTGAGAGTGCAAGTGGAATGATAGGGATTTAGTGAGACTGAGGTTCGACTGATGTACTGACTTTGCAATCTAGATATCTTCAGTGCTCTAGTGAATGTCATCATAGGACCATCAGAACTCTACCAGAATTAGTCACAGAAAGGGGACTTCTCCATTGCAAGACTGTTGAAAAGACTGTTGAATGCTCCAGCTGTACATGAATTTCTAAAATAGTCAACATTTCGTAGAATCATAGAACTGCTCCAGCTGGAAGAGATCTCTAAAGGTCATCCAGTCCAACCCCTGTGCAGGAGGTAGGGACAACCTCAACTAGATCACGTTGCCCAGAGCCTTGTCCAGCCTCACCTTGAAGATCTCCAGGGATGGGGCCTCAACTACCTCCTAACAGACCATTTCAATCCGCCCTTCTCTACTTTGAAACCTGCCTCTCTGCCCCCCATCCTATCACTCCAGGCCTTTGTAAACAACCCCTCTGCAGCCTTCTTGTAGGCCCCCATTGTGATCTGTTAGAGAAGTCACGTTTGTATTATTTGGAGGCTTATCCACTTATGGTTGTTTTTGTTCGTGGTTCTTTGGGTTTTTTAATGCCTTGCTAGGGGACATTTACAGGTATTTAGCTATGTGGTGTAGAGTGAGGTATCGTTATTAATTCCCCACTGCAGAAGACACTGGAAATTTGCCAAACATTAAATGTTAGAGAGATATGTTGTCACATCTCTTGTTAAATGATAGATATGTTTTCATCAACAATGGATGAGACTGTAAAGTGGAACCAAAGGGGAGATACAGGAATTAAATAAGAGAGAAACCACTTCCATTAGATTTCTATTGAACACCCTGGCTGACTGAAATTGGAGTTGAACTTCTAGCTTGCCCCAGAAGAATAATTTCACTCCTAGTGCTGAGTAAAGTGCCTGCTGAGTTAAGTTTCTATTAGTGTAGCCATGGCAATTCCTGTTTCAGTGATCCAGCAAAATGGAGTCCTCTCCTAAGTACCATTTTCCTGGGGAAGAAAGAAAGCAATTAAACAACAACAGAATATTTACAGTGTCTAGTATAATTGCATCAAAACTGTTTGATTTCTTCTTTGATAACACCTCCCTGTGAAGATATCTGTGAAAGTTTACGTTTGTTTCTGTGCTATCAGCAGAAGGTGTTGAAAGCAGCTTTAAATTCAAAGGAAATAGAGTCATGACAATTAGAAATCCAGGCTGATAACTGGTGGTTATTCTAAGCTGACAGGGTCATAGGAAGAAAGGATCTCAGACGTTCTCATCCAGTCAACATGTCTTTGTATCTGTGTTACCGTAACCTTAGCAGTACTAGATCAGTCCTGGAAAGGTAGATACATACAGTGTGATCCATGTTTTTGTGAAAAGAGAGCTTGATAGTGAAATACAGAAATCAATACAGAATCATTATTTTAAATATCCTTGTACAGCAGTCTGGAGAAGAGGAGATGGGAGGATCTTCTCCCTCTCTACAACTCCCTGAAGGGAGGTTGTTATCAGATGGAGTTTGGGTTCTTCTCCCAGGCAACTAGTGCCAAGACAAGAGGACAGGGCCTGAAGCTGCCAGAGGTGGGTTAGGTTGGATGTTAGGAGGCCCTTCCTCCTGGAATGGATGATCAGGCACTGGAATGGGCTGCCCAGGGCAGTGGTGGACTCCCCATCCCTGGAGGTGTTTAAGGACAGACTGGCTGTGGCCCTTAGTGCCCTGGTCTGGCTGATGTGGTGATGTTAGGTTATGGGCTGGGCTGGATGAGCTCAGAGGGCTTTTCCAGCCTCAATAATTCTGTAATAACGGAAGAAAAAAATCTTGTCTCACATAGATAAAATTGATTTTTTTGCTGATATTTCAGTCCAGGCACAAATACAGATTATAATCTTTAAAGTATTCAGATTATGAAGCAGCATACTTGTATCCAAAATGCAATGGCTTTTCAAAAATCTGCAATAGTCAGGTTGTTTTCATGAACACAGAATCAACAGCCCTGTAGAATATTCCATAGCACTCATGCATTTTTGTGATTTTACACCTGATAGGCAGAAAAAAGTCCAACACAGCAATTTGGTAGATAAAGGTGGTCTCTTATAAAACATAGCTAGTGGGTCTGTGTTGAGAGAAATCAATTTTACATGCTTAATATTGACAAAATGTTTGTATCATCGATATACCCTTTTAATTATTCCTTTGTCCCTTAAGAAATGGCACGTCTGCCACCATTGATGCTCTTGAGTGTTTAATGGCTGGTAACAAGTGAACAATTCCACAGCTTCTCCTGAAATACTCATCAAGTAAAGTAACAGAAAGTACCCATGAGGTACTTCTTTCAGTGTAAGATCAGAAGCCTAATTTAACCTCATACTAAGTTACTAGGTGATTGGATTTAGATGATCTTTTGAGGTCCCTTCCAACCCATAACAGTCTGTGAGGTGACACAGTATTTAATTTTAACTGGTTTTGTTTTTTCCCCAGGAATTTTACGGTTGTTAATTCAAAAATCATTGTTGTCACTATACGACCTGAGCCCAAAACTACGGATTCCTTCCTGGAGATAGAGCTGGCCCATCTGTCTAATGTAAGTACCAGAACAATTGATAACTCTTCTAAGACTGTGTATTGGACACAAAGGGGGCTTTTTTGAAATATCACGTAATAAAACCCAGTTAACTCAGCAAACGTAAGCCCATAAATAGTCTTAACATGCTTTGAAGGGAACATAATACACATTTCATGTGTGTCTTTGTGCAAAACAATATTAATTGTGCTTCTGTGAGTTTTGAAAATTAAACAGCAATTTTTACTCTACAGAAAACCTCTATTAACAGCATTGATGGATACCATTGAAAACCTAGTATTGCAATGAATCACAGAATCATAAACTGGCTTAGGTTGGAAAGGACATCAGAGGTATCTAAACCAACCTCTCCACCATGCGCAAGGATGCCTCTTGACTAGACCAAGTGACTGAAGGCCTCATCCAACCTAGCCTTGAATATCTCTAGGGAGGGGTCATCCACAGGCTTGCTGGGTAACCTATTCCACAGTCTCACCACCCTCATACTGAAGAATTTCTTCCTAAGTTCCAATCTAAACCTCCAGTTTTAACGCTGTTTCCACTTGTCTTATCGTTGCTCCCTGCATAGCTCGTAGAACTGTATATTGCTTCAGGCCTTTTCTTCTTTTTTTTATTCTCTATTTTATACTAAAAATCTAGTTTTTGCCTAACCTATAGACTAGACCTGTAGAGAATTCTAGAAAAGAAGTATTGGAGTATAACATCTGTATTTTGAAAGTGGAATTATTACCTGCAAAACCGTGGGAGATAGCAGGTAGCAGAAGAAAAAACAGTTGCAATTGCTTTGGTCATTAATGTTAGAAAAGAAGTATAATATTAAATTAATTATAACTGATAATTAATATAAACCCATTAATACTGGTGAACAATGTGCAGTATTGATAAGGCTTGTAAGACAATCACAAGCTGTTAAAATCAGCACAACAGAAAGCTTGGTTAACAATAGTATGTCCTGAGAGGTTGAAATTGTAGAGAATTCTTCAAGAGGCAATATTTGGTTTGGTTTTGTTTTTTTAATCTATCCGTTTGATTAATTCACTGGCCAACTTTTGCCCAAGATTCAAGCTCTTGGAAATGAAATAATATTTAATTCCTACAAAAGGCCATATTAGAGACACTGCTTGTCACCTTGGTTTGTCATCCTTTCACTGAGAGAATATTAATGAGAGAATATTAACTCTTGACAAGGGGAAAAGACAAAAAACTTGCCAACAAATGTCAGAGCCAATTTTGTTTTCCATTTAGATCAGTTTTTGTCCTACAATTTAACCCAGAGAAGCATCAAGTTCTTGGAACAAATTTCCAGTCATTAAATCTACCTTACATTTATACAGGCTCTTGATCCACCTAGATAGAAGAGTTGGATCAGCAGATTCGATGACAAAATACTGCTTTTCAAAATCTTGGAATGAAAAGCAAGCTTCCCATTGTAAGATATTTAAATGCTTGGTGATTTCTATCTGTCTCCTTTGGCTTAGCTGCCAAAATGGGGATTTGATGTAAAGATCTAGGGCTGTAAATGCATAGAAATATTTAGTAGGCTTTACTGTTCCTTGCCTTTGGCGTCAATATAATTCTTGTCTTCTGTGCTGTAATTTTCTCATCTGAAAACACACACCATGTTGCCCAGAGCCCCATCCAACCTGGCCTTGAACACTTCCAAGGATGGAGCAGCCTCAACCTCCCTGTGCAGCCTGTTTCAGAGCTTCAGCACCCTCACAGGGAAGATTTTCTTCCTAAAATACAATCTAAATCTCCCCTCTTTTGGCTTGTCAAATGGAGAAAGATAAAAGTAGTATTAATGTATATTTAGCATTTAACAGAATCACAGAAAATTAGGGATTGGAAGGGATTGTGAAAGATCATCTGTTCCAACCCTCCTGCCAGAGCAGGATCACCTAGATCAAGTTGCACAGGAACACAGCCAGGTGGGTTTTAAATGTCTCCAGAGAAGGAGACTCCACAACCTCCCTGGGCAGCCTGTTCCTACTAATTGCATGCAGATTAATTGTGTCAATTATGTAGATTAATTACTAAACAAAATAAAATATAGACATTGTCTTTCAGCTGATTTTCTTTACTGGCTCTTCTTGTTATTTTTGTTCTTTTCAAACTTTCATTCTTGAAATCCTGTTCATTATTCAGAGCAGGGTTTTTTGCCAAACAGCTTTAATGGCTGATTTTTAAGCAACCTCCAGGGCATGGAAACTACATGAGCAGTAAACCCACACATTTGTTATTTTACCTTCCTACCTGAACAATGACTGAATAAAGTAGATAAGAGATCATGAAAAACAATGGGCAAATGTAATAACTGAAGTTAATATTTGATCAAAATTAGCCTGAAAATAGACATTTATTCAAAATTTGTCATCACTGCTGCTTTTTATATTAAAATTAACCAGTGTATGAATAAAACCAGAGGGTTTGGAGGGAGTATAAATCACAATTGCATGTGCTGTTTCAGATTTATTACGGTATTTGAGTTGCAGGTAAATTGAAACATAATAAGTAGTTGACTACCATAAAACTGTGGGGTTTAAAGCATTGTTGCACCAGGAGAGGTTCAGATTGGATCTTAGGAATACTTCTTCCCAGAAAAAAATGGGGAAGCCTTGGAACAGACTGCCTAGGGAGTGGGTGGAGGCACTGTCTGTGGAGGCAGACAGGTTGTTTCAGGAGATGGGTTTAGTGGTTGGGGTTTGTAGGACAGATGGTTGAACTTGATGATCTTGAATGTCTTTTCCAACCTTGGTGGTTCTATGATTCTACGTTCTTACATGCTGAGGACATGTAGATGAACATGATCTTGTTTTCCCAGTACTCTGAATAAAGAGACATGACAGTAATCTTTAAAACACCCACACAACTCAAACAAAATCCTCTTTGCTCCAAAGAGAATATGAACTCTCACCTTCTCATAGCACAGAAGTTTACTTCAGAGCCACCAGAGTAATGAGCCAGCGATACTGTAGGACATCAGGCTTTTGAAGGAGCTGTAAAGTCTGGCTACATAACACAGTTGGCACTGTGCTGCATAGCTGTCAGAGTTGCCAATCATGTCGCAGAAGTTCCATTTCATGTGCCAGGCAGGGGTACATACATGCACACTCACACATATGTCTGCTTTTGAGGTCTCCAAGTCCTGTACTGGAAAGCCTAAATAATACTACAGCAGCCATAAACACAGTAGCTTCTTCCTTAGCAGCAGCTAAAAAATTCACTGGCAGGAGCTGTGATGAGATTGCTGCCCTCACAGGGAGTAATGGCTGCTGAGGGTAATTCAGTGACAGTGGTGTGTGTGAGGAGCCTAGATCCAGAAACACTGTGAGAAATACAGCAACAGCTTATGGGAAAAGAAGACAGGCTTCCTGTGGACTTTGCAATTCTTCATGGGTGTTAGATGAGGAATTAGAAGAGTTTTGAAGGGCTTCTCTGCCTTTGCGAGCTGCCGTGCTTAGCAGAATAAAGCCACTCACAAGACCTTCTTAAGGAGCAGAAGAAATATTTATCCTGCTGTCCATGTTTCTATAACCTCTCATTAGTGACTGCAGTAGCCAGACATACTCTGCTTTTTATTCATTTTCATACCTTTCAAAGGTATGAAAGTGAGGGAAGAGTGGGATTTGACAGCAGCAGTTTTATTGTTTCAGCTTTCAGCAAAGGCTGTTATTTCCCTCTATTTTATGGGTTTCTTTATAAAGGATGTTTTTTTATCTGAAAATGGTTTTTTATCCTTTCTGCTTGTACTGTGGGAACAATGAGCATAAACTGTGTAAACCATTACACTCTGCAATGCCATTACAACCGAGCCTTAGGAATTAACTGTTATATACTATAGCTACATCAGATTGCAAGTAGAATTTCTTCACCTAGTCTTATAAATTAATACTCTTTATAAACTGCATTTTAAAATGGTTAATTCTGCACCATTGTTGCTATTGCTATTAATTTTTATCCATATATAATCTCTTCTATTGATTTAACTCAAAGCTTTTTGGCTAGTGAAGTGGCACCTGAGCTCTGCATCACAATGGATCTGATATACAGTGCTTTGTCCTGTGCCCTCTTCCCTTTCTATATATTCTAAGAACTTCAGGGAATTGAACATTCTTTATTTATGTTTTTACAGCATATGAGATTTAAATATTGATACTCCACTCATAGCATTCAAGGTACTCAGCAAAATACTGAAGTAGAGCATCCAAATTTCCCTAAATGCATCTCTTACAAACATCTTTGGAAGGGCTTTTTTGATTTCTGTTAGTGAGATAGGTGAAAGAACTTAAATATTTAATGGATTTTTACTTCACAGTTTGCCTGTTTTTTTTTTTTAATAAGTAAAGCATTTTTCAGAATGAAATATAAAGGTGCATTTTTTTTTGTGAGGCCACTACTATTGTATCTACTGCAACACTGTTCATGACAGATGACTTAACTGCACTACTATTGACAGAAGAAAGTAGTGTGTTCCATCTGCTTGTTTAAATCACTTGTGATTTCATTAAAAATCTTTTGTTCTCTATTAGCATTAGTTTATGTAGTTCTGACTTCTACAACTATCCAACATTGGCAGCGAGAAAGAACAGAGTTTTGCAGCTTTTAGCCAGTTAAGAACTATTAAATCAATCTTAGTTTTGATAGAGGAGAATTTACAAGATTAGGGACAAAAATGGAAGTTTGAACTTTATTGTAGTAAAATGCTATTTTATTATTGATGTTGAACTCGAATTTTCCTTTTGTTTCAATGCTTTCTAGGTAGCAAAATAAACATGAGTAATAGTAGATATTTAATTGCCCAAAGCATGACACACAGTTTAATGAGATGTAGTAAACATAGATTCTCATCATATTCCAAATCAAATCAGGAATTTTCCACTGGCTGCAAAGAGGTTTGGGCTAGGACTGTAAAGGTCAACAACAATAAAAAAATACTGAGCAAAAATTGCTGCTGACTGAGAATGTTATTGACAAAAGGACCTTGATACCAAACGTAGGGTCATCTGAAATGATCTAGACATTTTCTTGACCGTGTGTTTATCAGTTTTAAAGGCATTAGAAAATCTTTATATCTGTGGTCCCAAGGGGCCTAAAGTTCTGCTTCTAAATGCACCCAGAAATGTTCATTCAGGCTTCTTAACAGATTAAATCTTATTTCATACTCCAGTTCTCTTAGGTTGTACCAGACAACTCTACACTTAATTATCTATGAGAAAGAGTTGCTATGAGGTTCAAGTAAGTTATAAATACTCCAGAAGAATAAACCTTACACTTTTATTATATCAGTAGCATCAGTTCATCAGAGTCCCATCTTGTAGGACAACACCTACAGAAATACTTATTTTAAGCATGGCACATTGCATTCCTATGTGACCTGCCCTAGGTTCTGTGGTCCTGCTCGAGCCAGCGGGGTTGGACTCAATGACCTCTGGAGGTCCTTTCCAACCCCCAATGGTCTCTGTATCTCTGTATTTATTTTGTAGAGCATTAACTAATAGCTTTTTTTCCTTTTTTTTTTAGGGCACGTTGAATCCCTACTGTGTGCTGTGGGATGATTCAAGAACGTAAGTGACAGTTGTTTGCTTCTATTGTTTCTACTACTATTGCTCAGAGTTGGGCAGTAAATGACTCGGTGTGAGGGCAGCATAAATGAACCTTTCACAGAGTGAAATTATTGGATGCTCCAGTCACCTGGTTTACTTTCTGCAGCTATGTGACTTGAAATGATACAATATCTCACCAGGAAGATTACTCATGTAGTAAAAATCTGCTTTTTCAAGAGTAAAATGAGGATGTCTAAGAACTGTTGTTCTTTGATGGCAGTTGCCAGGCAACGAGTGAGTGAGTGGGAAAGTGATCAGACAGATAAGTTACTGCAAAGAGAATTATTTCCAAGTATGAAGGATAGATGAAGGGAGAGCAGTGGATATTGCCTGCCTTTGTGTTCAGCAGGGCTTTTAGCATTGTCTCATATAACATCCTCCGAGGTAAACTCAAGAGAAGTGGGTTAGATGAGGAGACTGTGAGGTGGATTGAGAACTGGCGCAACAACAGAGCTCACATGGCTCTGATCTGTATGGTTACTGTATTGTTTCTGTTAATATTATGTAATTTTTATCCGGGTATTATCTGTGTATTTTACCCTGCAAACTCATCCACGACATTAGAAACTGTGTGCCTGTGATTTTGAGGTTTTTTTATCCTTAACCTGGTTTTACATCAGACTCAACTGATGTTCAGCAGTATATTGTAGAAAACATTGAGACAGGATACTAGGAGTCATTCCAAATACAGGTAATACCATTGTCTATGCCTCCACGACAGAATCATGATTCAGTGGTTTTCCAGAAGCACCGTGATGTTCCATTTCTGGAAAAGGTGCAGTGAAGTACTTTACAATTTTTATATCATGTTTTCTTATGAGCGCATGGAACACAAAACCTTTGGAACTTGTTCTTGGTTTCCCTTCACAACGTTTTGCTGATGCAGTCAGTGGCACAGGGCTTTATTTACTGGTCTTTACTGCATTCGTTGCTGTAAGAACTGTGTAGTTATAGCACATGCTCCACTTCCAAATATCAAAGGCATATTTGCATGGAATTAGACTTCCCAAAAATGCACACGATGGATTCACCAACGTGAGTAGAAGACTTCATGCAGGTATTTAGGACGCGTGAATGAAGCAATCACAAAACTATCTTGTGGTTGCCGTGTGTTTTGCATTTGTACTGCTTAGGGAGAGGTTTAGTGCGACCATGGTCTAGGGGTTAGGAATACATTGGAGTGAGGGCTGGACTTGATGGTCCTGGAGGTACTTTCCAGCCATGATGATTCTATGATTCTATACTGAAGGATGTCTTTTCTAATCCTATTGTTTAATAGTAGCTATTGAAGATGTTAAAATATGTGAAGGATGGGATGTTCTTGGAGATTTAACAGTTTGGAAAAGGTCTGTACTGACCTCAGTTAGACTTACTAGTTCAGTTTTGCAAACTTTGTTTCTTTAGATTTTTCCAAGGCAGAAAATTTTCTTTCCTCATTACCTTCTACACTTACATGTGTGACTGTAACGGAAGAATTAATGTTCATGAACTTCTTCACAAGCTAAATGCCTCCTGGAATGCCTACTTCTGAGGAACTTCTCATGCAGAACATGTGTAATAGCACACTACATAATCTGCTCCTGCTAGTCTTGTATAAACAATTCAACAACTGTACAGAATCATATTTTTTCATTACAATGTTATCAAGTAAAAAATCCCGATCCAAATTCCTTTGCCAGCTTTGACAGATTTAAACCAGATCAGATCAAGTGGCAAATTCCTGCTCAAGCTGTGCATTTTTAAACTGCAAAGATGGTACTGTAATGCAGGAGCACTTAGTTCTGAAATATGTAGGTATTATACAATATAAAGTGCAGTGTCTTTATGTTGAAACAGACCAGCATTTTCAGTGCTTAAGTCATATGCAAAGTGAATCAGTAGATATGGGAGGAATTTATAATGGAGGTTTTTTTTGTACCGCTGCTCTTCACTAACACCTACACGTCCGTGAACAGAGCTTGCACGACCTGCTCACATTTAGAGCAAGAAAAGGAAATCAAATTAATCCTTGCTAGTAGGTTCACTGTCTTTTTTATTTTTACTGGGTGATTAATCAGCTGCATTTGTTGAGAATTCTGTTCCTATTATGCAAATGTAGATTTTCAGAAACAAAAAGTAGTGGTTTTTTTATAATATCAAGCAATTATAATTCTGAGATGTGAATAAAAAGAAGTAGTGGTTGCATCTTCACAATCAAATTTAAAGATTGTTATCAGATGTTTGACAGATTTTTAATGTTTAATGAGGGCGGAAGACAAGCAGTTTGAATGAACTTTAAAAGAAAGCAAATTGACATGGAGATGGCTTAGTGGTTTGGGATTGTAGAGTAGATGGTTGGACTTGATAGTCTTTTCCAGCCTCGATGATTCTATGATCATAGTTCGCTTCTATACCCTTGTTTCCAGAAAAAAATGTATGAATGTTACAAAGTCAAAGAAAATGTTGTTGTTGTTTTCCTTCACCAAGAAACACAGCAGATGGATTCTGTGAATTGAGCATGATGCTGGACTTGGACTGATCCTTGTAGGTGAAAATAACATTCACCATTTTCCATACAACTTCCAAAAGTAAAGTACAGCACAAGTGCAACAGCCAAAGTTTATCAATCTTTTTCATTTATATCATGGAACTTTTAAAGCTTGTTACACCTGTAGACATCAAAGCAGTTAGACACAGAGGTTGGTATTGTCCTCCCTGGTTTGCAAGTAGTGGACACTAGGGCATCATGAAAGCAAAGTGGTCAGTCTATCTGAGGTCATTTATCAACCACTCACAGTGCTAGTTCCTAATTCCTGAGTTCTAACTGAGAATCCTCTGTAGCTATTCTCAAATCCCACCTGTGATACAGATCTCTAAAGTTTAAATAGTTTTAAAATGATAGTTCTTTTGTTGTTGTTCTCGCTCATCCTGATGAGCTTGTGACTGTTGCCTGTCCTAGAAAATGTAGCTCTGTTTGTTCAGTAGCACTGCAGCAGCACTAAAGGTTCTTGTATTATGACATCCTTAAACAAAAGCAAAATCTACTTGTGTCACCCAAGAAGATGAAATATTTGGGGAATTACTGCTCATCCACATACGAAGGAGCTTTGCAAATACCTTTCTTCCAATCAGAGAGATTCTGTGTGATTCTGACATCGTAGTCATAGGATGAAAGCAATACAACACAAGGCATTTTGCAGCATTGGCGAGGTTAGCATTGCTTGTCTTGCCTTCCAAGTGCATGGATCTAAATCTGATGGAAGTCTCCTGAACTAATGCTATTTTCTCTGATAAATCAAACATCATGTAATCCATCAAAGTTCTCTCTGTCTCTCTACAAAAGCAATGTTTGTATGGCAAAGTGATCGTACAAGAGTTTGGAATAGGGTTTTGAAATGCATCTTAGAGGTTGTCCTGTCAACAGCGAAATCCTGTAACTACCTGATAAAACAGCAAACTCCATCAAAAGCAGTGAACAGATATCCACTTTAAATTGTCGTATTTCATCAAGCACTGTCACAATTTTATACCTTTAGTGCTACATCAGCATCTGACTGACCTCACAGATTTCTCTGCATGCAATTAATCTTTCTCCTAAACTCTGTTGCATAGTTGAGTAAACATGAGCAAATGTAGTGAAATCTCTTCCTAGACGAGTCACTAGAGGGAAGCAAAGTCCTTCACGTGACTCCCATGACGTCACCCAATGTCTTCATGTACTCACTGACAAAATCTTTTCAGTATTCAACCTAACATTTTGAAAAAGGCCTACTTCGTGCAAAACTACCCTTCAAAATAAAAACAACCCCCAAAGCAAACAGACAAAAATACATACAGTTGACCTGCAGAGGCTATTATCATTCAAAAACCAAATTATTTTTATTGATGGTGTTTTATGAGTTTGGATCCAGACAAGAAAGCCAGTGCAGAGTGGACAAGGAAGATGGATTTAAGAGTTTCTTTCCAAGAAGCATCCCAACATTCAGAAAAATGCACTGAAGTATTGGTAGCCTAGCAGCTCCACTCTTCCATAGTTTTTGTGTTGTGTGAACAGCTGAGGGAGGGATCTGGAGTTGTTTAGCCTGGAGAAGAGGAGATTGAGGGGAGACCTTACTGCTCACTACAACTACTTGAAAGGAAGTTGTAGAGAGGCAGGGATCCATCTGTTCTCCTTAGTGGCCAGTGATAGGACAATGGGGAAATGGCCTTAAGGTGGGCCAGGGGCCAGGGGAGGTCCAGGTTGGATGTCAGAAGGAATTTCTTTCCTGACAGGGCTGTCAGGCATTGGAACAGCCTGCCCAGGGAGGAGGTAGAGTCACCATCCCTGGAGATGTTTAAGAGAAAGATAAGTGTTTTCTTGGAGGACAGGGTTTAGTGGTGCTGATAGGGCTAGGAAAAGGTTGGATTTGATGATCTTGAAGGTGTCAAGTTGGTATCTTGTTAACATGAGAAAAGCCACCCTCCCACCATGTTTTTCGGTTAGGTTTTTTTTTTTTGGCTGATCTTCAGCATTTCAAGGGTCCAAGTTAAGTGTAGAAGTCTGAAACAGGCCATTGAATGCAGCAGGGTGTTCTGTTTTCCTTAAACTCTGTGTCAAAATGCCCTAGACTGTCAAATGAGAGGTAAGAACTGCGAGAAGTGTCTCAGACCAGCTAAGTCTCTTTTAACTACATCACAGAATCACTCTGGTTGGAAAAGACCCTTGGGATCATCAAGTCCAACCATCAACCCAAAAAGTGCGCCCTTAAATCAGATCCCTCAACACCATATCACAGATTTATACTTTTATTGAGGCTCATAGAGCTCTCTGAGCTCATCCAGCTCAGCCCATGACCTAACATCACCACATCAGCCAGACTCTCCTTAAACACCTCCATGGATAGGGACTCCACCACTGGGCTTGCTAACATTCAGCCTAACTCTCCCCTGGCAACTTCAGCCCCTGCCCTCTCATCCTGGTGCTTGTTGCCTGTGAGAAGAGCCTGACACCCATCTGACTACAACCTCCCTTCAGGGAGTTGCAGAAACAGAGAAGATCCCTCCTGAGTCTCCTTATCTCCAGGCTAAACACCCAAAGCTCCCTCAGCCTCCCCTCATCAGACTGTCTCTCCAGTCCCTTCCTCAGCCTTGTTACTCTCCTCTGGACCCGCTCCAGTACTTCAATATGGATGGAGCCAGAAATGTGCATAGAGATAGGAAAGTGGAAATAATTGATATGTAAATGCATTTGAACAGGCCTTAGAATTGAGGATTAAAATTAAGATTAATTAATATTATCTGCTTTAATGTAGGCAATTTTAAAAGTTTTCATGTTAATGTATAGGCTTTAATGCATCTAAATTGCCCTTCAAAGCAGGTAAAGGCAAAGACTGCATTAGATATTTCTAGCTGTACTATACATACAAAATGAAATCACTTGCTATCAGCAAAATCAACTGGAAAATTAAGAAAATGAAATTTGCAAGGGTGTATATCTTGCATTGCCACAGTCATCACTGAACTGTCCTGTAGGGTCTATAGACTGTACCAACAAGATTTTCATTGACCAGCCACATTGTGCTGCCCCTAGATGGGAACAATCCTCAATGTCAGTCCAGACAGGGGGAGTAGGTGAGAAAGCAGTCCTCAAGAAAAGGACGTGGGGGGCTAGTCGAGAGAAGGTGGCCATGAGCAGACAGTGTGCACTTGCATCCCAGAATTGCATGTTGGACTGCATCAGAAGCAACGTGGCCGGTAGATCAAGAGAGGGGATTTTGCCCCTCGGCTCTGCCCTGGTGAGATCTCACCTACAGTCCTGCATCAAGCTGTGCAGCCCTCAATACAGGAAGGACATGAACCTGATACAGCAGGTCCAGAGGAGGCCACAAAATTTATCAGGGGGCTGGAGCCCCTCTGCTACAACGACAGGCTGAGGCAGCTGGGGTTGTTTGGAGGGGAGAAGAGAAGGCTCCATTCAGCGTGAAATGATAGCAACCTTCCAGTCCCTGAAGAGGGCTACAAGACTGCAGAGTGACTGTTTACAAAGGCCTGGAGTGATAGGTTGAGGGGCAATGGCTTCACAGTAGAGAAAGGCAGATTGAAAAGGGTTGTTAGGAAGAAGTTCTTCAGCAGGAGTTGGGCTGAACATGGGAACAGGTTGACCTGGAAGTTGGTGGAAGCCCCATCCTTGGAGATCTTCACAGTGAGACTGGACAGGACTCTGATCTAGTTGAGGATGTCACTGCGTCCTGCAGTGGGGTTGGACTAGATGACTTTTGGAAGTCCCTTCCAACCTGGGCCATTCTATGATTCTATGATATAATCATATAATATATAATCATATAATATATAATCATATAATCATTCCCTTCTTCTAAGAATGTTCAAAGTCACAGCTTTCTTTTTCCAGGAGATAGCCTGAATCATCAGACTATAAGCAATGATCTCTATCTGCTGTCCTTGCAAGCTGCTGTCCTTGCAAGCTAAAAATTAAAAATTATTGAAAACAGGCTATGGACATTGAACCCACAGAACTGGGTACAGAATGAGGTTCAGATGTAAGATCTATAATCTGTGCTTTTTAGATGTGGTCATTTTCCAACTTTGTAAATTCATCACATAGTTCATAGTGACAACCAGTGACTGCATGGAGAAAATACCTTCCAAAGGCAACATGCACGGAATCTATTTAATAAAGTTAATATTTGAAATAGAAAACTCAATTGAAAGATATTTTGAAATTAAATGAGAAATAAGCTCATGGGACCAAATACTTTGTTTCTAAAAAAAAAGTTTAGAATGAGAATCAGGGAGGTTACCAAAATAACATTTTACCTAATCTCCCCTTTTGAGTATGGTAATAAATAAATGGATAATTCTGATCTACACAGTGGATTATGTTCCCAAAAGTACTTTTGAGACATGTTGGGCCCTCTTTACAAGATTACTCATGAACTTCAATACACTCTAAGCCTTCCATTGTGTCTTCGTAGTTACCAAGCTGAGATTGCAATGAAGGTAGTAAACAATCAGCTCCATCCTCATGACACCACTCATAATGAGAACACAAAATGTTCAGTAACAAAGGAAATTTGTGCAGCAAAATATCTAGTCTCTGTATAGTGACACAAATAAAGAAGACAAACTTCTCATATTTATTGATACCAATTGTGTCTCAGTAATTTTGATTGCTTCTTAATTCAGTTCCCAAAGTCTAAAAAACCCAGAACTAATCTTTTCACTACCTTTCTTAATTGCAGTGGGTGGTGTACTGTAAAATTTAAATGGTAGAACTGAACATCTTGCATCATACTCCCTTTTCCCTTATCCGATTCATTTATGGCACCTTTTTTTTCCTCATATATTGAAACAAATTCAGCCAGACATATAGTACTAGCACATAAAAAGCAGAACCCATTTAGAGGCAAACATTCTCCTTGCAGGGATTACCTGTTTCAGCACACAAGCCTACAAAGCAAAACATCCCTAATTAACAATAAAACATTATCAACAATGTTATAATAAGACTTTAATGAATTTCATCTTATAAATATTCAAAGACTGATTTTGTGTATTGTACTCTGAATAATTCCACATGCTATCAATACTGGGTTTTGCTTGCTCTCAGTTCCCCTGTAAACCTTATATTTTAGCTTCTTCTTCAGTATCTTGTACAGGACATAAATTCTGATCAATGTTAAATCACATTTTTTATTACATTTTTAGGCAATCTTTCCAGAAGGATGTGTAAAAATAATGAGGTTTTAGTCTCAGGGATATTTTGCCCTTTACAATAATATAATCAGTGAAACGTGTGGAAACTCCCAAGCACTTACAGAAGTCATAAAAAGGCAATGAGTAACATAAGGTTTGTATGTCTTTCCACCAAAGAAATCATAGTCATATCAGAGAATTACAGAATGCTTTGGATTGGAAGGGACTGTAAAAATTGCCTAGTGTCTGCCATGGGCAGGAACATCTCCCACTGTCTTTGAGGCCCTGCTCTGACTTGCTCCGATAAGTCTATGTCCTGTTTACCAAGTGATTTAATATTTACTTCGTTTGCTCTTGTGTACACAATCAGTTCACCTATAAACACCCATCTGAAGTTAATCTTACTTCAGCCAATGTGATTTTTTTTTTCTTTGTTTTTTGAGGTATGTACATATAAAGGAATTTTTAAATAGTGAACATAAAATACCTAGTGTTTTCAGCCTGTTCTCCGACTAGCTAAAAACACTAGAATTTGTACATTTGTATCATGTCAGTAGTGTTTTTTATCACCTATGAGAAGTACAGCTAATTTTTAGCTGGAAAATGCAAACCAAAAAGATAATACAGCAGGTATTCAACTCGGTTATATAAATAGGTTTGTTATCTTCAGTCTGTGTGAGTTTAGTTCTGTGTTTGCACGTTGAAGGAGCTTGTCTGTCAAATTACTGGCACCATTTGTCTCCTTAAATTTAAGGTCTTTGCTGAACTGAAAGTCTCCTTACTAATTTTCTGCTGAAAGAAAACTGCAGGAGATGTTTAAAAAGGTCGCAGCATATCTGTAGCCAGCATTTAAAATAAAAAATTAATATATTTAACAGCAAGAGTAGTCTCCAGTAAAGACAGAGAGCAGTGATGCCATGCAAAAACTTCTGAATCTAAACAGACATGAGCAGAGCTGTTTATTGTTATCCAGCAATAATTGAATTCTGGATAGTTATGTAAGTGAGATCTGCTTTGGTAAGAAAATTAAGTAATTCTAATAGTCGTACTGACCATCAAAGTCTTTATTTGTGGTTTCCTTTTACACCTCCATCCTCAATAAAGCTAGAAAAGAGCCATCTAGAAGCTTGAACGAAACCTGAATTCATCAATGGAGGCAGTGTTCAAGAACATCTGTAAATCTGCATAATTTTTAGTGTTTTTCAATTTAGGACTGGAGCATTTGAAATGCTTGGTTAAAAATTGAGTTAAAAGAATTTCCAGAATACTTTTAAAAACCCTCCATCACATATTCCAAGTATTTCCATACAAAGATGTAAAATTTCTGAATAGATTTGCTGGTAGATGTTTATTGTTTTCCTGTTCTGTGTGGTTTTGAAAGAAAGGAGGAAAATCCTCCCCTTTGAGAGGGAAAGATGCTAATATCAAGATGATGATCACAATGTTTGCTTTGGATGATGGTTTTCTCCTAATTTTTAAATCTTTGTCGTGTGCCTAAAGCCAGCAACAAGTGACTAATGGCAACATTTCAGTGATGTACTTGTGATGAACTGCAAAATAACACCTACCCAGAATCATCCCACAGTTTGCTATTTCAGGTTTCCTAGATTTTCCTATCCAATGCTCCGTAACGTTGATCACAATATTTCAAGTATCACTGCAGATGCCAACGATCTCCAAAGACATCTAGATGCAAATTTAAAAATAACACTCACAAACTATTCTCCATCGAGTCACTGCAGTGTGCTGCGGCGTAGTCAATGTAGTTACACCACCTTTATCTACCTGCCTTGGTGGTAGAAACAGCTTAGCACAGGCAGGCTAGTTTTCTCTGATTCTGTAAACTGGAAAAGGCATTTCAGAAATGGAGACAAGCCACAGCAATGGCATAACCATCCTCGCACTAAAATAAGCACTTTTTAGGAGCATAGTCATTTCCTAACTCTATCTGCTTGTGGCATGTACCATTAAGACTGTAATGTACAACAAAGGTCATTTAAGTGTATCAGGGGAATTTATATTGGATATTAGGAAAATTCATTGTATCAGGGAAATTTATATTGGATATTAGGAAAATTTTTTTCACTGAAAGGGCATCAGGCCTTGGAACAGGCTGCCACCTAGATGTGATGTTAGGGAGCATGGTTTAGTGATGGGTCTGATAGTGGACTTCATAGAGTAGGGTATATGGTTGGAGTTAATGATCTTACAAGTCTTTTCGAACCTAAATGATTCTATAATTATTCTTAGCTGAGGGCTGATTAATTTACCGTCTGCACGTATGTGCGCACACCTTACCCTTGTGTTAGACATCTGTGTAGACTTGGATTTTTGTTTCTTGAGGTGAGGAGATGATGTAGTTTGAACTTGATGGGTGTGGGATTGGGAGTTCCTATGGCAACGTCTGAGAAGCAGCTTGGAATGCCACACTGAGTAAGTTCCTCTGTGGACCTGCACATCTAGTTTAAAGCTTCCTGTTTCTTGGTTGCTGTTGGGTCTGGGTCTTGTCTGTGTTTGCAGAAGCAGCACATGTCTCTGGTGCTGGGCACAGCAGCTGTCTTGCCCTTTGGACTGTGCTGAAGGAATTGAGAGTTGGAGCTTGGAACTGACTTGGAACCACATGGAGCAGGGATCTGTTGGTGCTGTGGAATGGATTCATGATCTGAAAGGACTTAACATTTCCACATGGAAAAAAACTGTGGGAGGTTTCTTTCCCCTCAGAGAGTGGAGATAGCAGCTTGGCCCAGTTATGTAAGCAAATCTGATTAATCTCTATGTCTTTGAGGTGGGGTTTAATGTGGCTTCCATGAATTTAATGTGTCTTGGTTTTTCCTGAGCTTCAGCAAGTCTGATTTTGCCTGTGACTTTATAAATGGTTTTTTAAACTCTCCTTGTTGCTTTGTTTCAGATCATTGGCATGTTAACTAAATTCCTTAACCTTGTCTCAGACCTGATCAACAGGATCAACCAATGACAGGACTGCTCCCTGTCAGAAAGCCAGAGGTCCTGCTCACATTTAAGTGCAGACATAGGACAAACAAAAGGAATAATCTGACTGAAGATTCTGCTCATAAACAATGAAAAGGCCTTCCTTTAAACCTTGATTCAGAGCAGTAGAACTTTAAGCACTTCAAAATCTTGATATGAATTAAGATCCAGAAGTTAGAACTGTACTGTGCTATAATGTTTGCCAGTCTTCCACTTAATTTCAGGAGTGAATGAACAGTGATTTTAGAGACGAATTTGAGAGTAAAAACAAACCTTAACATTGCGCTTTGTTTCCTTGTTTAGATTGTGGGCATTCAAAAAATCTCTTAAGAGTAACTCTTAAACTGGTTAGGTTTCAGAGAGAGACTTTCAGGCAAGAAAACAGAAAACTGCTTGACTCAGCATTGAAAAGTCATCTGTTTCACTCTACTGCTAGTATGAAATATACATTTGCTTTTTCTGGTCAGCAGAATTTCTGTAAGCAATATTTTTTCCTGATATTCCAGTTTATATTGCATTTCTTAGGACTTCTTATATCATTTCAAGAAAACTGAGTTATATCTCTGCCATAAAATGTACACATCTTCTTGCCTTCCTAGACGTATAATGCTCTCATACTCCCAACAATTTGAGTACTTGAATTTTACAGTTTGACTGGGAGTCAAGAGCTTTAAAAAAAGAATATAGCTAGCCATAGAATCATAGAATCATCATAGCTGGAAAGGACCTCCAAGTCCAACCTTCATCCCAACATCTCCCTAACCCCTAGACCATGGTCTCAAGTGCTCTAGCTACGTGCCTTTTAAACACCTCCAGGGATGGTGCCTCCACCACCTCCCTGGGCAACCTGTTCCAGTGCCTAACCACTCTCTCAGTAAAGAACATCTTCCTAAGATCCAATCTAAACCTCCTCTGCTGCAACTTGAGGCCATTTCCCCTTCTCCTATCATTAGTAATTTGGAAGAAGAGACCAGCACCAGCCTCACTACAACCTCCTTTTTTTGGTAGTTGTAGAGAGCGATAGTAAGGAACATTATTATAGGCCATTTCCATCCCCTGTATTGTATGTGAATAGACTAAAACTTGTTCATTCATCAATAACATTTATATTATATTTTCTAATAGATTTTGAAAATGCTAATCTTTTTTGTTTCCTTTGACATTCAAGATAGGTCATATAAAAAAATCTGAGCCAAGACTGTGATTCAAGCAGCAACACATAATATTCTTTCTCATTTCTTATTTTCTTAGCTTTTCTGCAGCAAGTTTGTAGACAATGTTTTTCTTACATTCTTCCCCAGCAGATGAATAGTTCTTTTTTATCATTGTCTTTTTATAGTAGTACTTTGAGGATTCAAGTATTTCAACTATAGTTTCTGATCTAGTGTAAGCATGTTTTAATATGAACCAGACAGTGGGAAACATCAGCACCCTACTGCTCAGAACAGATATTTCATGGGTTTTATAATTAGGGGGAAAACAAGGAGATAGAGTTGTTTAACTTCTTACATATTCCTGAAACTACTGCAAGTGCTGTCTGTTTTATTACCCGAGCAAAGCATATTATTAATTTCTCAGATTTCCATGTAGGTTACTGAATATGCAACTACCTGAAACAGGTATTGGCCTTTATTGCGTGCCCGCATCATGCTTTTTTGTTGGGGTGAGAACAAGACATCTCAGTGAAAGGACTGAGCTAAGAGTTACTTAGAGATGTGAGGGATTCCAATAGCTGCATGTATTCTCCCAGTTAGGGCTTGTGGGATTGTCAGTCATACTGCAGTGATTTTTTTCATTATTCTGACATACACAAACTTAGTATAAAAGCTGAAAATAACCAGACAAAACACTTCATCAGGCAACCTGCTAGTGGGTTTGGAGTTTGTTGTTGAGAGTGAGAGAGTAGCAGGAACAGAACCAACATTGCTGTGACTTACAAGGTCTTAATTAGATACAATACATTAGGGCAGAAAGTGTATAACTGAAGTGAGCAAGGTAGGGTAAATATAATTACTTCCATAAATGATGGGCTATATATAAGGTACCCAGAGTGTATTTTTGACTCAGGGAATATGCACCATTTATAAATGCTGGAGAGATTAAATCAGACAGCTCTGTAGCCATATGATGTTTTTCTCCTAATATTCTGTCTTCCCACCCAACGACATTCCCCAAGTGCTGAACTCACAAATATATAGATATGAGATGTAGGCAACATAACAGGAGGTAAAGCTGGGTAAAAAACCTGGTAGAAGACACTTTTCTTTAATATGAGCTACTAAAAAAACCTAAATCCTTCTCTCCATGCTTGAAAGTGAAAGATGGTTACCTGGACCTTTATTACCAAAGTTAGAATAGTTAGCAGAAGAGTTCAGACATTATAGAGTACTCCAAAGGTCTCTTTTCACCTGCTCCCCACTTTCGTGATTAATTTTAAATTGTAAGTCTGCTTACAAGACAACTACAATAACTTGGCTAAAGTAATCTTGATATGAACAGCAGTACAGTGGGAACTGTGTGGGCTCCATCTGCTTTGTAGAAAACCTGTGCATTAAGTGTGCGTGCTGGCAAGCTCAGGTAATGCTCAGTGCAGGCCATCTCTTTTCCAGTACTAAATGCATTTTTAAACCGTTTACAAACACATAAATGTCTTCTCTATACTTAGCAGCCTCATGAAGGCAGCATCACGATTTGTCTGTTTGTATCATATGCTAAGCAGCAAACCTTCATGCTGCCCCCTGCCCGAAACCTCTCCCATGTGTACAAATTCACACCCAGAATGTGATTGAAAATTCATGACCCAAAGGCAAGAATTCAAAGTCGATCTCTTCTAGCTCTGGTAAAACCATCCAGTTTGGTGGCCATCTCATCCTGTGATGGATGCGTGGGTAATTACAACCCTGCCTCTGGCACTGCTTCAGGATCAGTCTGTACAGGATTGCTCAGGCACTGTTATACCTCCATCTAGCACTTTGTTTTAATTTACCCTTCAGAGTTTACAGCCTCATACAATGTCTTATAATTAAATGACATCTATACCAAATGGAAGCTCAAGACATTTTTCACCGGGATAAATATACAGCTTTCACTTTTCATTTTCCTCAATCCACTTTCATGCAAATATGCCTTAGCCAAGTACCTTCAGCTATTAAAACAGAGGCCTAACGTTAAGCCACAGCATATTTCTGTCGCAAGGATGCTGGTGAAAGGAGTAGTGAATAATCATTGAATATCATACTAAGTCTCTTTCACAGGAGACTTAACCTAAGATAAATTTTTGTGTTGTGAGGTTGGGTTTTTTTTCATAAATTTAAATTCAAACATAAGACATTTGAAAGAAATTTAAAACCACTGCAGTTAAAACTTATCTTTAATATTTATTTTTATTTAATTACATAAACTGTGTGCAGTAGATATTAAAACTTTTCACCTGCCCCATGGAGACTTCAGCATAGAGTGGATTTGAATTTGAAGATCCTATACAAGAGCATAATACAACTTGCTTTCAGGTAACTCTTCCTTAGGAATTAAGACATATATCTAAAGCACCTAATGACTGTTTTATCAAAGTAAATTGCCAGCAAGTTTCCTATGAACATGGTTCATTAATGAAGACGTTTTTTTAACTTTGGAGAAATGAAACTCCAGGAAAAACATGAATGCACACCACAGACACCCATCGAAAATAACACAGGTGAAAGTTGTACTGGAAATTCAGAGTGCTAGAGAGAAGTAAAATAATTGCAGCGAAATGTTGTGACAGTGTGTTCTCACTCTGTGTCAAGCAGGGCTGGAGAGGACCTCCTGGGTCAGTGCATGCAGCAATGGGCTTTGGTGGGTAGTCACATCGTATGATTGCATTACAGCACTATCATACAACCTGTTTGTCACTTGTCCATGTGCCAGGGTTGCCCAGGTTAAGCTACTCTTCTCCCTCAGTATTTTCCTGGTGGGTATAAATATTATTCTCAAATATCTAGCCTGGAGATATTTGATATTTAGTCTGAAGAAGAGGAGACTCAAGGGGGACCTTCTGGGAGGTTGTAGTCAGGTGGGTGTTGGGCTATTCTCCCAGGCAACTAGCATCACAATGAGAGGGCAGGGCCTGAAGCTGCCAGGAGGGGATTAGGTTGGATGTTAGGAAGCCCTTCCTCATGGAAAGAGTGATGGAATGGACTGCCCAGGGCAGTGGTGGAGTCCCCATCCCTGGATGTGTTGAAGGCCAGACTGGCTGTCACCTTTAGTGCCCTGGTCTTGGCTGGGTTTGATGAGCTCAGATGTCTTTTCAAGCCTCAATAATCTTGTGATTCTGTAATCTCTGAGTCTTTGTTTTGCTAGATTTAGCAATTTCAGCTTTTTTGGACTTCTCTATCGTAATGAGTAGCCAGAAAATCTAGTAACCCCTTTCTTTGCACCTCTTCCGATCTGAATTAATCTGTCTTGAGTGTGAGTGACAAAAGTAGGGCACATCGATGTAATACTCTAGATTAATGATGTGGAGGAGGACAAAGAACTAAGTGGCAATCTATTTGAGTCAAAATTGATTTGAGAAAAGATGGGAACGTGGCTTCTAATGAAATAGAATTAGATATCACTCTTAAATACAAATGTCAGGTCTGACCTTCATTGAGGCTATTTTAAAGTTACTAGGCAGATAAATATGACTTGAAAGTGTGCTGTGCAAATAGTAGGACCCCTCATTATTTTAACACCCCAGAGCTCATAGGAAATTTTATTTTCATGTATTAAATGCTGCATATTAACATTTCAAAAATTGGTTTTGGTAAGCAGTACACACACACATTGCAAAAGAGCTACCAGCATGAAATAACCTGGGATTTAGTGGTCATAAATTGACTCAATAAAATCAAAGTAAATAGAGAGAAGGCTTCTATTATTTTCTTAATGCTTCACCTTTTGAAATTGAAGATAGGAAAGATTGTTACTTGATCCAAAAGTTTATTCACCTGAATAAGTAGTCAGATTTGAGCAAAAGTTCTTCTCTAGAACAAAACTTTCAGCAGAAGTTTCTGGATCAGTTGTTCTACATCCCCTGAGAGCACAAATATTAAAACATGAAGATTCAAGTCTTAAAAGTATTGAATTACCTCTCGTTCCTTCACTATCCACACAAAATAGGTCTATGGAGGATTCATATATAGCAAAAGAGATATGAAATAGCACAAATCTAAGCAAACCATTTCAGCATGTTTTCTGGCCAGGGTTGCTTTCTTCATATTTAGTGATTGTTTTTCAATAAAGATGCTTGGCTTTAGAAGTTTTAATTCACACACGGTAAGACTCTCATCTGCTGTAATTGAATGTAGCTTGAAATCTGTCAGGCAACAGCACACCACAAGAGCTGAGGAAGTGACCCATAGCCTTTATGCTGAGTGTATCTGAAGTGTAATCACAGATGTGTGAACTTCAGCACTGAGTATTGATTTCCAAGCACATTTGGCACCTCACCATGTGATTGTCTATCATTAAGATCACATTCAAAAGTGTATGGTAGTGATCACAGTATGTGTGGATAATAATACTGTAAAACCAGGAGTTATAAAGTAAGACTAGCGGTTTTACAAGCGTAAAACACTAGTCACATTTTCCTTCACAGTAGCTTAAGTACAGAACACAGAGTTCTCTGTAGATATAAAAGATGCCTGCGGCCAGATCAGTCTGAAGATGCATTTTAACAGACCTTCTCAGATACTCATCTTTGCCTCCCATGAAAACCTGACCTTTCAGTTTGGCCAAAGTGACCTCAGGAAATGGGACTTGTGATCACACTGTGGTTTTGTCTCTGTTGGAGTATATCTATATCTGTACGTGTCCTCAGCCTGAACTAGTTGGCTCAATTCCTTCCTACTTCATGTGAGTGAGTGACAGGGTCATAAGAGCAGTGCAACTGCAGGCAACGCTGCAGCTTACACACAAGACTTGCCCTGAAGCAGGCTGTAAAATGTCTGTAGCACAGGAAAAGCTTCAGCTGGATCTAAGAATCAGCCACGTGAAGTTCCACGGCTTGTTTTTTTCCCTCTGTGACCTGAAAAGCAGTGAAATTTCCCTCAGCTCCTCATAGTCCATGTGCACAGTTGGGGTATTCCTGTTGTTGTTGGGCCCTTGTGCCTCTAGGTGGAACTGAAGCAACTGAGAAGCCTTTGTGGTAAGACCTGTGCAAATGAGCATCCAGGATGATCTCTGCCTTGAGGAGTTTGTATCTGAACAGCCAAGATACACTGTTGAAAGAGAAACAAGCCGGTAAGTCAAACGGCTTTATCAGAGTAAAAAGCAGGGATTTATATTTTCAGGGTGAATTCATTAAGCAGCTGTTGACTCATTTCTTCAGTACCCACCACCAGCAGCTCCTCCTGAAAATGATGGTACAGTTTTCATAGAATCATAGAATGGCCAGGGTTGGAAGGGACCTTAAAGATCAGGTTAAAAGCAGAGGCTGGGACACTGTCCAGACCCCTTCACTAGATCAGGTTCCTCAGGGCCCCATCCATCCTGGCCTTCAACACTTCCAAGGATGGGGCAGCCACATCTTCCTTGGGCAACCTGTTCCAGCATCTTAGCACCGTCACAGGAAAGAATTGTTTCCTAATGTCCAATCTCAATCTCCCCTCTTCAAGTCTGTAACCCTTTCCCCTTGTTCTCTCACTATGCAGCTGTGTAAAAAGCCCTATCCCAGCTTTCTTTTAGGTTTCCATTCAGATACTGGTAAGCTGCTCTAAGGTTACCTGGGAGCCTCCTCTTCTCCAGGCTGAAGCACTGATTTCTCTTGAGCCAAAGCCCTATTAAAACCTCAGTGTGTATGGAAATATTCTTGACAGAAATGGAATTTTTTTCTGTATTATTTAAATGCAGAAACTTTTAAATTTTAAATACATTTGTATTTATTTAACTAGATTTACATTTTTAAAGAAATTGCTGGGAATAGGCAATAGTGTTAAAGTACATGGACTTAACATGATATTTTAGCTTTATCAGTCTTTTCCCCTTCAAGCTGGATTTCAAATTAATTTAGAAACACTGCTGTTACAAAGAGCATTGAACATTTGCAAAGAAGCTATACTGGCAATAAGTGAGAGTTGCTGAGATAATTCTTGTTTTTGTTGCCACCACTCTGTTGTAAAGTAAACTCAACTCTATCACAGAATTATCATGGCTGGAAAGGATCTCCAGGATCATCAAGGCCAGCTCTCATACCAACATCTCCCTAACCCCTAGACCATGGCCTCAAGTGCTCTATCTACTCACCTTTTTGGCACCTCTAGGGATGGTGACTCCACCACCTCCCTGCGCAGCCTGTTACAGTGCGCAACCACTCTCTCAGTAAACACCTTCTTCCTGAGATCCAGTCTAAACCTCCCTTGATGCAACTTAAGACCATTTCCCCTCATCCTGTCATTAGTAATTTTGGAGAAGAGACTGGTACCAGCCTCACTACAACCTCCTTTTAGGTAGTTGTAGAGAACAATAAAGTCTCTTCTCGGCCTCTTCTCCTCTAGACTAAACAACCCCAGTTCCCTCAGCCACTCCCCATAGGGCCTGTTTTCCAGACCTCTCCCCAGCCTTATTGCCCTTCTCTGACCCCATTCCAGCACCTCAATGTCCTGCTTATACTGTGGCACCCAAAACTGGACACAGTACTCGAGGTGTGATCTCATGAGTGCAGAGTACAGGGGCACTATCATGTTCTTACTCCTGCTGATTACACTGCTCCAGATACAGGCCAGGATGCCATTTGCTTTCAAGGTTTAGTGCTTTTTTTACTATTGTTTTATCTAGTGTTTTTAGCTTATTTTTATTTAGCATTTTTGTTTAGAATTTTTATTTAGCATCATTTTTTTTATATATATTGCCACAGTCTGCAGGAGGCTTCTGGTGAATTATTTAGCATTGCTGAGAGATTTTTATCATCTTTTTTTCCTCTTCCATAGTTTGTGTGAGAAAGAAACCAAACCCAAGATGGCTTAACTTTGTCTTTTTTATAGGAAACGTTTATCTTACAAGACATCAACATTTTTCATGGAAGTGAAATTCACTTGCTGGCCATCTCTGCTGCCTTTTTTTGGTATTTTTGGTTTCCCCCCACAAAATCCAAGAAAATAAATCTTTGATGCAGAGTTTTGTGTAACACCTACAGGATGCCAAGGAGAGTTGTACAGACTCATCCCCTCTCTCTCTCTCTCAAGCATCTCTCTCTAAGACCCTTGGGCTGATTCCACTGCTTATGCACTGTGGTGCTTTGCCAGGGGGGCTTCTTTAATTTATGATTGAGTGGGTCATAGAAAAAAAAATCAACTGTTCCATCGTGTGTCTGAAATTTTTCTCATAATATGTCAGGAGTGGGAGGTGGAGAATAGAAGTGGGAGTAGAAGGAAAAAGTCCTCAAGTTGTTATTTTTTTTCCCTGAACTCAGAAGGAGTATTATTAACTACAGCCTGTCGAGATCAGGTCCTTCTAGCATGTTTCTTCAGCTCGAAGCAATGTGGTATGTTTGTTCACAATGTCCTAAAGGGTCTCTGTTGACAAGCCAAAGCTGAGTGACTGCAGATTTAATTCTTGTCCTTCATCATTAGCTCAGGAAATTCAGTAATGATCAATCCTGTTGTGGTTTCAGACTTCATTCTCCACTCTTAATTTCTCCAAAGGGGAAATGGCATTTCTAGTCTTGTCAATCTTACTTTATTAAGGCGATCTTTCCACTGCAGTAAGGAACTTGAAAGTGTGGCATGGGCCACTCATAACACGTAGAGGCTGTGCTGATAGGTAGGAGAAAGTATCTCACTTGCCTGTGGCCCTGGCTGTGCTAGCAGATGTCAGTGTCAGCCACTCTTAACTGGCTGGGGTTGTTCCTATGCAGCTGGGCTCTACTGGCAGTCATGTTATACTACTGTTTTAGACTAAGATAACAACTGTCATGCAATGCTTGTTCATAGATGCAAGGCAGACTTATTCTGACATTCTAAAAGGCTGGTTGGAAGTAACATTTCACACTGTGGTTCTAATGTGGACCCTGTTCTCTGAGAAATGCTTAGTACAGAGTTGAGATCCTCTGCATCCTCTTCTTCCTAGGAACAAGTGATAGGACCAGAGGAAACTGGGTCAAAGTGTGCCAGGGGAGGTCCAGGTTGGATCTTAGGAAAATGTTCTTCCCAGAAAGAGTGAGGAGGCCTTAGAATACACTACCTGGGGAGGAGGTGGAAGCACTGTCCCTGTAAGGGGTTAAGAAAAAGTACAGACAGGGTGTTTCAGGAGATGGGTTGCTGGTTAGCGGTTGTAGGGCAGATAGTTGGACTTGATGAACTTGAAGATCTTTTCCTGCCTTGATGGTTCTTTGATTCTATGAAATGCAGTTCACGTCTTGGTCCATGTTGCTTACACCAGTTGCCACTGAGACAACAGAACCAGAGAGCTGTATAAAATGGCCATTCTTTACTCTCCAATTCTCTTTTATCTCTCTCTCTGCCATAGCTGTATGAGCTACTGTAAATAGGAAAACAGAAAATCTGTCTTCTGTGCTGCCAGAAGTAGACACATGCTCTTTGCAGTGATTCAGACTACAGTCACCTTAGATTATTTGTGTTTCTTGTATTAAGTGTGAAGTCTTGATAGCTAACATTTTCTTCAGCTATTCAGACTTTTCAGGAATTAATTTACAGCGTTTTTAGCTGCCCACATCTAGCTTCCCTTTTGAGAGATCCCTGGCAGCAGGATTACCTTCCCTGTCCAGAAAGCAATAAATACTCTGTGTGATAATTTAGAAGATTCTGCTGTGTAGCTTGAAGGAGACAGTTTATATGAATATCAGAGAAATAAAAACTAGCAAAAAAACCCTTTACATGACTACTAAATAAAATTACTTTGAAAATCAGGCTAGGATTAGGAAAAAAAGTGTGTTTGTGTTGTTTTAGCTATAAAATATACATGTATTCAGAGTGCATTAAAACGGCTTTACTTCTTTATGTTGTTTTATTAAAAACAACATAAAAGATGCATTGTATTGTCCTTATTATTATTTATTAAATTCTCTGTATGTGGGACAGGGAAAATAAGCATCCTGTTCAAGGACATCATCGTAATTGACTGTAAGAAACTCTCCAATAACTTCTCACACTTAAGAGTTTCATAGTATTTCCTTTTTTATCACAAAAGCCTATTGTTATTTCTGTATCATCCATTCCTAGGCTCATGAAATGCACAAGGCAGACTGTATGTTTTTCTCTTGCTTTTCATGAGAACTGGAAGGCATGGAATTGGGCAGACATGATGTGCCGGCAATGCTCTCAGAGCCCTGGCTCTTACTGCTCTTTGCCTCAGGTAGTGTCTCCCCAGATCTTTCTGTAAAGACCTATTGATAGGAATTCGTCTCAACAACTGTAGTACAAGGAAGAGACTCAGGAGATAGATGTTTTTGTCACTGATGACCTCTGATTCAGCTTCCAGCTCCCTTAGAACTTAGCAGGTATTTGTATAGGGACAAGTTGTACAGTCATCTGCAGAAGTTAACAGTGTGAGGGGAAATAAACAGCTGCTGTGCATGTATATGTATTGTGGGCTACAGGTAACAAACATATCCTTTTAAAATTGTCTTCTAATTTCTGTGATAAACCCAAGTTTTTGGTTGTTTACCCATCAAAGCAGACCACTTACTATAGGTGTATCATGTACTGGTCTATGCTTGAAATGTAAAATTTCAGCTAAGTTAATAATTTCTTAGCATAAAACTTACCATTCCTTTTTGCTAAAGTTGCTTATGTGAAAAAGATTTAGGTCTCACACACTGTGGCACAGAATATGCAGTGACATTGCTGTCAAATGCATCCATGCAGGCACATCTGTGATAAAATTATCCCCAGGTAAGCATTTCTGACAAATCTCAGATTACCCATATTATGCAGAGTTTGATCAGTGGTTGATTGCTAAACTTTCTGAAGACTGACTCTGCCCTAGGCATTTCAGGTGCTCATGAAGTGATTTCTGATGTCACCAAACATCAGTGTAGAGTTTGGCTGTAGGAAATCAGAAAAAACCTCCTGTGTCTTGGTGCTGAAGGCAAAAAACAGTGTATCTGCAGTCCCTGAGAGTGAAGAGGAAGACTCGGGGGAGTTCTACAGAGGGAATATTGGCGTGATGAGTAGGAAAGATACTGGCAAGAGAAACTAGACTTAAAGCAATAGATGGGGAAGAGAGTGAGAGATGTTTAAGGAAGAGTGAGTGCAAAAGAAGTGGGGAGAACAGAGGTAAAAAAGAAGTGCAGTGAAAAATCAATTTAAAGTGAAAAGGCTCTTATTACTGAAACACAGTCCCTTCAGAACCTGATGGAAAAAATCCACATGGTTCCTGAATTTTAGGGAGATGTCATTAAAATATATTGGGATTTCAAAGTAGGAGGTTGAAGAGTCTTGCTTATCTTTTAAAACAAAGAAGCCCCATCAAACTTGAAAGCCTTAGGATAAAAGAGCAGTATTACTTACTTGATTCTAGAAAGTCAAAACATGCCAGGACTGAAGTTGCCTGTGAAACCTTAGTTCAGTCATTTTGCACATATGTGCTTTGTTGTAGTCTGAAATAACATATTCTTGTACTTCTGCTTTGCAGTGAGACACCTGCTTCCCTCAGAGCATAGAGTACATGTTCTCTACAAATCAAACAAGAGCTTCAGCATATAACTTAACTTCTTCCAGGAATGAGATCCTGTACTGGGGCTTTCCTAGAAAATCCTTCTCATAGGCTTCATGAGAAGTTAGAAGCCCAATTAATAAAAGGGTTCAAAAGGGGACAAAGAGGAAAGACAACAAATGCTAGGAGCTCTTAGTAGGATATAGAACAGAGTATTGCTGAATGCTAAGAGGACTGCCCAGGAGCTGGATAGTAGCAGTGGGCATAAGTACTTTCAGTGGACAAGGAAATTACCACAGACAGTGGTCTCAGTAGAGGAAACAATAGAATCATAGAATCATTCAGGTTGGAAAAGACCCTTGAGATCATTGAGTCCAACCAATAACCCCCACTCTACCAACTTTGCCACTAGATCAGATCTCTAAGCATTGCATCTAAATCAGCTTTAAATACATCCAGAGGTAGTGACTCAGCCCCTAGCCTGTTCCAGTGTCTGACTACTCTTTCAGTGAAAAAATGTTCCCAAATATCCAGCCTAAACCTTTGCTGGTGCATCTTGAGACTGTTAAATAACTTGATATCTGAGGGAGCTGAAGGTTACTATGTGGAGATCTGGATTCTTATCCTCCCTCTGTCCTTCCTGGACTGAACTATTGCAAAGTCTGCACAGCTGGTGTGACTTGAGTGGTCCTCAACCATCACTCACTGCACCTCATCCTCTGCTACAAATCTTTGCAATAATTGACTCTAACTTTTTCTCTCCAGCCATGTGTTCCAAAACTCATCCTATTAGTATGATTAATGATCATTATTAATAAGTATTTATTACAGAAGTTCCAAGGGACTAGTACAGACCCTATTACATTAAGAATTTAAAAAGTGATCGAATGATATCTCCACTACAGAGTCAGACTGTCACTATGGAATGGGCAAACCACAGGAGGGGAGGCAAACAGGGTGGTGGGATGGAGAATGATTTGCTCAAGGTCACTCAGGAGACATTTAATGGCAGTTCTGGAATGAGATACTGTTAGAATCATAGGAGTTCTGCTGCTGGGAGTCATTTGTTTAGAAAGATTGCCATGCGTTTAAACAAAATTATCTGTAATAGAAGCCTGTCACCTGTGATCTGAGCAAAGTAATTTATTTTGCAAGAACCATACAGACAATTTACAATAGTTCTTCTGTGCCTTTAATGTATAGTAACCGTAATCATGGAATTGCTTCTGAAATTTCCTTTATGCTACTTGGCACTCCATATGGTAGTTGGATACTGCAGGAGAAAATATCCTCCAGTAATCATTGAGCCAGGCTTTAAGCCAGGCAATCTCCTCTTAACACTTTCAGAGCAAGCTATACTATAAAAATGCAAATGTGGCAGCAATACTTCTTCTTCACACCATTTTTCAAAAGGTAAAACGTGTTATTCAAACCCCAGTGCAGCTTGAGAGCACTTGTAAAGGACATAAAACATCTGAGTTCCTCAGTGTAGGTGGCTTTCCACACCTGTGCCTGCGAAGGCGCTCTGAGTCAGACGTCTATCATCCAACCACATCACTAGAAAGACTTACAGTAATTGCAGCACCACACAGTTTTCTTTCCTCTTTCTTGTCTCCCCTTCTATTTTACACATCTTTTGTGGCAAGCACTGAGGCATTCTCCCTTCCTGAGCCATTTGGGTAAACAGCAGCCTCTGAGAGGTGTGGTTGCTAGTGTATTCGCTGGCAGCAGTGAAGCACATTACAACAAACAAGACATCACAGAGAGAATAGGGGGGATGGAGATACAGAAGATAAGGGCACAAATAGGATAAGAGAATAAGGAAATAGAGATAGGATCACAGAATCATCATCAGGGTTGGAAAAGACCTTCAAGATCATCATGGATATTGCAGATCATCTCTGCAGCCCTGAACCACTAAACTATCTCCTGAAACGCTCTTGTCTGCCCGATACACACACAAATGCTAGGAAGGAAAAATTCAAATGGCAGAAGAGAAACAAGAAAGATTTGGGGAAGGAAAAATGGAAAGGAAAAGTGGAAAAATAGAAATGTGATAAATGTGAATCCAAGGTCCAGCCTTGAAACAACAAACAAGAACTCTTACCTATGAAAAACCAGACTAGCATCTCAGATCGTAGAATCATTAAGGCTAGGAAAGACTGCCAAGATTGTCAAGTCCAACTGTCATCCCAACCCCCCAAAAAAGGGAAAAGGAAATGGAAAAAAAGAGAGAAGAGAAGAGAGAAGAGTCATCAGTCCTTCCCTAAACGGTTGAGAGGAAATTTAGAAATGGGATTTGAAGACTAAAAGGACTGTTCAATCAGAAAATAGTAATGGGAGTAGGAGACTTGCAGGAATAAGGTGGCAAAGAGAGACTATATTTTCCCTTCTAAATTATAAACCTCTAGTTTAATCATTTGGATGGGTTTGACCTCACTGAAGTCAGAGCGTTTTTCTTCCTCCTCTACCCCATAATTTACACAGTAACTATTGTGAGGACTCAGCACTTAGTGTATTGCCTAAATTAAACTATAGTAGTATTAGCTGATCAGTACCAGCAACCTACAACAGCGTATTTCCAACTAAAATACAGAAACTTAAGGAGTCTGTCCCCTGCCCTGGCTACTCCTCATACCCTCCCCTCCCGTTCCTCATCTGCTTCTGGGCTCATGCTCTGAATTCCCGTTTGGTTCCAGAAGTATTTGTTGTGTGTTGTTATGAATCAAATGTACATGCTGCTTGTGGCTAATTGCTTCTTAATATTATATGATAGTTTGTTGCATCCATGAACATCATTAAGAGAAATCAAAATGTCCTGGAAATAAAGGAATACCGAACAATATCCAAAACTACTAATCAACATAAATACATTTGAAATGCCCCATTTATTTCTTTAGTCTCAAGAAAGGTATGGCAGTATATAACAGTGCTATACCTTCATACATATTAGTTTGGGCTACAATTCAAATTCAAGCCCAAATTGACAGAGGTCAGAAGAAAAACCATGGCTGAAGGGCAGAGAGCAGGCATGTGTTTGCAATTATTTTTACAGCAAAGACTCTGAAGAGCACCAGGTATTCTAATGGTATTGCCATGGTTAGGTTTTGTTCTGTAGCCAAGGAAACTAAAGTCGTCGGGCTTATTTATGTAGATCTATCCTCCTCGGGACTTCACTGTACTGGTTTTGGTGCAGGCAGTGTCTAGGCTTCAGCAGGCGGCAACAGTTCTGAATTCCCTGCTGTTTCCAGGATCATTTCTCAAGTGTTTTTCCAGCCCACATCTCATATCATGGCCAGATATGGCCATGCACACAGCATCTCCACACTCTCCACACTCTGCTCTTCACTGGGGAAACCACAGGAGTTCCAGAAGGAGCCAGGCTGCAAGTAATAGATTCCAGTCTGAATCATGAAGGTGCCCAGACACTAGGGTATGCCAAGACTCAACTCCATAAAGAGATAGAGGTTCTAATTCAAACAGCTGAATTCACCTTCACCATGACTGTGCCTGGATTTCTAAACTCAAGCTTAATGTGCAGAATTAGTCTCAATACTTCCTTGTAAGTACCAGACATCGAGGTTCCTTATTTTTCCTGCAGTCAGTACTGACTGCCTACATCACTGTAAGGAAGTCCATCATGGACTCAGTAGGAATTTTGAAAGCTGGAGAGCAGTGATTAAACATTGGCAGTATTTGTAGAAGTGTTGTATTCTACAGCAGCAGTTCACAGCCCTGACAAAAGGTTTTGGCATATTTGAAAAAGATTGGTTGCTTATAAACTGAAGGTAGCTGTTTGTACCTTCACTTAGCTATGAGTGGCTGGAAAGCAGCCTGGCAGAGAGAAACCTGGCAGCACTGTTTGACAACCGACTGAACAAGAGCCAGCAGTGTGCCTAGGTGGCCTGTAAGGCCAATGGCATCCTGGCTTGTATCAGCAATAGTGTGGCCAACAGGACTAGGGACATAATTCTTCCCCTGTACAGGCCACTGGTGAGGACTCCCCTCAAGTACTGGGAGCACTTCTGGGCCCCTTACTTCAAGAAAGTGATTGAGGCACTGGAATGGGTCCAGAAGAAAGCAATTAGACCAGTGAAGGGACTGGAGGGAAAGTCTAATGAGAAGAGTCTGAGGGAGCTGGGGTTTTTTAGCCTGGAGAAGAAAAGACTCAGGAGGGACCTTATCCCTCAAGACAACTCCATATCCTCCTCCTCAACTCCTTGAAGGGAGGTTGCAGTCAGGTGTGGGTCAGGCTCTTGTACCAGGCAACTAGTGACAGAATGAGAGGGCAGGACCTGAAGCTGCCAGGGGAGAGTTAGGTTGGCTGTTAGGAAGCCCTTCCTCATAGAAAGGTTGATCAGACTCTGGAATGGACTGCCCAGGGCAGTGGTGGAGTTTCCATCCCTGGAGGTGTTTAAGGACAGACTGGCTGTGCCTCTTAGTGCCCTGGTCTGGCTGATGTGGTGATGTCAGGTCATGGGCTGGGCTGGATGATCTTAAGGTCTTTTCTGGTCTCATTGATAACAAGAATCAATTTTGAGATCATATACACAGGTTTCTGTGAAATAGCAGCATCACTGTGAAAAGCCACCTTTGAAATATACCTTACAATTTAAATTTTTCTGAAATTTTCACTGTAAACATCCAATAAAACTATTAACACCGGTATAATTAATGGATTTTTGTTTACAACTTAAGAATGGGAATTGTTAAGTAATATAAAGCCCTTTTGGAAGTATGTTTAGTGTTCAATAACGGATCAATTTTTGGGCATAATTCTGCTATTTTCTTGCATGCCTCAAGATGCTTTTGGAAGAGCACTATTTTCATCCCCACATACCTATATTAAAATTCATACATTAAGAAGCACTTCTGCTGGGTACACCTGAAATAAAATACACAGCAGTAGGCAAAAATTCTAAGGATACCTTAGAATAATCATAGAATCTTAGAATGGCCTGAGTTGGAAGGGACCTCCAAAGGTCATCCAGTGCAACCCTCCTGCAGGAAGCAGGGGCAGCCTCAACTGTATCAGGTTGCCCAGAGCCTTGTCCAGCCTCACCTTGAAGTTCTCCAGAGCAGAGTGCACAATCCACTCGCAGCCTGCTGGTCAGATCACAGTGTTTCAGGTCTTTTGCTAGCAATTCCTGGCATTTGTTCAGTCCACGAGTCCTATGTCGTCTTATAATCAAAGAGATAATAAATGTTCAGTTTTGTTTCTTAGAGAGAACCTGGGTATTTCCTTTTCATTTTAAATATATTTCTACAGTTCTTCAAACTTCCAGATCATAAACTATGGCATCAGAAATACTGTGGTGTTCTCAAGTGAGAGAGATATGAAGATGTTACAAATAGTGAATTCAGTAATAGGTAGTCTTGGAATAATAGAATTTTAGAATCATAGAATGTGTTGGTTTGGAAGGGACCTCCAAAGATCATCTAGTCTATCCTCGCTACAACAGCAGATAAAACACATATAGTATGACTTTTTTATAGTGACTTTTAAGGACACAACCAGACTTTAATGATTTAAAGGAGTTCATTATTGCACTGGAAAGAATATTCAACTATAGCTTTGCAGTCTGACTTCTCTAGAGAGGATACACGGATCTTCTGTGTCACTTTGATACCTTTTCCCTTTGCAAAACTAATTCCAGTGATATTCTCAGGCTTCAAAAGAACCCTGATGTAATCATAATGGACATGTAATTCTGTTTCAAATAATATTTGGCCTGTAATGAGAATAACCACAACACATTCTGTTCACAGGCGTTACAGCTAACATTTTAGGAAACTCTTAGGACTAGCTTTTAATTTGTATATCCAATCAAAGCAGGTTTGAGGGCAGCTGCTTGTCTGAATATTAAACACACATTCTCTGCAGAAGTAAAAAAGGCTGTTTCAATATGTTCTTTCATCCATGGTTCCATAGCTGAGCTTTAAACAGGCTGCAGATTTCTCCCTGGACATAGAACTTGCTAGAGAAGCATTTTAAGCTTTATGAAATCAATTATTTGCACTCACAATTAGATGCATAAACACAGAGGTGATTGCAGGCACAAATTAGAAGTCTGTTCTAAAGACTGGCAGTAAGTACTATTTCTGCAATAAATTGCTCTTCCAAGGTTCTTCCAAGCTTTAAACCCTTCATACAAGCATTACAAAATGAAAGGAACAATTGCAGGCTTATATAGAGAGAGAAAGGCAAAAATATGGAGATAGAAAAGCAGCTGCTGTTAGGATGTACACATGAAAGAAGCTCCTCTAGCTCTTCCTAGTATCTGCTCATGAAGACACTAGAGAGGTATCCCAAACACAGGCAAGAAGGACACTCTGGCTTTTGGATCATAGAATCATCATGGTTGGAAAGGACCTCCAGAATCATCCACTCCAGCCCTCATCCCAACATCTCTCTAACCCCTAGAACATGGCTTCAAGTAGAAGTGAATCCTAAGAACTATTGCCTGCAGGGAGCTTCATTGGACAGAAAAGATTGATACTGACAGGTATGGTGCCAGAAAGGTTATTTGAATGCTTTGTAAATCAATTAAATAAATATCTCATCATTAATAATTGAGGTAAGGGAGACATGAAGTGAGACTTTAGAAGACCAGCCTCTCAGCCAAACTTCACTGCTTGTTTTCATGCAATTACAAACTTGGGCAATGGGAATGAAGTAGATTGGATCTGTCTGGATGCTAGGGTAGCATTTGGTGCAGCATCTTAGGAATTTTCCAGTTTCAAGTCTGATTCAGTACTGCCTTCAAGAAGATCATAACCATGCAGGCTGTGAACTACGTAGATTAGCAAAAACCCCCAAAATAATAAACTCCAGCATATTAGCAGGTATCTTGTTAGCTAGAGTTGACAAGAGTTAGACTTGTTTAATGTCTGAATCAGTAAGCTGAAAGAAAAAGTGGAGCCTATACTAATGAAACCTGAAGCCTGAAATTGGAAGGAGTGTGCACATCATTAATGGAAAAGATAAAACGGAGAGTGGAATTACACGTGGGAAAGCTGAAAAATGCTGTAAGAAATATGCAAGCCTGCTCACCTTGAGGAAATAATCTGCAACACTGGCATGCTGGAAGATACTGGTATTTGTAAATCATAAGAAAGCAATTAATTTAGAAGAATACCTGATGTGTGATTTTATGGGACAGTAAGAGTTTCTCCATGTGTGCGCGAAAACAAGTTTCATTTCAGGTGGTATAATGAGACTGGAAGAAATATTGCAAAATTAGTAGCATTCAGAGGAAAGAGGAGATGGAGCCTAAATAAGGAGGCTAAGAGGAATGATGTGCTAACCGGGACTAAAATGTTCAGCTGTTTCTCCGAAATGTTCAGAGTTCAGCTGTTTCACCGAAAAGTCTAACAGTACCAGGAGGTGGCCTTGGGAAATATCTCCAGTTCTCCTTGTGGTATCTATAGCAACATTCCAAATCTTGTTGAAGTCAGAAGGGAACAAACATATGCAGAGCTAAGAGGATGTTGTTAGTCTGATTGAAACCGTAACAGACTAATCGAAAGGCAGATCTCTTTTGTCAGTTCCCCTGCAGTGCTGCCATCAAGCATACAGAAAATTGATCCAGGAAAACATTAATAGCACACCTGAAATTGTCATAGAAGAGCTTACTTTTATCTGACCCTTTTCTTGTATTACACTCCCTGTGCAATATTCCTCTGTGTCCTAAGCTGAGGGTGTCTGTCTTCCTCAAGCACAATGCGGGGATGGGTTATGGTGAGACCGACATCCTGTGGTGTTAACAGGAAAAGGGAAGGGAATGATGCCTACTTGGCATTTATTCTGCTCTGATGAGGCCCCATCTGGAATAGCGTGTCCAGTTCTGGGCCTCTCGGTTCTGAAAGGACAAGAAACTACTAGAGAGATCCCAGAGCAGAGCCACAAGGATGATGAAAGTAGTGGAGCATTTTCCTGATGAGGAAAAGAAAAGCTAGATCTCTTCAGCTGGGAGGAGACTGAAGGGTGACTTCATTAATGTTTATAAATATGGAAAGGGTCAGTGTCAGGAGGATGGAGCCAGGCTCTGCTCAGGGNTCCTTTTCTGGAGATGTTTCAAAACCGTGTGGACTGTTCCTGTGCCACTGGATCTAGGGGATCCTGCTCTGGCAGGGGGGCTGGACTGGATAATCTTTCAAGGTCCCTTCCAAGCCCTGATATTCTGTGATCCTGTGAGTACAGTGAGGTTTATTTTTGTATGTGTTTTAACACAGTCTGTTCACATTCCCCCTTCTTGTCTTTGGTTCCTGAACAATCAGGGTTCTGTATCTCCACAGCTGGTCTTACTTGATTTACAGGACCCTGTACACAAGCATGTGGTAATCAGTGATGGACTGTGAATTGCTGTGATTCTGGTTTGCAGTTGTATTAGCTGCAGTTTGTGTTTCTTGTGGGCTTCCTCTGGGATGATCCTGTGTCTGCACTCCCCCACATTGCATTTTATTCTGCAGAGCAATGAGACATGTACTTAAAGATACTATCAGCACAAACAACTGCACTTTCAGCCTCACATACCAGGGCCAGGTTACCGAGCAGATGTTGCTTGATTGCCCTGCCTGACAAATTAAACAACACTTCTTGTAGAGCTCCTTTAGCTTTGCGTGAAATAAATCTGAGGTGATGCTGTCACTAAGTTTCTTTAATGTGGCTGCTTTATATATATATATAAAAAGTTTTATAAATGTACTGTATAAACTCCACATCATAAAGAACAGTAAGCTGGCACTATATTAAGGAAAATATGTGACTAAACGCAAAAGAAAACCAGCACTGTCGGTGCTGTGAGCGTAGAGATGTTTCTATCCATCTTCTTGAGTCAGTCTGATGCAGTACCTAAAAGGAAAACAACTTTCATGAACTCTGAAGACAGCTATGGTTTCTCATCTAACACACAGACCTAAGTGTTATTTATGATCTAAGACTTCAACAGACCTGGCTCTTCACCTCTTTCTTTCAGTCATATGCACTATCCAGCACACTAATGGACTCTGAAAATACTAGTTGTTTGAAAATGAGAGGAAAATAAATGGCCATGAAAACCATCTCACTCTTGCACATCTTCTGCTGTACTGAGCACTGGTGAGGCCTCATCTCAAGTGTTGTGTTCAGTTTTGGGCATCTCAATACAAGAAGGACATTGAGGGGCTGGAGGGGGTCCAGAGAATGGCAATGAAACTGATGAAGGGTCTGGGGGACAGGGCTGATGGGGAGTGGCTGAGGGAACTGGTGGTGTTTAGTCTGGAGAAAAGGAGGCTGTAGGAAGACCATATTGCTCTCTAGAGGTACCTAAGAGGAGGGTGTAGAGAGGTGAGGATCAGTCTCCCATGTCACCAGTGGTATGGCAAGAGGAAATGGCCTCAAGCTGCTCCAGGGGAGGGTTAGGTTGGGCATTAGGAAAAATGTTTTCCCTGACAGAGTGGTCAGGAGTTGGAAGAGGCTGCCCAGGGAGTGGGGGGGAATCACCAGCCTAGGAGGGGTTCAAAAAACAAGTAGACATGGTCCTGAGGAACAGGGTTTATTTGCCATGGTGGGGTTGGGTTGATGGTTGGACTGCATGATCTTGGTGGTCTCTTCCAACCGTTCCAAAATCGTTTACAGTAAGAGTACAAGTAATAACTGTCATCTTCTCACAAGACAATGAGATTTAGGGTAATAAATCGATACATTTCCATGTAAATTTTATCTAGTGAAAAATACCCTTCATATCTTTCTATCATGCACAAATATTTCTTCCCACAAGCAAATCATACTATGCCCAGCATCTCTTTCCTTTGCTAAAGTGGTTGAGTTACCAGTATCACTGCAGCACAGTCAGATCCTTATCTTGTGGGACTTACTCAAATCAAAATCCAATGGAACTGAATCAGTCCTTTGATTAATAGACTCACCATAAATGGAAACCCAATATTGCCCGTTTCACTTCCTCAGAGCACTCCTAGGAGTGTTCTCCTTGGAGAACAATGTAAAATGGTGGAAAATTACTTTTCTTTCTTGCTCTACATTTTTAATGCTTCCAGCTATCCGATACTGGAGTGTAATAATGAAGCATCCAACAGAGCACTGAACATTTTGAGCATCTTCATGTGATTGAATGGAGTTATAGATCGTAAAAAAAGTAAAATTTCACGAAGACAAGAAAAAAAGTTAGTCTGTTTTTAATCCAGAGCGGTAAAAGTAAAACACAGGCTCATTTCAAGAGGTATTTCAAGAGATAGTCTTCCAAAACTGCTGAACCCACCAAGGAAACTGTAAAAAGAAAACATGATTTTTGGGTTCTGGTGCTGCTGGAGAGAATGACTTAAATTTAAGCTGTTTGGAGAAATGATTCTATTATTTTTTCTCCTGAACTGTTGTTGAAGAGGATGCACAAAATCAACTTCTGAATGAAATTGTTGCTTTCACTGAAGAGAAGAGCAGAGTGGTTTAGGTAAATGACAATTGGTGTAACACAAACAGTATAGTTATAGAATCGTAGAATATAGAATCATTAGCGTTGGAAAAGACCTCCAAGATCTGTTGTCCCTTGTCCTGTCATTGGATGATACTGGGAAGTGCCTGGCTCCTTCCTCCTGACATCCACCCTGTCAATATTTATAAACGTAAGTGGGGTCACCCCTCAGTCTCTGGTTTTCCAAGCTAGAGACCCAGCTCCCTCAGCCTTTCCTCATCTGGGAGATGCTCCACTTCCTTCATCATCTTTGTGGCTGTGCACTGGACTCTTTCAAGCAGCTCTATGTTCTTCCTGAGCTGAGAGGCCCAGATCTGGACACAATAGTCTCTCCAGGGCAGAGTAGAGGGGAAGAAGAACCTCTCAATCTGCTAATGAAATGAGGTCGCTAGTAAAACAGCACCAGAGATGTCAGTGATTCTATAGATAAGTTGGAAGTCTAAAAAGACGCGAGGATTGAATTGCAAGTTTCTGTATCATAAATATGTCAGAAATGTGACGAGTGAAAGGATCGAGGTAATCTAGTATTGGGGTTCACTGTACCTGAAAATATAGCATAGGATGAGTAAAGTTTGCTGTAACAGAATGTGTCATAGAATCCCTATGAAATGAACCTTCATGCCCGAATAGAAAGAACATGATATTAAGGTCATGCTGTTAACAAAATGAGATGGTGGCAGTAGCTCTGGACCACTGTAAATAGATAGAAATATTGCAAAGGCAGAAAATGTAACAATAATGGAAAATGAAGAGGCACTTAATGAAATTACCAGGTAAGAAGTCTAAAATAAACAAAGCACTTTTTCACTTAGGATGTAATTAAATTGTGCAGCTGAAAGTGCTCAATGGTCTGGAAGCCAGAACCCTAAATTAGTTCCAAAACCTCTTAGACATGTTCACTGATGACAGACCTATAAATGCTATTAAGTACAGTGGTCTAGATGCAACCTCCAGGTCAGGAAGTCCCCAAGTCCCTGAAATCTCAAAGGATATCCTTTGATGCATAGGCTTGTCTTGTTCCTGTGTTCTTTTCCCCATCAGAGACAGTGCTGAGTTCAGTCAAGCTTTCTGTCTGCTCCACTATGGTACCAGTATATTCTTACAAGTGTTAAGTTTCGTTCCAGAGTGTTTCCTGTCTGCAGTATTTTATCTTATTTCAAAATCAAAACAGACAAACAGACCATAGTGGTGGGGGATTCCACTCTGGTAACAGTCACAGAGAATTTGTATTTGATCCTAATGACATGAAAGTATTAGTTAAAAAGTGATTATTTGATCAGGAGGGAAGTAGAAGCATTTTACCCTGTCTGCACAGCGAATACAGTGAATGCCTGTGACAGTCACACTGATAGTCAGTGAGGCAGGGAAGTGTTATTAGAATTATAGATTCATAGAGTTGGAAAGGACCTCCAAAGGTCTTCTAGTCCAATCCTCCTATGTCAAGCCGGGTCATCACTCACCAGACCAGATAGCCCAGAGCCCCATCCAGCCTGACATTGAATGGCTCCGGGGATAGGACTTCCACCAACTCTCTAGGCTGCTTGTTCCAGGGATTCACCACCCTCAGATTAAAGACCTTTATTCTCATGCCCAGATGTCCTTTTTCAGCTTCAAACCATGACCCCTGATCCTGTCACTCCCTGCCCCTGTGAACAGCCTTTCCTAGCCTTCTGACAGGGGGCCCCTTTTGACAGGGATTGCAAGTTCACTATCAGGTCTCGCTGGAGTCTTCTCCTCTTCAGGCTGAACAAGCCCTAGCCTGTCCTCATAGCTGAGGGGCTCCAGCTCTCTGGGCATTTTCGTGGCCTACTCTGGACACACTCCATCAGGTCCTTGTCCTTCTTGTGCTGGAGGCTCCAGAGCTGGATGCAGGACTCCAGGTAAGGTCTCATCAGGTCAGAGTAGAGGGGCAGAATCCCCTCTCTCAGTTTGCTGTCCACAATTCTGCTGGAGCAGCCCAGGATGCAGTTGGCCTTCTTGGCAGCAATTACACACCAGTAGCTCATGTCCAGCTTTTCATCCACCAGTACCTCCAGGTCTTATTCCAGAGGACTGCTCTCCAGAAGGCCTTCCTCTAGCCTGTAGTGATACTTCTGGTCCTCCATAATTCTTCCTCCAAAAAATTGAGCAATGTAAACTCTCTTATCGTGCATCCTTCCAGCAAGAGAATAGCTATTGAGCAAAGAGGATACTTTCTTTACCCTGATGAAATATATATCCTAACTGTGGCTTCAGAGCTCATATCACCAGTAAGCACTGGCTGCATTGCATCATCTAGAACATCTGTAAGCCCAGATGCCAGAGAGATGCCAAGTCGTATCTGTGCTAAATTTAATCTGGTGAATCTCATCAGGTTTGCCCCAAGTAAAGAATATTTAAACTTCTTAAGAGCAACATCAGCTCTGTGAACAAGGATACAGTATTTGGCCCCACACCTCTACAGCACAACAGTGCATTTACTTCCACATGTCAGATCCAGGCATATTCGTTTGCCTTATGCTCAGGCCTGCATGGATATCACTCTGTTCTCTAAAGATACCGAATGAGCTCAGGAAAAGATGTTAAAATTTCACCTCCCCAAAGCCTGTAATAGCAACTCAGCTCCTGCTACCCAGTCCACTGTATCCAATACCTCTCAGGAAGCAGCACAGCTTGGAATCACCTCTACAAGGCGAAGACTGGTATGAAGTAGCCTAACTAGACGCCTAATGACTCTCTAGCATCTCTGCTTACACAAGTGAGATTATTATGTGGGGAAAGTAACTCTCGTGCACACTGATATGTGCAAAGTAGGAGACTACTTTCTATCAGTTAAATATGTCAGCACAGTCATAATAGGTGTACAGATCACTGGAGTTTCTTAAGCTCAGAAAGGATTTTTTCAGAGACTGTGGTCAGTTCCACTGAAATCAGATTTGATTTGGCTGATACTCATTTCAGTTTTTCCAAAATCATTGAAGGATAACCTAACTTCAAGATAACTTGTGCTGAATTCTGTTAATCTTGGAAATATACTCTCTAGAAACAATTTATTGAAGGAAATGCCAATTGAGGAGCTGATACAGCATTTATTTGCAGCCTTTTTGATAACTAGATGAATGCAAACAATTAGGGTGTAACATGTAAAGCCAGTTGTTTCTGCAGAACTGCTAACAGTGTATTTCATCAAATAGATTTTCCTTGGTGCCTCAAGCACAGGCAGGATGCTTCTCATGACACTGTCATGTTGCTGTGACCTCTCTCAAGCCTCCTCACGCATGTTTCAGCTTACAAGTTCAGGGCCTAATTAGTAGCTCTTGTATAAGTAGGTAACAAAGCCCTTCATTTTGCATAGGAGCAGGAGAATTGTTTTAGCATCGTGCTTTCTGCTTCTGTAGCCCTGAATCAGACTGGCAGCGAGATCAACCGTGTAGCTTCATTTCCACTCATTATCTGTCTGGTTGGTTTGGGTCGTAGAGTGGTTTTAACTGATGAATTGAGCACAGTCGCAAATGCACAGTCAACACCTTCAGAGCACAAGAGGAAAACAGTCTGCACACAGGAAAATGTGGGTAAAGTGTTGCAGCAGTTTTTATAACTAAACCCAGGCTCTGATCTTGTTTCTGCAACTCAATGGCAAAACACCAGCCCAGGGAAGGAGAGAACACAGCTGGTTTGTATCTTTGGATACAGGTATCTCTGGTCTCCATGAACATAAAGGCAAATAGTTTGATGTGTCTGCCTTTGCTGGAAGGAAACCTTTGTCTGTCTCCTTGTGCAGGGGGCTCAGCACTGCCAGAGAGCTGGATTCTGCGGCACTGAGACTGAGTTCTGCAGGTTCCCAGAGCTGAGGAGCCACTTTGTCAGTGGTTGGCAAGCAGCCAGTCCCAGAGGAATGATACCCAGTTAGAGCTCTCTGGTCAGTGCGTCATACTGGTACATGAACATATTGCCAACCTGTGCTGTCACAAGCACAAGTGTTGAACTGCTGTGTCAAGAGATCAGCCCATTGTCATTTGGTTAGACTGTAGAATCATAGAATCAATCAGGTTGCAAGAGAGACCTCCAAGATCATCCATTCCAACCATCAACCCAACCCACCCTGCCCACTAAGCCCCATTCCCCAGGGACACATCTACTTGTTTGTGAACCCCTCCAGGGACAGCAACTCCCCCCATCCCTGGGCAGCCTGTTCCAACCCCTGACCACTCTGTCAGGGAAGGCATTTCTCCTGATTGTTTCCTTCTGTTTAAGATCATCTTTCCTCTGGAAGGGAGATCTTCACAAACTTCTCCATGGATAAAACAAACTGAAAACATGTAAAGCCAGAGTGATGTCTGCAAACCAGAGTAACCATGGAGTTTCTTGACGGAGCTTCCCAAACTCTCCTGCCTCAGTTACACAAAGGTGAATCAAATCAGGACCATGATTACATTTGGAGGATGGTGAAGGGAGAATGAGTTATGCAAATGGAAAAGGAGAAAAGATGTGTTTGCAAACACCAACAGTTCTAGTGGAATTAATGGAATGGGAGTGGGAAGATGATCATGGTGTCATTACCAGTACAGCTCTGTTTCATACCTGTGATTAAAGACCCACCTAAGAAGAGTCTATAGCTGCCTCCCTCCTCTAACATAGGGAAATCCTTGGCACCTCCTTTCCAGAGAAATTTGCATGTGAAATTTCCCTGTGCTCTGTCTCACTGCCTGGGGACATGCTTTGCTCCAGCCCAGGGGCTAGGGTTTTTTCTCATGATTCCCATTCAGAAGACTAAGAGCACGTCATATCAAGTGCCATCACAGAGCACATACAGGACAACCAAGGGATCTAGCCCAGTCAGCAGTTCAAGAAAGGCAAGTCCTGCTTCACTAACCTAATCTACTTGTACAACCAGGTTACCTGCCTGCTGTATGAGGGCAGGGCTGTGGACACTGTCTACTTGACTTTGACTGTAGTGAAGCCTTTGTCACTGTTTCCCACAGCACCCTTCTCCAGAGGTGTGTGGCACAAGGCTGGGATAAGGACAGGCTGCTCTGGATGGCTGTGCCCATAGAGTGGTGGGGAGTGGAATTAAGTCCAGCTGGTGTTCAGTCACAAGTGTTTTCCCCAGGGGCAGTACTGGGGCCTGTTCTCTCTAACATCTATATTAATGATCTGGATGAGGGGATTGAGTTCACCCTCATCAAGTTTGCAAGTGAGCCCAAGCTGGTCAGGTCTGTTCATCTCAAGAGAGACTCTACAGAAGAATCTCGACAGGCTAGCTCACTGGTACGGGGTTAATTGTATGAGGTTCAACAAGTTCAAGTGCCAGATCCCTGCACTGGGGTCATAACAAGGCTCACACGCTACAACCTTGGGCATGTGTGATTGGAAAGCTAAACATCAGTAAAAGGTCTGAGGGCTGACAGCCAGCACAAGCTAGCAGTGTGCCCAGGTGGCCAAAAAGGCTAATGGCATCCTAGCTTGTATCAGAAATAGTGTGGCCAGCAGCATTAAGGAAGGGATTATCCCCCCTGCAGTTGAAAACTACTGCTAATGAGGCCACACCTCAACTGGTTTTCTGGGCCCCTCACTACAGGAAGGACATTGAGGTGCTGGAGCCTGCCCAGAAAAGGGCAATGAGGCTCATGAAGGGTCTGGACCACACATCCTGTGAGGAACTGTTGAGGGAACTNACCTTGGGCATGTGTGATTGGAAAGCTAAACATCAGTAAAAGGTCTGAGGGCTGACAGCCAGCACAAGCTAGCAGTGTGCCCAGGTGGCCAAAAAGGCTAATGGCATCCTAGCTTGTATCAGAAATAGTGTGGCCAGCAGCATTAAGGAAGGGATTATCCCCCCTGCAGTTGAAAACTACTGCTAATGAGGCCACACCTCAACTGGTTTTCTGGGCCCCTCACTACAGGAAGGACATTGAGGTGCTGGAGCCTGCCCAGAAAAGGGCAATGAGGCTCATGAAGGGTCTGGACCACACATCCTGTGAGGAACTGTTGAGGGAACTGGGATTGTTTAGCCTACAGAAAAGGAAGCTGAGGAGAGACCTTATTGCTCTCTACAACTACCTGGAAGGAGGTTGGAGTGAGAAGCTCAGCCTCCTCTTCCTGGCATCAAGCAACAGGACCAGATGAAATGACTGCAAGCTGCACCAGGGGTGGTTTAGGATGGATGTTAGGAAGAATTTCCTTGCCAATAGGGTTATCAAACCTTGGAACAGGCTGCCCAAGACAGTGGTGGAATCACCATCCCTGGAGAGGTTTAATGTCAGGCAGATGCAATGCTGAGTGACATGGTTTAACGGTGACCTGGCAGTGCTGAGTCAAAGGTTGGACTTGATGATCTTAAATGTCTCTTCCAAGGAAAGATATTCTGTGATTCCATGGTTCTCTGATTCCATGATTCAGTCGGGAAGTAGGGCATATGAATTTATATTCCTTCAGAAAGACAGAGAAATAGGACCTGCAGCTACTTTTATCTTATATCAGTGCTTTAACCCAGGGGATAGAAACAAAAAAGGACTACATTCTGACTGCCACTTCTGTGAGTTTTCCCCTAAATACTTTTTCCAGACAGATCTACTCAGTAAATACAATCTTCATTTGCAAATAGTTTCAGGATATTTTCACTGACTTTCCAGGATAAAAAGAAAGGGATTAGTAAAATACAGGTTCTCGCTAATATAAAAGCAGATCTCCAAGCATCATTAATCTCAACTTGCTTGACAAAACTGTGCAGATAATGCAGTAATGGCCACATGGGAAAAGTCTACTTGAAGTTAATTGAATGTTTGTATGGCATTTGGTGTTCTTAGACTTTTACTTTATGAGGTGTAATTTTGGTCACTTCACTAATGGGAATATGTGCTTGAGCTGGAGGTGATCCAGAAAACCTCAATGTAGTTAACACGAAGCTAGAATAATATTAAAGATGTGGAGGATTGCATATGAGTATCTTAATACTTTCCAAACACTTTGTGTTCACTATGTTTTCAAATCGTATAATGGCTGAGGTGGGAAGGGACCTTAAAGACCATCCAGTTCCAACCCCCCTGCATAGGTGAGGACTCCTTCACTAGATCAGATTATTCAGGGCCCCATCCGACCTGACCTTTAACAGTTCCAGGGATGGAGCAACTTCCCTGGGCAGCCTGTTCCATTCAATGTGTTTTCATTTTGGCCAGCTATTTCTGTTCCTCAGTCACAACCCTGTTTGTGTAAATCATGGTACTTCTATGGTAGTAAAATACTCTGCCTTGGAGAGGCTGCATAGTAATTCCATGGAACCTAAGCTTACAGTAGTTGACATTTTCCCTTAATATATCTCTTGAAATTACATTGCTTTCCCCATAATCATTCAGTTAGTTCCCTGTGACTATTTCTTTTCTGCTGCTAGCACTGAGAGAATCCAATGACTTTGTCAGTTCTAAGGTATCGATCTGTCTGACAACTGACTCCACCTGTTCACAGTTATCTGGAGTATTCCAAAGATAGATTCGAAAGATCCATTAACTGTTTCTCTGACACAAAATGTCTGGAAGAATAACACTTTTCCTCAGTAAACAGGCAAGGTAATTTTTGGAGATATGCAGGTGGGGTTTTGTAATTGTTTAAAACTATTCCCTTGAATAGCAAATGTTAGCAAGAAACTTACAAAAATTAGCTATGTAAATAGCAATCTCTATCTCCTGTATACCTCTTCTCTAGCTCCGTTAGATGCTGAAAATGAACTTGAATTGCCTTTGAAAATAACTAACTGGAGTCTTAATGAAAAAGAACTATTTATAGTGTGAAATTTTCCTTAGATCTTTGATGATACATAGTTCAATATACAACAACGTTGAGATGGGCAGAATTTCTGCTTCCACTTCAGAATCATAGAATCATTAGGGATTGGACGGGACCTTGAAAGATCATTCTGGGAAATCCAGATGATGTGTCTACATTAAAAAGGAGGAAAATAAAACTGTTCTGGTCTTCTTCCTTCAGCATCATAGTCACCTGGAAATGCTAGTTCCATATGGGCGGGAGCACAGAGGACGTAGTAACCAACAACTTTAAAAATTCAGATTGTTCTGCCCAGGGAGACTGTGGATGCCTCCTCCTTGGAAATGTTCAAGGCCAGATTGGATGGGGCTCTTGATAGCCTGATCTGGTGAGAGGTGTTCTTGCCCATGGCAGGGATTTGAGACTGGGTGAGCTCTGAAGTCCTTTCCGATCCAAACCAGTTTGTGATTTTATGATTCTCCAGAGAAATTGAAGTAGCCAAGTGAAATACAAGTTTCAGCTTTCTCAAACGCCAACAGAACNATAGATTCTTAGATGCATAGGATGGTTCAGGTTGGAAGGGACCTTCAAGATCATATGGTTCTAACCCCCCTGCCATGAGCAGGGACACCCCTCCCCAGTAGACCAGGTTGCTCAAGGCTCCATCCAATCTAGCCTTGAACACTTCTAGGGAGGGGACATCCACATCCTCCCTGGACAGCCTGTTCTAGTTTCTCACCACCCTCATGAACCTGCAGGTCCTTTCCAGCCATGATGAGTCTATGATTCTATTCTATTATTCTATTATAAAGGGTGCCTATTGGAAAGATATTGTTGTTTAAAAGTGTTAAGTGGCATTTAACAAGTTGGACTTGATGATCCCTTCCAACTTGGTCTACTGCAGTACTGTGATAAAATTGGACCTATATTTTTGATTAGTTCTACTGTATTAGAAAGAGATTTGTTATCTATGTGTTGACTTTCTTAAAGAGTTCTTAGTGATCGTAACCACACATAAATTATAGGAATTACAAAGAAAAGCAGAGTGTTTTAATGAGGGAGTCAAGGAGAGACTATTCAGGGGGAAAAGGTGAATCATCACTATTTCAGGCAGGAGAAATAAAAGCACAAGTCATGATGGCAGACAGACAGGAGGAAAGGAACGGAGTGGGTGGGTGAATCTGAAGACAGACTCAGAGCAAGACAATAGGCTGGACTGACTCCAGACACTGCATGGAAAGCACCAAGCATCACATTGACAGGATGCATGCTGTTGTGCCAGAGGCAAGACAGAAAACCTGACTCTGACTGAGACCCTGATTCTGGGAGGACAACAGCCTTATCCTGTAATTAACCAGGAAGTAGTCAGGAAAAAAAAAAATAAAGAAGGGCTGAACTTCTGTTGAAAACCAAATTTCACTAGCTAAAAATTGTAGAATCACAGAATGTTAGGGGTAGGATGGGACTTCTTGAGATCATCTAATCCAAATCCCCTGCCAGAACAAGGTCACCTATTACAGGTCACACAGAGCTGCATCCAGGCAGCTTTTGAAAATCTCCAGAGCAGGAGACACCACAATCTCTCTGGGTAGCCTGTGTCAGGGCTCTGTCACCCTCACCTTCTCCTTGTGTTGAGGTACAACCGTCCATGTTCAAGTTTATCCCCTTTATTCCTTGTCCTATTATTGGGCCCCACAGAAAAGGACTGGCTCCTTCCTCTTTATCCTCACCCATCAGATATTTACAGACATTAATGAGATTCCTCTCAGCCTTCTCTTTTCCAGACTAAACATACTTAGTTCTCTCAGCTTTTTGTCATAGAGGAGATAGTCAAGTCCCTTCATCATCTTTGTGGTATTCCATTGGACTCTCTCCAGTAGATACCAAGCCTCTCTTGAATTTGGGATTCCAATTCTAAATTAACATGTTGTAACCATGGTTGAAGCTGCATCTTTTTAAATATTTTATAGTAATAGAGTGGGAACCTTTTGTGTCTATTACACTGAGAGATTTTTTTAGGGATTATTTTAGCTTTTCAAGCCCCAGAAGTTTTGTAGGTATATTCAAGAGATGTTCCAAGTATGTGACAGAGACTTTTCTTCTCAGTGCAGGTCATGCAAAAGGTTATAGACTGGGGACACATAACTTTGTTATGAAAGTGGCTCAAATTAAATTAAAAGACATTTCCAGATTGGTAATACAGAAGTGAAATCTTCAGCACCTACTCGGAGGTGGGATATAGAGAGGAAGAGATTTGGGCAATGTTTGTTGCATGAATGGCAGAGAGAGAAATGCAAGTTCCCAGTTCACCATTGTAGTTAGAAACTGGCGTAGGGAAAGAGAAATATAACCAGAATGTGGTTATGACTGTTGGCCTGATTGCAAAACCTTGGCCATTTGGAGAATGTAATGTACATAATAATGGAAATTCAATGGTTTTTACAAGTGTCACTGTGTTTGTGAAATATGGTTTCTCAGAGATGCCAAATCACTGGGTTATTATGCCTACCCACTCCTTCATTATCATAGTCCAGATCTTTTGTGAGTTCATTTCCCTTAGCACCATGAAAATGTGGTAGTGGGCATTGCCATTCAGGTCTTTGTCTTGGTAATGCACTGCTGAATGCAGTGAATGTTTGTCCACTGCATGTTACTCCTGTTGGCTTCCTCTGAAGCCTGTACTTTTGCAAGTAATATTGATAGACTGCAAGGAGAGAGGGGGAAACTAGTGGCAGAATTGCTGAGCAAAGAGTCAATTGGCTGGGAACACATTCCAGACCCAGCAAAGCTGAATGACCTAGAAAAATCACTTCTCTTTTCTGTATAAAAGCTTTTCCATCTCTGGTACAAAAGCTTTGCCATCTCTGATATAAAAATAATGTTGATGTCACTTGAGAAGTTCTTTTGAGCCATATTGTTTGTCCTGCTGTGTGTTTTGTCCTTCAATCTATAGTGATTTCAGGAACATGTTGACAACCAGTTTGGCTTAAGCTCTCAATTCCTATCAATAGCTACTTAGTTAAATAGCTACCAACTAACTCCCCTCAGTGAACAATTCCTTCAGGTTTATTTTGTCTGTGGTCCACTTTGCCTGCTTTGACCCTGTTAATTTTCCCAAATCCTTTTTTCACCATCTGTAAAGGGAAAAGAAACTTATTTGACAGAGGAGCAGAGTCAGTGTGACATGAATGAATGGGATATTGGGATCTGTGCATGCAGGCACAACAGAAAAGAAGACAGCTTCCAAAGTTTTCATAATCAATGGGGCAAAGAATACAGGAGCTCCAAAGAAAGGCTGAAAGAACAGTTAGGCATGCTGCTCAAAGGAGATGAAAAAGCTGTAGTTATTGACTTTCTTCTTGAGATACTACAGAAGGATCAATAGTACTGTGAGCTACACATAGATCACACAGAGTGGAAGGAGAAAAAAACAGAAAACCATAATCAGAGTCACATGATAAATCATAAACAACCTGTAAAAAAAGTGTTCAAAGCAAAGTGAGGACTGAAACTGAGGCTTCAAAATCATTGAGGAATCTGTGTGGCAGGAAACAGGGAGGATCAGATCATTTATGGCCTCAGGTTGTGCCAGGAGAGGTTTATGTTGGACATCTGGAAAGATGTCTTCCCGAACAGAATGGTCAGAGGTTGAACAGGCTGCCCAGGGATGGGGGTAGTCACGGGCTCTGGAGAGGTTCAAGAAATGAGTAAATATGGCCCTGGGGAACAAGGTTTAGTGGGCAGGGTAGGGTTGAGTTGGTAGTTGGACTGGGTGATCTTGGAACCTTAATGCTTCTATGATTGGATTTCCATCAAAAGAAGTTAGAGACTATGAGGTTGAATGTGTATGGTTTCTAAAACTAGTAGCAGTTTGATAAAGAGAGAAAGAGTCAAGTGGAAGTGAAACAATTCATTAATAATGAATCCTATCATTTAATATGGCAAGATAATTACATACAAAAAAGGAGCTACAATCATGCTAGTTGAAAGATGGTGTCTTCTAAACAAATATAAGTACTGCAATTTTGTTCCCATCACTACAAGAAGGACATCAAGATGCTGAAGAGTGTGTAGAGAAGGGCAATAGAGCTAATTAGGGGTCTGGAGGACAGGTCCATTGAGGAGAGGCTGAAGAGACTGGGCCTGTTCAGCCTGGACAAGAGGAGGCTGAGAGGAGACCTCATTGCTCTCCACAACTACCTGAAGGGACACTGTAGAGAGATGATGGGTGCTGGTCTCTTCTCACAGGTCATCAGTGATAAATAAGAGGGAAGGACCTTAAGCTGCACCAGGGATGGGATAGGCTGGACATTAGGAAATCATTTTTCTCTGATTGAGTAGTCAGACACTGGAACAGGCTGCCCAGGGCAGGGGTTGAGTCTCCATCCTTGAAGGTTGTTTAGGTGTGGTGTTTAGCAATCTGGCCCAGTAGTGAACTTGGTAGAATAGGTTTAATTGTTGGACTTGATGATTCCAAGGTCTTTTCCTACATGAATGATTCTGTGGTGTCATTTCTTCTGTTTCTAATATTAGCTCTTGAATTTTTAGCACTATTATGATAAAAATCTTCTGTTTAATTATTATGAATTACCAAGTTTTGGTGTGAAAAGTTGGGCTTTGCTCTTGAGTCCTTCTTGTCTTTTTGAAAGGAATACTGTCTTCATTATGTGTGACACACCCAAAACCTTGGAGTACTTGCAGGTGGCTACATTTTTCCATATATGGCCCACAAAAAATGATCAGTATTCATCACTGATAGAACAGGCTGATGATCTGCTGGGCTGGGCAAGTTACAGAGACCTAGTATATAGAGACCAGTGTTTACACATAAAACAAACATAAAGTCAGAGGAAACATTTATCTACTATTCAGTTACTGTCTTCTGCATAGCATGTGGTTAAAATCATTGACCCAAAATTTTCTGTGCATTTGCGAACCAGGGGCTGAAGTAGCATCCCACCCAAAGCCAAAATTTGATATGCAACACGTAATTCTATATCGAACCATCTGACTGCTCATAAATGTGAGAGAGTAAGAGTGAAATCTGCATGCACATTTTGTTGAGCTGATGCATTGGCATCTGAATTGGATATATATGCAGAAAAACACAATCATTGGACAGGAATTTGTCAAATTGCCCAAAATTTCATTCAAATGCAAACTTATCTCCATATTTACAAGAAAATAGAAACAGGTCATTGAACTTCTTTAGATTTAAAATTAAGAAAACCATATTTTTCTTAGCCTACCAAGGCATTAGAGGAGAGCTCAACACTTGACATTGATTTCTTAAAAAGAAGGGCCTTATTTACTGGTACATTCTGTCTCTCAGTGCTCTGCTGATGCCAATCACCTTAATCAGCTGGCTAAACTAAGCCCATGCCTGCTGTGCATAGCTGAAGAGTTAGGAACAAGCGGAGCAAAGCGTGCCAGTGAAACTGCCTCAATATGTTACACATAAAATTAACAAGCATTAGGTTAAATAGCTAAGCAAAGAGAATCAAAAGGGAACAGATCTGTCAGTATCTTGTTGCTAAAAAATGGATTTCTATGTCTTCTTTGGAGAAGAATTACTTGAAACACTGATTGTTCTTTCTTGTGGTGAAGCTCCTTTTACATGAATATGTGGTTTTCATTGCCTTTATAAAAATACCTAAAATCAAAGTTGCTAAAATCTCCATTGAGACTTTTAATCCATAGAAGTGATTCAGGTGCAAGGAAGTATTTTCATTGGCAGTAGAGGGGAAAGTCCCTTTCTCATCATTCTGCCCTCTCTTGCATCTCTGAATTTCTGGTGGCTAACTTAAGACTGTGGATAACCAACAAGTAGTGTGCAGGTGTTTGTTGCAATGCCAGAGCTGCTACAGGTTCCTTTTGTGACTAAATTCCAAGCACATTCATACATAACTTGAGTAGTCGTACATTTTTCTATCAGAGCACTACTTCTGCATGTACCCATATCCTAGGAAGTATCAAGAGAAGTGTGAGTAGCAGACCAAGGGAGGTCAAGGGAGGTGATTCTCCCTCTTTACTCTGTTTTTATGAGACTACACCTCAAATACAATGTCCAGTTCTGGTGACCCCAACATAATAAGGACATAAAACTGTTGAGAGTGAGTCCAGATGAGGGTCAAAAGGATGATTCTAGGGCTGGAGCACCTTTGCCCCAGGATAGGCTGAGGGAGCTGGGGATGTTCAGCCTGGACAAGAGAATAATTCCATTCCCATCTCTGCAATGGCATTACACAGAGCCTGTCCATGGTGTCTTTATTCCACCCTCCATGTGGTTACTATGCTTGCAGGCCATGCTGCTCAGGGATCATCTATAGAATGGATTCCTCCCATACCAGCTGTGCTTCACCCTAATAGCCTCTTCGATGCTATGCCTTCCTTAACATGAGAACAACACCTCACCTTTAATGTAAGTCCAGTCTCTCACATCAAAGGCACTTCCAAAATGCTCATTGTCTGTCCTGGAAGCAAAGAGGACTCCCCCTTTTTGCACCACGTGAGCACACAGGATTCATTAGTCCCCAACTTTGTTCCACTTCTTTTCTCTGTTTTCTGTTCTGAGGAGTCCAGCTTCACTCAATACCCACACTAATCACTGTGCTGGCTTTAACTGGAAGCCTTACAGTCAAGGATCATTTTATAGCTGTGAATTTGACCAGAGAGAGTCTTTCTGAGGAGTTCCTGAGCCAGGTGCCATCGTTATTACCTCTGGAAAAGGGCAACATTTCCAGTGTTTTAAACTCTACCTCTCTGCTAACCTGACAGCAGGAGTTCCCAGCTCAGCTGCAGGCTGTCCCTCTGCTACCAACAGTTCTGTTTGAAGAGGAAACTCTACTTTTGTCACAGAGAAGATCAATGCACTAAGGAATGGAATCTGAGGCATGACAAGCAGGCAGTGTAGTTAATGAAGGGATTTTTTCCTCCCTATATTTTCTAGCCATTTTTACCTTGTTCCCAAAGTGTTAAGGTAACAAACAAAAGGAATAAGACAACCAGTGAGAGAAACAATACCCACAGTAGTAAAATTTGCACCTAAACCATTCCTATAGAACTTCTGGCTTGGTGAGTTGGAATTTTTTTTCCTATATCTATGTATAGATTAAAAAGTTAACCTGGTGTCAGATTTTACTGCAGGCTTTTCAAAGAGCTCTCTCTGCTTCAGAGACTGTCTTCACTGTACGTTCACCAGGATTGCATATGAGCTTGGCCCTCGTGCCACCAGCTACCCTTAGACATAGTGAAGTTCATCCTGAGAATTCTGAAAGTCTCCAAGTAATTTTTAAAACTTTTGCTCCAAAAATCTCCATCTGTAATTGCACAGAATGAAATGATGTGCTAGAAAGGACTGGATGAATTTTGGAGGTCCCTTCCAACCCCAGGTGATTCTGTGATTCTATGATAGTGTTCCACAGTACCTGTTGAATTTAAATTCATTTTCTCCAGTTCAAAACTGCTGATGGCTGTGATACTCTGTGCTTATTGTACTGGTTTAGAATTCTACTGCCTTATGCTTACCACCATGTTTTTTAAAATGTATAAAATGACAATTATTTTAGTGGAGTCTCAGTATTCACTGTTAAAGACTTTTTTATAGGTAGTCAGCAATGGCAGATTCACAAAAGAATGCTGGTAGAAAATGTTGTCTGTACCCTCTAAACTTTTGGAGGCATTAAATTATACAAAATCTGTAAACATCTGTAAACATAAGAACCTTGGTAAGTAGGTGGGACAGAAGGAATGACTAGTAAATGCTACTTTTATAACATCAATCTGTGATTGGTATATAAATAAGATGTTGGCCCACACTGATGGATCATGTGATTAAAAAAATCAAGTACAGGTTGAGTACCAGGGTCTTCAGAATTGAAACGTGATATCTGCAGAGAAGATTTCATGTAGCTGATCAAAACACAGGAGTCAGGCCCATCCCATATAGATAGAAGGAAGAATAACCAAGAAAATAGCACGCTTCCAAACACTGCTTACAGAGCATTTGAGGAGAGATGTCCACTCATGTCAAAGACATCTTTCAGGTAGGAGACAAACTAGAGAAAATTCTGCTTGGATTCATAGAATCTCCTGAGTTGGAAGGAACCTCCTAAGATCATCCAGTCCAGCTCCGTGCAGGGAGCAGGGGCATCCTCAACTAGCTCAGGTTGCCCAGAGCCTTGTCCAGCCTCCCCTTGAAGATCCCCAGGGATGGGGTCTCAACCACTTCCCTGGGCAACCTATTCCAGTGTTCAGCCTCACTGCTGCTAAAGAACTTCTTTCTAACAGCCTGTTTAAATCTACATATTCAGTAGTAACACATTAATCACAGATAATGAAGGGCTGATCATTGAGCCCTGGGGATGCCTCAAGTCTGACTCAACTCGGTTGGTTAAAAGTTGTCTGCAGGATGCTAGATCTATTAGAATAATAATTCCCAGACATGTTTCAGGAATAGAAAACAACATGTTTGCAATATCAACTGTTACAGTCAGATTCCAGGGAAAAGGAAAGAAAAACCCCTTGCCATGATTTACCATTAACCATTTTCTAGCTGTTGGGAAGGGGCTTCAAAGCAAACTTGAAATGTTCTTCACTGTCTCTGGTCCAGTTATGCAGGGGACAGACAGACAACTACATATACATAATACATACAAAATAGTATGGAATATTTTCCTTTTCAGTCTTTGGTACCTAATTAGAAATAGACCTGAAGAGTTAAATGTCTCCATAACACTGTAATTCCATACTTTCCAGTTGTAGATGCTTATGGACAGTTGGCTTGTTGCTTTCAGTGAGGATCGGTGAAACACCTGGCTATTGCATAATGTACTAGTGATTTGTATGATGGCCTTTTGTAGAGTTAGGACGAGGAGAACTGTTTCGAGTTGTGTCAGGGGACATTTAAATTGGGTCTTAAGAAGAAGTTCTTTACTGAGGGAGTGGTTGGGCACTGGAACAGGCTGCCCAGGCAGGTGGTGGAGTCACCATCCCTTGAGGTGTTTAACAAACAAGTAGCTAGAGCACTTGAGGCTATGATCTAGGGGTTAGGGAGATGTTAGGATGAGGGCTGGACTTAATGATCCTGGAGGTCTTTTTCAGCCACAATGATTCTATGATTCTATACAATGGCTTTCACAAGGCTTTCCTGTTGAAGCTATAATTCTACTCTGCTTTTTCTTCTGAATGTCTGGCGCTTTGAGTCTGATCTTCTGTCCCACAGAAGAAATTTTCAGCCTCAGCACTATTCACTCTTGTTGAAGTTGAGCCATTCTGAAGAAATAAATGAATTTTCATGGGGGTAGAGAGATCAAATTAAAGAAAGCCTGCTTCTGTAGCCAGATTGATTTCCAACAGAACAGAAGGAGGGGAGGGATTTGGAATCTGGGCACGTTTTGATCGTGTTTGCACTCTGGGTATCTTTCTGCATCAGCAGTTTTGTGATAGCCCTGAAAGTAGGCTAATGTCCAAGATTGTTCCACACTGCAAGAGAAGGGTTTACCTGTGTTTCTACTGACTATCATAAACAACTTTAATTACTAGTTCCATAATTCTTGTGTTCTGTCTGTGGCTTATTTCAGCCTGAAACATGCATAATACTCAGCATCTAGAGCCTTGCTTGCAGCCTGCTTCTGCAAATCTCACCGTCCTGGCAGATCAGATGCAGACAGCACAGTCCCCTACACAGCACATCCTGAGAACTTGCTCACCACTTCATAGTCATAGAATCATAGCATTGTCTAGACTGGAAAAGACCTCAGCCTCCTCATCTTCAGACTCCGTAGCCCCAATTCTCTCAGTGATTTCTTATCAGGTTTGTTCTCCAGACCTTTCACCAACCTTGTTGCCCTTCTTGAACCCACCTCAGCACCTCACCTAAGTGTCCTAAAATAACACAACGTTAGTCTACTTTTTTTGTATTCAACATTCACTTCTACTGAATTCAACAAGAATTGTTTGCCCAAATCAATGAGAATTTAAAACTGACTTTTTTTGCAGAATTATAAAATAAACAATATAGGTCCTTATCCACCTTCTAGCAGATGCTATGGCTTGTCAACTCTAAATAACTTCACGGAGAACATTATGCCTCATAGGAGACCATTATGTGAGCAGCTCAGGGGTTGGATCAGTGACCCTCTTCATGATTAGTTTAAGCAATCCAAGCTGAAATCTGAGGGAGAAAGTTTTTTGCTAATATTGCTTGAAATATTTAGTAGTTATTTTAAAAAACATGTTAGGGGTCATTCTGCTGGAGAACAGCTCCATGGGGAACGACCTTGCAGTCTAGGTGGACAGTCAGTTCCCTGTGGGACACCAATGTGTTCTTATGGCCAAGAAGGCCAATGGCATCCTGGGGTGCTTTAACAAAAATGTGTCCAACAGCTGTAGGGAGGTTCTCCTCCTCCTTTAGTCTGCCCTAGTGAGACTCCACTTGGAGTACTGTGTCCAGTTCTGGGCTCCCCAGTTCAAGAGAAACGGGGATCTACTGGAGAAAGTCCAACGGAGGGCTATGAAGTTAATGAAAGGACTTGAGAATCTTCCCTAAAGGAAAGGCTTGAGAGAACTGGGGCTGTTTAGTCTGGAGAAGATAAGGCTGAGAGAGATCTTGTTAATGTTTGTAAATAGCTGACAGATGGGGATGAAGTGGCTAGTCTATTTACTGTGGTACCCAGCAACAGGAGAAGGAATAAACAAGATAAACTTGAACATGGAAGGTTCTGCCTCTATTTCAGTGAGGGTGACAGAGCCCTGGCACAGGTTGCCCAGGGAGGTTATGAAGTCTTCTGCTATGGACATTTTCCAGACATGCCTGGATGCAACCTTGTGTGACCTGCCCTAGGTGAACCTGCTCGGGCAGGAGGTGTTGGCCTAGATGATCTCTAGAAGTCCCTCCCAACTCCTGATATTCTATTATTCTATGATTTCATTGATTAACAATGATGAATATGATGCTTAACAGGGAAACCTTTCCACAGAAAACCAATTTTCTGCAATATTTCCCTCTATGGAACTATAAAATACCAACAAAACATCAAAATGTTTCTTATTGATTTGGGTGTGGTGTGCTTTATAGCTTAGATTTCTCAGTGTGCCAATTAATTAGCTTTACAAATCTACTAAGAAAATGTTACGTATCAAATAATTTTGCTTCATCTGGGAATCCAATATGACCTTTTACATGTTTTAACTTGACTTCCCTTGTTTGTGAGTCATCATATTTATGTGCTGTATTATGCTGCTGTTGCAGCACTAGTCAGATGCTTAAGCCAAATGCTGAAAAACATCTTCCATTTGAGGTATGTATTCAGTTTATAGTGTGTTTCAGATAAACTCAGATATATAGGAAGCCCTTCCTCATGGAAAGAGTGATCAGACACTCGAACAGGCTGCCCATGGAGGTGTTCAAGGTTAGGCTGGATGAAGTGCTGAGTGGCATGATCTAGATGTCAGATGTTAGGTTTACTTGGTTGGTTTTAGGTTGGACTGGATGATCTTTAAGGTCTTTTCCAGCCTCATCATAAAAAAAAAGTAGACTGTCCAGGACTGTTGTGCAGTAGCCATCCCTAGAGGTGCTTAAGGACACACTGGATGTAATCCTTAGTGCCCTGTTCTGACCAATGTGGTGATGTTAGTTCATAGGCTGAGCTTGATGAGCTCAGAGGGCTTTTCCAGCCTCAATAATTCTGTGATTAAGTCTTTAAGGGCACATAGGGAGCCTGTCAGCACTAAAGACTAGGCAACTTTGCATCTTCTGTCTTGAGCCTAAATGCCAGAGTAGTTTTGTTTCCTAACTTTGGCAGATTGAGCACACTCCTTGGGTCAGTTACACCTAACCAAAATTTAAAAGTCAGGATTAGTACCTGGACAAGTGTTTCCTTCCTCCGCTCCCTACCACACATATGACCTTGGAGAAGTACACACTGCAAACCTATTCCAAAGCCATCAAAGCCAGCTGAAAGTCTTCTGCTGACTTCAGCTGCTTTGAGATGTCACATTTGCATTTGCATAGCTCAGTTCTGCAATCTTATAGGTCATATCTGTAGAAATCTTCAGCCCAGCATACCACAATTAGAGCAAAAAAACCATGGAAAAGTCTACATCAGTCTAAACCACACCCTGATAGACTGCCAGTTGTTTTTCTGGTGGTGTTCCAGATTTCGTGCTCGAATGTACAAGCTGCAGCACAGCCTTGCTGCAGTCATTAGCAGCAGAAGGCACTACAGCATTTACAGAGGTCTTCAGCTCCATTTCGAAGAAATCATTGGCTTGTCACAGGTACTAAAGGAGGTCATCTCCTACCGTGGCCTCCTGAACATTCCCAGAAAACTTCTGTCAGGTGCTGTTAAAAACTTGGGATGATGGAGGTTCCATGGTGTTCTAGTTTGTGATACAGTTTCTGTTTTACCTATTTGATTCTTTTACTTATTTGGGGTTTTTCCTTTTCTTCTTAGTGATGGGTTCAATAAACTGGTGTCTTTCTAGCAAAGTTGCTTCATTACCTGTTGAACTCTCAGTGATAGCTGGTTGTTGTGCTAGAATTACAGGCACCAACCCAAACCGATTTGGATCCTCTTGCTAAAACATTACACATGGCTCCCCAAGAAGCCCTGCAGTTGAAAAGTTTTCCCTAATAGCAACTATTCCAGTCTAAACTCATTACTTTTTTTTCCACAGTCAAGTGGAAAAGAGCAGGACGCTCTTTCCACAATCAAGTGGAAAAGAGCAGCTCTTGTATACAAGGAAACTGTTATCATGTTTCTGATGAGGTCGTCTGTTCCCCCACTTAAGTATTCCAGCTCTCACAGTCTTTCTCATTGGTCATGTCTTCTGGATCTTTCAACCCCTTTCCTCTGCACTCTCTCTAATTGTTTTGCTTTTTCACAAGACACTGTGTGTTACGTTGGATATTGCACTGATGCCTGGTTGCTGTGTAGCGGGAGGATAAAGCTCACCAAAATACTCTCTAAGCACAGATGTATTTCTTTTTTCCCTTGACTTGCACAGAAAGGGGACTATTTAGTGGCCTATATTTCTTAAGACACAAAGTGGAAGAAAAGATACTAAGTCTAAACACCAGATCACTGTGTATAATCAAATATATTTATCCAGGACTGCTTTGGCATCATAACCCAGTTCAGATCACTCTTGATTGTCATTCAAGCATTAATTTATTTTGCATATCCTCCATCCATCCTATCAGTTGGATATTTGATTTTCAGAGACTCACAGAACCAAGGAAGAGACCTTTAAGATCATCGAGTGAAATCATTAACCCAGCACTGCTAGGTCAGTCAACCATGTTCCTGGGCAGCCTGTTCTGATGTTTGACAACTTTTTCAGTGAATAAATTTTTCATAATGTCCAGCCTCCTCTGGTGCAAACTGAGGCCATTTCATCTGGTTCCATCACTTTTTTCTTGGAAAAACAGACTGACCCCCACCTCAGGGGGTAGCAGGTGGCAACAGAGTGTGATAAGATCTCCCCTGAATCTCCTTTTCTGCAGGCTAAGATTTTCATATAATTCTACAACGGCCTGGGTTGGAAGGGCCCTCCGAAAAGGTCCAACCCCTCTGCAGGAAGCCAGGACATCCTCAACTAGATCAGGTTGCCCAGAGGCTTATCCAGCCTCCCCTTGAAGATGGGGCCTCAACCACCTACCTGGGCAACCTGTTCCAGTGTTCAACCCCTCTTTTGCTATCAAACTTCTTCCTCACATCCCATTTCAGTATGCCTTTCTCTACTGGGAGACCTTGTCCTTTGCACATCTGTTAGTCAGATGAGTTTGAAATCTCTGTTGTTTGCTATTTTTCATTTTAGTCTTGAATTAAAATACCTACTACCTCGTGACACAGAAGAGAAGGTGGGAAGGGACTGATCTTTTCTTAGCACTAAATGTTTAAAATTTGTTAGAAGAAGTAACTGCAAAAAATATCTGGCTTTCATATGTTGCAGAGTTGACTCATCAACTGACGAGGGTGGTTGGGAAATATGATCAATGTTTTAGTGGCCTATTAATCTAATGAGGTTTCAAAGAGAAGCTGCAGAGATGAAAGATCAGCTAGAAAAAGGAGCAATTGTGGTTGATAGTGAATACAAAATGAAATACCGTATGAGGCTTTAACTTCATAGTTTGAGTCATAAAAACATACGCGTTCTGTTTGCATGAGCTTCTCATACGATTCCTCTGGGAGGTTGTGAGGAATTTGCTTTTCCAAAGAAGTCTGTTCTTGTATGCAACAACCATCTTTCATTTTCCCAGAAAAAAAACCCCAAAAACAAATTAAAACAATGATTCCAGTCCTCCAGAGTGTAAAGTATTCTGTGAATCCATGAAAAGATGCAACATTGGTAAAAGGAAAATCGTAGGAGGTACAAGATAGCTGCAGGCCTCTTCCCTTCATTGCTTGTCATGGAAAGCAGTGCTCACAGAATCTGCATTTCCAGCGGTGTTTATTATGTTGCCTCATGGACATGGAGGCAATGTATCCAGAAACACTGCCTCACAAATGTGTGGTTGCTGTCTGCAGTTTCATGGGAAATCTGTACACACAAGTACAGATAAAGAAGCAAATGTGGATGCTGTGTACATTAGTAAATATTGAGATAAGTGTTCATATCAATTATATAATGCTGTCCACAGAAGGCACTACCTACAACCAGGTAGCTGCTGCCGGTTGTATTTCAGCTGTCAAAATAATCATAGAATCATAGAATGTCAGGGGTTGGAAGGGACCTCTAGAGATCCTCTACTCCAACTCCCCTGCCAGAGCAGTGTCACACAGAAACTTCCAGGTAGGTTTGGAAAGTCTCCAAAGCAGGAGACACCACAACCTCTCTGGGCAGCCTGTGCCAGGGATCTGTCTCCCTCATAGGAGGAAAGTTCTACTCAAGTTGAGATGGAACCTTCTATGTTCAAGTTTATCCCCATTATTCCTTTTCCTATCACTGGGGCCCACAGAAAAGAGACTAGCCCCTTCCTCTTGTCTCCCACCCATCAGATATTTATAGATATTAATGAGATTCCTCTCAACCTTCTCTTCTCCAAACTAAACAGCCCCAATTCTCTCAGTCTTTCTTTATAGGGGAGATGCTCAAGTCCCTTCATCATCTTCATACCATTCTGTTGGACTCAATCCAGTAGATCCAGAACTGGACATGGTACTCTGAATGTGGTCTTGCACAAATGGCAGTGTTAGAGCCAGGTGCTTCAATCACATGCAAAGAACAGACTATCTATATGTAGCACATTGCATACACAACTGTGTGAGTGCTCTCTGTCTCACTGCTGTGTGTCCTGTATATCAGAAGTTTCCTTTGTCAAGTGAGGAACAACAATACCATTTGCAGTATAATTTCCTTTCAAGAGCAAAATGCAAGATTTAATGGCAGATGGTTTTTTGTAAGTGCCAGTGAAATTGATTGAAAGTCTACAGCAATTGAGGTTGTGCTTATGAACACACCTCTTTGCCATAGTTCAATATAATTTCATCTAAGTTCAATATCATTTCATCTATTTTAATAGAATATAATTACTATTTTATATATTTTGTATCTTTATGGTATTTTTCATAGTTAACAAAAATTATGTTTAATACTTGTTTTTCTGCTCTACCAAAAGTACATTTGCTTCAGACCAAATAATACACTCAGATATAAAACACATCTATACTTTTTTTTTTACATTGTGAAGAAGGAAGTGCTTGCTGCATATTTTTCTCTCTGTGTGAGTGCTTCTCTTTTGGTTTTCCCCAGCAGACCTGATTCTTTCTTAAACCATTTTAAGGGGGGAAAAATCAATCATGCTAAGATGTTGCATGCACTACTGAAAAGATTAAAATCAGGGACATCCATAGCTCTTTTAAAAGTATTTTCTAATGTAATAGATTAATCAGTATGCCTTTCTGCAACACAAGCTTGTCATACAATTACAAACCAGAATTGGTATTAACCGTATTTATCATATACCCCGAAATATTTCTATCTATTTATTTATATGCAAGGTCATTTTTCTTTATGTTCTTGTGCCATTCCTTTGTTTTGCCATAACTTTTGCATCTGCAGCAGATGCTGTGGAATCACAGAATTATTTGGGCTGGAAAAGATCTCTAAGATCAGCAAGTCCAGCCTATATAGGTTTGACTAAAGTATATATTAGCATCATGCAGGTGGTGCTGCGCTTCACCTTCATTTGTGAAGCAGAAGCTCTAGACACCATTGTTAAACAATGGTAAAATATTTGAAAGCGGGTTCATTTGCAAGAGGAAATACACAAATATGCTGAGCACAGAAATCAGAATCATAAAGATGTTTTGAGAAAGTTTACCAAACTTCTAATTAAAGAGCCATCTGCCTTGTACATAAAAGAATTTGTTGGACAGACTGTAGATAGAGCTATCAGCATAAAACCATACAGTCATAGCATCATTAAGGTTGGAAGAGACCTCCAAGATCATCCAGTCACCCATCAACCCAACCCGACCCTACCCAATAAATCCAAATCCGTAGGGCCATATCTACTTGGTTTTTTGAACCCCTCCAGGAACGGCAACTCCATGCCCTCCCTAGGAAACCCTGGACCACTCTATCAGGGAAGACATTTTTCCAGATACCCAACCTTACTGTCCCGTGGCACAACTTGAGACCATTTCCTCTTGTTCTGTTGCTAGTAAATAATTATTCAATAAGCTTCTCTTTTTTCTGACACTCAGGTAAAGTACCACAATGTTTGTTCTTCCCTTGGCTGCTTTAGTCCTTGTGCTGTCATAGGCCTTGAGCTGCTTGACTACCCCAGTATCCCCAGCAATGCCTTGTCAATATGTCCTCCTTTTCATCCATCCTTCCACTTTCACATCATGGATAGTACAAGTGTAGCTGCAATAAGATCTTTGCTCAGCTGTAAGGGTTCATTTTTCTAGTAGGTACTTTGATGAATCTGCCCAGTTGAAGAGTTTCACATAGGCAGTGACATGTTTGTGGAGTCTCACGTAGTTTCCCTCATGGAAGAGCTACAATATTCAGGCAGAAGGTACTGCAGCATGATCTCTCTTGCAATATGCTGACTTCTGCCAGGACTTATACTTGGATTTCTCCCAATAAATGTCTCTTTTCAAATGACATTGAACAGTAAGGACTGACAATTAAGTGGGACAGGGTTATCATGAGCTGTGCTTAACAAAGAAACGGATTTTGCAACTACTAGCAAATATTTAATTGCCTATTGATGTTGTCAACAAATAAATAGAGGGGAATCTTCTCCTGGATATTCAGGACAAGTCTTACTCTTGACCTTGGATGTATATTCTGGGTATCAAGTGACTTCTTTCAGGAACTGTAGTATATGAGAAGCATCAAGCCATGTAGTTCTAGTTTTGAAAATGACATTACCAGGCATTTTTCCTGTAGAAACTGGAGAGAAGGGGCTGATAAAAGAAAGGAATTACATTAAGTATATAGAGAGACTCTTACAACATAAGGTTCATAGAATCATAGAATGCTTCCAATTGGAAAGGACTTGCAAAGGTCATCTAGTCCAACCCCTCTGCAGTGATCTTGTAAGTTGGAATTGTTTCCAAATTCTGCCAGTTGTTGACAAAATATAAATTAAGGTAATATAAAATTATGTAAAAGTGTACATAAATTAACATAAGGTTGTTCAAGTTTTGTATTTGGTCTAGTATGTGTTTATTCATTGATTGATAGGTAATTATTAAACAATTATCTAAGTAAACACAACTTCGAAATTAAGATTATTACTAAAAATTAAATTCCTATTATAATAATGAACTCTTTAAATGAGTAATTAAAACAAGAAGAAGGATATTCCATAGCCCCAAATGATAATGTAATGTACATAGTCTTTAAATGTTTTTAAACATTGTTATGAGTTAAAGGAATTTAAAGGGTTTCTGGAATACTTCATTTGGAAAATCCTTATCCTTTCATTAAAGCTTCACATTTTGAAGTTTCATTTTTTGGTTCTAAGATGGAAATGGCTGTGGTTTCACAAGAAAGATAAGCATGGTAGTACTACAAGCTTGGAGTGTATGCTTAAATCTACTCTTATTCTTCTGAATGGGAATTGTGGGGCAATACCCTTTAGCCTCTAAGCTGAAGCAAAGCACATTCCCAGGCAGTGAAGACAGAGACCAGGGACATTTCACAGGCACTTTTCCCTGGAAGGGAGGAGCCAAGGATTTCCCTATGTTAGAGCTAGAGTCTCTTCTTAGGTGGGTCTTTAATCACAGGTATGAAACAGAGCTGTACTGATACTGACACCGTGATCATCTTCCCACTATCATTTCATCAATTCCACTAGAAGTGTTGGTGTTTGCAAACACATCTTTTCTCCTTTCCCATTTGCATAACTCATTCTCCCTTCACCATCCTCCAAATGTAATCATGTTCCTAATGTGATTCACCATTGTGTAACTGAGGCAGGAGAGTATGGGAGGCAGCCTGCTGGCTTTTGTGAGACCACACTAGGAGTGGAGTCATTTTAGAGACTGAAGCTCCTGTCACCAGATACTCTTTCAGGGGACTCCATGGTTACTCTGGTTTGCAGACATTGGTCTGGCTTTTACATGGTTTTTTCTTTGTTTTATCCATGGAGAAGTTTGTGAAGGTCTCCCTCCCAGAGGAAAGATGATTTTAAACAGATGGAAACAATCAGGAGAAATGCCTTCCCTGAAAGAGTGGTCAGAGGTTGGAACAGGCTGCCCAGGGATGAGGGGAGTCGCTGTCCCTGGAGGAGTTTGAGAAGTGTGTAGGTGTGGCAGTGGGGGCAAGGTTTAGTGGGCAGGGTTTAGTGGGCAGGGTGATGGTTGGACTGNCATCCAGATCAGAGATTAAGGTGTTGATCAAGAGTGGCCTCAGTACTGAGTTCTAGGGAACATCTTGTGACCAGCCACCAACTCAACTTCACTCTATCCAACACAACTCTCTGCACTTGGCCACGTAGCCAGTTCTTTGCCGAGCAAAGGGTGCAACTCACAGACTAGAGATAACTGCCCAAATATTACAGACTTGTAATGGCAAATCCACACCAGCTGTGTTCTTTCTTCCCTGGGCTGTTGTTTTGCCATAGAAGCCAACCAGGCTGCAGAAAAAAGACCAGAGCCTGAGATTAGTTATAAAAACCACTGCAACACTTTATCCAAATTTTCCTGTGTGCAGTCTGTTTTCCTCTTGTGCTCAGAAGGTGTTGACTGTGCATTTGAGCATGCCCTCAATTCACCAGTTAAAACCACTCTATGACCAAACCAACCAGACAGATAACGAATGGAAATGAAGCTACATGGTTGATGTCTGATTCAGGGCTAGAAAAGCAGAAAGCATNACTCTTGACACAGTAGTTCAACGCTTGTGAGTAAAGCAGCCCTGTGACAGCACAGGTTGGCAGTATGTTCATGTACCAGTATGACGCACTGACCAGAGAGCTCTAACTGGGTATNCATCCTCTCGTAAGGAACTTCAAGCTGTGTTGCTTCCTGAGAAGCATTGGGTGCATTGGACTTGGTAGCAGGAGCACAGTTACTGTTACAGGCTTTGAAATTTTAATTGGGGGTGGCGTGAAAGATAAAAAAGCACTGGACATTAGAATACAACCGTAGGAAAAGTTGCTGCTGAGGCTGTTGCCTCTGTATGTCTGACTTAAAGTGTTTCATTCCTCCATTTTTGCACAAATACACCTCTACACTAATTTATTTCAAGTAACCTTTAGAATAAATTGGACTCTTTATAGCATTTACTAGTATTATTTTCACAGCATCCACCTTTGGAACTAGATATCTTGCTCAGTGGAAGTATAAGGCAAAAAAGAGCTTTATATAGTAAGTTATGGACTATTTTCTTTTCCTATAAAATAACTCCCGTGTACATTTCCTTTCCAATGTCATGACTTCAACGTCTAATAGCTGACAGCCCTGCAGGGTTAAAAGCAAGGTCTGTGTGGCCAATTGGAAAATTGAGGATTTTTCTCTACGAGTTACTGCCTCTGGCCCTAAAGGACTACCGCATGTTGGATGTAACAGCAGCAACATTTTTAAATACAGAATAGATATTACTGGCTTGGGATTAGAAACTGACCATTCTAAGGGGCAGGAGATGCAGTTCTCTATAGAGAAAGGCAGTGCTATGAGGAAAAGAACAGAATGTATTTGTAAGTGCTTAACAGTTAAGATCACACACAGAATGAAAAGTGTGAAGCCACTGTTAGGGTAAATAAAAATTAGACCTTTTGAAGTGCATCAGAGTCAGATTGGATACAGAAAAAAGTATTACCACTACATCTATTATATTTCTCTACCTCATTTTTATACACATTTATGTATTCTAGCATGATAGAACACTGTGAATTATTTCCCTGTATGAGTACACTTGTAAAACCTCATTTAAACAATCTTAATTCTATAAAATAAACTCTCATATGAGTTTAAATGTTAGTGCAAAGCAGTCATGATTTCTGTTCCATACCCACATTCAGGGTGTCACAGTACCTCAACGTTATAGTGTAGCTCAGCTAAGATACTGCTGCCTCAGCACTGTTTTGGATTTAATTCACAAATAGAATCATTTAGGTTGGAAATCTGTTGCATTTATTGGATAATGGATTTTCGAAATCAAACAAATTACATAATTATTTTGATTGGAAGAGAGCTTTCAGATCGTCAAGCAGTGCCAAGTCCATCACTAAGACCTGTCCCTAAGCACCGTATCTGGAGTCTTTCAAATACCTGCAGAGATGGTGACACAGCCACTTCCCTGGGTAGCCTCTTCCCATGCTTTATATCACATTTTTTCTAATATCCCATCTAAACCCTGAGCCTCCTTTTCTGAGGCCATTTGTCTTTTCCTGTTGCCTCTCACTTGGGAGGCCAAACTAACAGCACCTCACTACAAGCCCCTTTCAGATACCAGTAGAGAGCAGTGAGGTCTCCCCTGAGCCTCCTTTTCTCTAGGCTAAACAATCTCAGTTCCCTTGACTACTGCTCATGGGACTTCTTCACAAACCCTTTGCCAATTTTCTTTTCCTTCTTTGGATCTGCTCTAGCACCTCAATGTTCTTCATGTGGTGATGGGCGCAAAACTGAACCCAGTTTTGAAGGTGCAACCTCAGCAGTGCTGTGTTTGGGGAGACAATCACTTCCGTACTCCTGCTGGCCACACTATTGCTGACACAAGCCAGGATACTGCCAGCCTTCTTGATCACCTGGGCACTGCTGGCTCACATTCAGTCACCTGTTGACCAGCATCGCCACGTCCTTTTCTGCCAGGTAGCTTTCCAACTGTGTCTCCCCAAGCCTGTAGTGTTGCAGGGGTTGTTGTGGCCAGCCCCTTGTACAGGACCTTACATTTGGCCTTGTTGAACCTCTTACAGCTAGTCTCAGCCCATGTGTCCAGATCTCTCTGTAAAGCCTCCATACCCTTGTGCAGCTCAGTACTCCTACCCTAATTCTGTATCTGCAAACCCATGGCACTTACTGAGGGTGCATTCAATCCCCTCATCCAATGATTGATAAAGATATTAACGAGAACAGGCCCCAGTACTAAGCCCTGAGGACACCACTTGTGACCAGCTGGCAAATTGATTCAAATCCATTCACCACCACTTCCTAGTAGCTAAACTGTCATTTCATGATCACTATTGCCAAGACTAACCATCGCATCACCCACAAGTCCTGATTTGTTCCCATGATACAGGTCTAGCAGCAATACTTCCCTAGCTGTGTCAACAAGTTATCTTTTGCTAAATCCAGGGACCTTCTAGACTGCTTCCTCTGCTGGATTGCATTTCCAGCAGGTATTTGGTAAACTGAGCTCTCCCATGAGAATAAGAGTTATAGATTATGAGACCTTGCCCAGCTGCTTAGAGAACATTTCATCTACTTCATCCTGATTGGGTGGTCGATAGCAGACTCCCACCATGATATCTGCCTTGTTGGCCTTTCCCCTGATTCTAACCCAGAAACACACAACCTCATCATCACCAGCAAAACAAAATACTCTCCTTCCTTGCCTTTGTCTTCCACTCCAGCTGTGGAAGGACCGTACATGTTTCTATTATGGTGACTATGTTGTAGTTTTCCTGCTGCACAATGACTTTGAGCCCCTCCTGTTCATTGCCCATGCTATGTGCACTTTGGGTGAGCTTTATTCATTACCTTTGCAGGAGGAGAAGCCCTAATTCGCACATGGCCAGTCTTAAGAGCTTTTGTGGTTTCTAGCTCATCAATAAATCTTTTGCCCTTCTTACTGCATGAATCCCCTGCCTCCACTGGTGTGGTGGACCAAAGCACCTTGCTAGCACTTCATTCCACAAACACTGAAGTGCTGCTCCCAGGCTTCACTCGAGTGCACCTGCTTCCATTCCTTTCCTGCATCAAATCTGGTTAAAAGCTCTCTCAATGAGCTCTGACAACTCCTGCACACAAATTCTTTTCTTCCTTTAAGAAGGGCATGCCCCATCTCTTGACAGCAGACCTGGTGCTATATAACCCGACCCATGATCCAGCACCCACAGTCCTTCTGGTAACACCAGGCTCAGAGCCAGATATTGGGCTGCTGGCTCTGTGTTTCTGCCCTCATTATTCCCTGCAATTGGAAGGACAGAGGAGAAAGTACTTGCCCCTGCTTCCTTAATCAGTTGTTCCAAGACCCTGAAGTCTCTCTTTATTGCCCTTCGACTTCTAGCTGCAACTTTGTCGCTGCATATGTGAGAAATCAATAAGGGATGAAAATCTGAAGGCTGCACGAGATTGCTAAGTTTTCTCTTAATTTCTCTAACCCAGATCCCAGGGAGGCAGCAGACTTGCTTCAGACCTGGGTCTGGTCTGTGTATGGAGTCTTCTGTCCCCTTCAGAAGGGAGTCTTCTGTGACAATGACCTGTCTTTTTCTTTGTGGAGGCAGTTTTTATGCAGTTCTTGGGCTGACTTAACCTTAACAAGACCTCTCAGCTAGATGTTCATCATCATCTTTATTATTGTTAGATTCCACTTATGGAACCTCATGCCTATTATGCAAGGGGACCTGGGGATATGGGGCAGTCCCAAAGGAGACAATGCCTTCTGTGACAGATAAGACTTCTTGTTGCCGTTGCCCCAGAGTACTTGAGTCATAGTGTTCAGCCAGGTAGAGACAAGACAGGGAGTCCTGTGTATCATGCATCCCGTCTGCATGTTGAGCCTGACTCAAACCCTTAAAGCAGGCACAATATTTACAGCTGGTCTGATGAAGCAAAAAGTTAGTCTAGCCCCAGCATCCTGTCTGCCACAGTGGCTGTTAACATGTAACTACAAGAGTGTTTCAGAACAAGGCTTTTATTCATTAAAGAGTCCTCTGCTATGCCTTCCAAATTCCAATAGATCACTGGTGAGCAGATAGATTTTTTGTCTTTGTGTGCTGTAGCCTTAAAAGATTTTTGTTCTGTCTGTGAGTCTATCTAATCACTCTTTCAAGTCGCATAGTCTACTGTCATTTATAACCCCCTGTGGCAATGATTTCTACAGTGTAGCTATGCCCCGTAAGGAGAAAATGCCTCCTATCATTTGTTTTGGATACACAGCCTAATGATTTCATTTAACACCCCTAGATCTTAAATTACAGAGAATAACAAACAAGCATTTCTGGTTCGTTTTCACAAGGGCACTCTGTCAAACCCTTATCCCCTTGACCTCCTCTTACCCAGACTGCAGGGACTTACCTTGTGGAAACTGTCTTTTCTCTTCTGTCCCGTTGTTCCCTTTCCCTGTTACTTTCCTAGTTTGGCTATATGGGACTGCGTTGGGAAAAGAACAGAACTGCATCCTGCTTTCTAAACGTGGGCACAGCACACAGTCATATTTTCTGGTTTGCTATTTCCAAGCCCCTGACAAAACCCAATATAACTGAAGAAGACATCATGTGCTTGACATGCTCTTTGAATCTATGAATTCAAATATACACGTAAGTTTTCTCCAGTGCATAGTCAACAGAAAGATGTTTGCTTATATGTAATTTTAGATATCATTTAGCTGTCTGAGGGATCAAAATATAGTGCCAGCTTCTGATGTGAGTTATACTGAGGATACTCCATTGAAGATGACAGGTCCAATCAATATGCAGCAGGCATTGACATGAAGTGGATTCATGACGTTCCCTGAATAATATGTATGTACAGACAATGATTGGAATTGCACTCAGTACGTAATTTCTAGGAGATATATTCCAGTTAATAAGCTTCATGTACTCTGCAGCCTGTATATAATTCTGATCGAGTAGGGTAGTTTAAATTAATTGTATTCTTTATTTATTGCACTTTTAAAGCATCAAGTGGCATGAGGACCTAACAGAATGCAAATTGCTTCTTAATGTAAGAAGACTCTGAAGTAGTTTCTACTTGCAACACTCTGATGACTGCAGGGAAAGACATGTCAGATGTGGTGTGTTTCACTAAAGAATGCCACATCCATGTGACACACCGCAGACAGACAGCTCGCGGTATGGTGTGTCTTCCTTGCCAGGGAGAGATGCTTCTAGTCTACAGATCTGCAAGAGTAGCTTTCAATATTCTTGTATTTCAATTATTTTATATTGTTTACATCCTTTCAATGTTCTTATATTTCAGCTTCTTACATTTCAATCATATGCTTTCAATACTTTCGAAGTTCTGATATATCAATTATTCTATTGTTTAGGTACCTAAGATCATTTTGTATTTCAATTATTCTGTATGGTTTGGACGCTCCAAATATTCTTATATTTCAGTTTCTTATATTTCAGTTATTCCATATAGGTCAGATACTTCCAATGTTCTTCTATTTCAGATTCTCATATTTCAATTCTACGTGAATGAGACACTCTCAATATCTAGACAATATAACGCTGTAAATATCAACAGTAGTGTCTGAAATTTGTATATAGAGATGGAAGAAAGTACATACAGCATTGTCTTTGCTTGCATTTTCTTTGATCCCAGAAGGAATCTACCTTCATAGTTTTGACTCGGGATTGTAGGCATGTCTTTCAGTGTTTCTGTGCCTCGAGTTGAGATTCAGGGTGACACTGTCCATGTTTAAAGGCTTTTAGGTGGAAGGTGCTATAATGTATGCAGCTCATTAGGGTATTAATGCTGAGTATTTTGGGATGCTTTTTCCAGTCCTTTCCTACCATACCTGAAGCCTGAGGAGTAACCAACCTTGTCCTTTCACAGAAGACTAACCCATTAATATAACCCCTGTACCTGGTAGCTTTGAGAATTCTTCTTGTTCTGTTTTCCACAGGGAAGCCACACAAACAGAATTTCTTCTTAGGAGAAGTAAGAGCATGGATAGGCTAGTAAGCTTTTCTCATTTCTTCAGCCAGCCTTTTTTGGCACATAACCCCCAACACCTTCTCTACCACTCCCCACCCACTCCCTTTTTGTTTTAGACTATGAAATAGTAGCACTTATCTAACCTCTTAACCAATTTGCTTTTAGTACCAGCAGTCACATCTGTCTAAAAATGGAGCCTATCCAACATATGACTATCTGGAATGGATTTACTAAATGATTAAGAGGTCTTAGATGATCCTGTATTGCCACTGTCCATTGCAGTAAACCTTTCTGGGACTTGCATATATGGAATATTCATACATCATTGAATCACATGATCACAGAACTATTGAGGCTGGAAAAGCCCTCTGAGCTCATCAAGCCCAGCCTATGACCTAAAATCACCACATTGGTCAGACCAGGGCACTAGGTGCCACATCTAATCTTTTCTTNTCATATATCATTGAGTCACAGGATCACAGAACTATTGAGGCTGGAAAAGCCCTCTGAGCTCATCAAGCCCAGCCTATGACCTAAAATCACCACATTGGTCAGACCAGGGCACTAGGTGCCACATCTAATCTTTTCTTAAACACCTCCAGGGATTGTGACTCCACCACCACCCTGGGCAGTCCATTCCAATGTCTAACTGCCCTTACTGTGAGGAAATGCTTCCTAATATGTAACCTAACCATCCCCTGATGCAGCTTCAGGCCATATATATGATATATATGATGTGAGTTGTTACAAATGAAAATGTTTTGAGGCATTGTACATGCACCAAACATATTGCACGTGCGCACATGAAATTCAGAGCATGTCCAGAGAACCCATTGCACCTTGTGCACCATCACAGGGAATACCTCTGCACTGTATGTCCCAGTGCTGTTGAATCAGCAGGGATGCTGGTACTTAAAGATCACTGGCATGGAGCAGAGCCTCATTCTCTACCCAGCATTTTCCTGATGAAATATGGAAGCATATCTTTCCATGTGTTGTGATAAAGTGTGTTACACACCTGCTTCTAGCCTTTGTGCTCGACACCTCTAGTGAAATCACAGTGGAATGTTCAGATATTATCTCTGGAGCTTATCATTCCCAGCTTAGTTTTACACCACATAACCATTACACGGTGAGCAGTGGTTCTAAAAACCATGTCAGCTAGGTGTTGTTGACTTAACTGGGCAGCTGGTTAGCAAATACATCTTGATCAGTAATCCTGGCTTAGAAGATTTACAGAATTACAGAATTATTGAAGCTGGAAAAGATCCCTAAGATTATCAAGTCTAGCCCATGACCTAGCTTCAAACTATGTATTGTAGAAGGGTCTATTACACCCTTTTCTTTCAATAAAAAAAGCCTCAATATCAAATCTGTAGTTAACTATATTTGACTCTCTAATCAAAATGATTTTCCCATATTAGAAAAGGATGCTTTATAGTGTCATAGACATTAACTCTGTGAGTTATATCTTCCAATGTACAGCTTCTCTCTATCAGCTTTAACAACATCTGGATTGTTTAGGTTTGGCTTTTAATTAGATTGTAAACAACACTTTAGGAAAGCTTTGTGTTCAGCTCTATTGCATTGTATTTGCTATCAGCTACACAGATATAAAGTCCCTACATCTTAACTGCTTGCACAGATTTACTACACTGCTCTATTTTAATGAAGTTTCAGTCATTATATGAAATAGGCAGATTCCTGATGCTTTACATCCTTTAAGCTTTAATGGACATGTTTGAACCTCCTTTCCATATGGCTCTGAAGAATGCTAAATCCAGATATTCTTACAAGTTTTGTGTTAAACTGCTTGGCTACCAAGTCTTCATTCTGAGATGCTCAGAAGAACCTTGACTTTAAATCTCAGCAAGATATCTCACTGTCATTCCTGCCTGTGGCCTTTACCTAGCCATGAATTGGCCATATGAAACACAGACAGCACAGCACGTGTATGAAGAAGTATAAACAATAGTTCTTCTGTCCAGTACTCCAGTGGTTAGAAAATTCACCTAGGAGAGATTTACCCAAGGTAAGGGCTTATCTGTGATTGGAAAACCCAGAGCTCTTTCAAGAGCAACAAAGAGGTCATTTTAGAGTACAGTTGCTTCTCGAATTCCCTCTGTTGACCATTATCCCTATTCTTTCTTATTATAATTGAATATCGATTGGCTGAAAGGAAAAGACTACTCACTTTTAGAATCTGTAGTGCAGCTTTTCACTGAAGAAGGGAGACCCAACTGAAGATTTTAAGTATCATTCACCATGAACATTTGTTACCTCAACCTGGCTAATTACTACACCTCTGATCTCAGCCCAGAAACACAAGCAAGAAATATGCCACTGTCCTGTTGAGCAATTGGCATCAAGCGTGTTTTTCGTGTGCAGCCTGATAACCAATGATGCTTTGGTGCAGGTTCAGTCAGGGTGGACTCTGACTCATCAAAGAGAGAATAGGACATAAGCATCACTCTTGTTGAAACAGTTGTTAATTGTCTAGTGAGGTACAGGAGATAACATCTCATCTAGCAGAGACATCTCTAAGGAAGAAAATACCACACTTATTTTAATTAAGAGAGATGTCCAGATTACCTCACAAATAACAAAGAAATCAATCTATGTGAGGAAAAACAGATGAGATCAGTTGAGTCTCCTGAGGACAACTTACAAAAGAGAATCGGTTAGAAAAAGCAAGTTCCTTACACAAGACAAAGGATGTGACCTGAGGCCTAATGTGTGCAGATAATAGAGCTCTTCAGAAACTCAATCCTTAGGAAATCATACAGAAAAACAGCTGGATAAAAGGAGAGACTACTGCTAACATGATCCCCATGTCAGCAGACCAAACCTCAGGTTTATGCCATTTTTTTGTGTGCACCTCTTAAAACATATGCAGCTGGGTCCTATTATTTGTTACTTGTTTTGGTACAAACCAGCTTGGTTTTGAAAACAATTCTTTACTTCTTTCTTTATAATTGGATCCTGAGACAGTTTACTCTAGTTGCCATGACTGCACAGCAGAGAATCAGAATCATTCAGTTTGGAAAAGACCCTTGGGATCACCACGGCCAACCATCAACCCTACTGTACCAAGTTCTCCCCTAAACCAGATCCCCCCCCACCACATTTAAAAAATCTTTAAACATGTCCATGGATGGAAACTCAGCCCCCTCCCTGGACAGCCGGTTTCAATGTCTGACTGCTCTTTCCATGAAAAAAAGTTTTACTAAGGTCCAGAAAAACTTTACTAAGGTCCAGAAACATTCTTCAGAGAACCCACAGGTAAAAGACCTATAGGATACACAGTAGGATTGTGTAGAAGCCACAAGTGGCATCACAATATACAGCAGCATCCTTAGTCTTGCAGCTAAAATACAAAGGAACATGTATGAAGCAGTGTCAGGGTCCACTCACTTGGACACATGAAGGTTCTTCCACTGTGTTCTCAATGTGCAAATCACAAAATCAAGGTGACCACACCAAGGGGTTATGCTTCAATCCAACAGTGTAACTTTATTGTTTTGCCTGTAAAGTGAGATGCAGTAGACATAAAAAGTGACAGAAAAGGGGGAAAGCATAAAGTAAAGAGAGGAAAGACAATAATGGCTACCACCGCAGGGTCCCAGACATCCCTAGGTTCCAGGTCCAGGTAGTGTCCCGCCAGCCTTCCAATCTTCTTATGATCCTTTTGGGGAAGTTTCAAAAGTTTGGTTGCTAAGAAGCCATCTTTTATGCCAAGCAAAACATTTTGCTCCTCCTCTGTCCCATGGAGCCCTGCCAGCCTCTGTCTCCTCAAGCAAGACTTTCATGCTTGCCCAGAGAGGGCATCCTCTCCCTGGAGGCGAGTAGCTTTTGGGCAGGAGGTGTGTTTTGGTGTTATAATGACATCATAATGAGCAAAGTTCACCTGAAGTTCATGACTTCTTCATCTATGCTGAGACAGCAGTTGTGATGAATCTTTCTTGACATTAGCTATATGGTCTTATGTTAGCTCTTCCGGCTCATCCCAGGTGATGATGAAATGGTACAGTACCTTCCACACCATACAGTTCTGCATTTCAAGTCATATCCATAGAGACCATATTCCATTCTGGTACAGTACCATAGAGACTGCATTCCATTCAGATGTGATACTACATAGTAGTATATGTAGTATCACATGTATGTAGTATACTACATAGTAGTACATACTTCCTTGGATTAGTTAGCATAAGTTTTTGGGGCACCTACTGTGCCTTATTTTCCAAGTCCCTGAGAATTATGTTGAGCTAATTCTGACCAACTCTTACAAGCAGAGACTATGTAGAGCTGCTCTTTGTATACTCAGTCTGCTGAAAAAATAATACTGAGTGGGGTAGGGACTGGAATACAGATGCCAGTCCCTGTCTCCCTGCAGCATGGCTATATCATTTCACCTTCTGGTTCTGTTCACTGAGCATCTGCTTCAACAGGTAGAGCTGAGGACAGTCTGGGGTCTAGGATTAGGTCATCTCCTGAAAAATACCTATGCAACACCCCTCATGCAAAGAAGGAAATTGCACTCACATCTTCCATCTCACAACCACTGAGTTGTTAGATAAAAGGATGACTCTCCATTTTGTCCGTCTTTGAGGTGAATGTTAAATTTTGAGATATATCATGTACACATTTAGCTCCGAAAGGTTGTTCAGCTCCCTTTTTCATCACTAGAGCAATAAGCATCATTCTAGTGCCTGAACACTTTACCAGTTTACCCCTGCCATTCCCATTTTGTGACTTAACTTCCTTCCTACATTATGGTTGGCATCTCAAAAGCCTAATTAAAATCACCATCTGAGAAGTTTGGACATGTACTGGCTTTAATTTTATCTTTATTTAATGTAGAATTGTGCAGGATTTTGTAACAGCCTCTCCTCTTCTGTGTTATCAATTTCCTTTCACACTTGCCCCTCTCCCTGTTGGCCATAGCTGGACCTGAAACTTGAACTGTTGATAGTGTGCTTCACTGCTGATCTTGTCATTTGGAAGGAACAACAATAGCTAAAACCCTGATCAAGGCTTTGACATTCTTCATTTCCAGGATAGACTTGGAGCCCCTAGTCTTTTCCAGCCCCTGGCAATATACAATTGACAAGGATCCAGTTTGCTACGAGTCCCTGTAAATAATAGTTCAAATAATAGTTCAGTGTGAAAGATTTCATAGGTTGATTATTGGGAAAAACTAGACAACACTAAATTTTTCCTTAGATCACCATAAATCCACATAAATATTTATGGTAGAAACAGATAGCGATTTTACTGATTCTGTGATGTGTGAAAGCTAATAAATTATTTGAGGCTCTCTCTACATGAACTCTGGTAGATATTTTATAAAATTAACCAAATGAGCAATTTTGTGCATTTGCAGAATGCTGCACAGGCTCTCTACTGCAACCTCTGAGAGTATGCAGTTGAACACAGCAAGTCTCTCTATGACTTTGCCCCAAGAAACGAAAGGTGTCAAATGAAATGAAGAGCCCAATCTCTAAATCTACCCGATTAAGTAATAGAATCATAGAATCGTAGAATCACAGAATGACTGGAGTTGGAAGGGACCTTAAAGATCATCTAGTTCCAACCCTCCTGCAGAGTCAGGAGGACACCTTCACTAGATCAGGTTACTCAGGGCCCCATCCAGCCTGGGCTTGAACACTTCCAGTGATGGGGCATCCACAGCTTCCTTGGGCAACCTGTTCTATGCAGGCTTGCAAAATGCAGTCCTGCTAATACAGCATTATAGAATCATAGAATCACAGACTGAGTTGGGTTGGAAGGGACCTCCAAAGGTCATCTAGTCTAACCGCCCTACAGCAAGCAGAGCCATCACTCACCAGACCAGATAGCCCACATCCCCATCCAGTCTGATCTTGAAGTTCTCCATGGATGGAGCCTCTGCCACCTCTCTACGCAGCCTGTTCCAGGGATCCCCCACCCTCAGACTCAAGAGTTTTATCCTCATGTCCAGCCTCAATCTGCCCTTTTCCAGTTTCAAACCATGACCCCTCATCATACCATTTTCTGACTTTGTGAACAGTCTTCCCCAGCCTGGCAGGCCCCTTTCAAGGACTGGAAGGTTGCTATAAGGTCCCCCCCGAGCTTTATAGCTCCAGTGTATCTCCCTTTCACAGGGAACAAGCTTAGCAAAAATTTATTAAATGAAAAAAAAAATTAGGGTACAAACTGATAATAAATNGGGTTGGAAGGGACCTCCAAAGGTCATCTAGTCTAACCGCCCTACAGCAAGCAGAGCCATCACTCACCAGACCAGATAGCCCACATCCCCATCCAGTCTGATCTTGAAGTTCTCCATGGATGGAGCCTCTGCCACCTCTCTACGCAGCCTGTTCCAGGGATCCCCCACCCTCAGACTCAAGAGTTTTATCCTCATGTCCAGCCTCAATCTGCCCTTTTCCAGTTTCAAACCATGACCCCTCATCATACCATTTTCTGACTTTGTGAACAGTCTTCCCCAGCCTGGCAGGCCCCTTTCAAGGACTGGAAGGTTGCTATAAGGTCCCCCCCGAGCTTTATAGCTCCAGTGTATCTCCCTTTCACAGGGAACAAGCTTAGCAAAAATTTATTAAATGAAAAAAAAAATTAGGGTACAAACTGATAATAAATCTAACCTTGTCAGGAAGTAAGTGAGACAGCAATTCACTCTAAAATTTGTATTGGACACTTTGCTTCAATTACGGGTGTTATGAGAATAATAAAAAGAACAAGATAAGAATAAGAAGAACAACAAGACCTGGAGAACAAGTCTGATGAGAAGAGGCTTAGGGGCTGAGGTTGTTCAGGGGAGACTGATCTCCATAACTACCTCAAGGTAGAGTGTAGTGATGGCAGATGTTGGCCTCTTCCCCCTAGGGATTAGCTCTAGAACAAGAGGAAATGAGGTCAAGTTGTGCCAGAGGAGGTTCAGATTGGATCTTAGGAAAAACTTCTTCCCAGAAAGAGTGGGATGCTCAGGGAGGGGGTAGAGGCACTGTCCCTGGAGGGGTTGAACAAATGGCCAGACAGGCTGTTTCCAGAGATGTTTTGGTGATTTGGATTTTAGGGTGGTTGGACTTGGTGATCTTGAAAGTTTTTCCTATCTTGATGTTTCTGTGATTCTAAGAAGCATACTTCTGGTGCTTCTTGTGGTTTATAGGAGTCTTGAGGAAAGTGTGGCCTCTTGTGTGCTCCATTCATGTCATGGTTCCCAAAATTCCTTAGCATATCTCTACCCCTTTAGCAGTGTATACGTAACAGGAATGCCCAGTACTTACTATTACACTACTTTCTCTGAGAGCATCTAAGAGGGCAGACAAGTGACTGGGTTTTTTTTCCATTTTTTCTATTTGCTTGATGTTCCAATATTTATCCTGTCAAGAGATTCTTCTCTGTAACCTTGGAAAGGAGGAAGAACGTCTATACATTGGGCTTTTTAAAATACAGAACCAGAACTGAATGCCTGCAATTTGTCATTCAAAACCATGAGTGGATCCTGTAAGTCAGATAAGTCTGCATTTCAGCAGTAGTACAGAGTGCCAGTAATCCAGAACTCTGTAGGATGAGGCAAGAATCTTCTAGTGTTTGTCTCATCCCATTTTTGTCATCAGTCCTTTAGAATTCCTTTTACACCTTGATGCACTTGCAGTTGGGTGATGACAGGGCAGCGATTGATTACAGCACATTTAATGCACACTGCTCTAGATCATACCCTAAAATCTATGGACAGGAAAGGCTTTTATTACTGTTTATAGTAATAAAATGTTCTTTCAAGCATTAATGCTCCCTTCCATAGCTCCCCTTCGGATGGATCATTTGTATGTCATAGTCCAACTGATAACCAAGGCATTTCTTGATCTTAGACCTTTCAATGAGTTGTACATTATTAGAAACATAATCTTTTTATAAAACCCACCTTTTAGGGTTTTGTATCTCATCCAGTTTAAATCACATTGGAATAAAATTTGGCTTCCAGTCCAGATCTGTTTCTTTTTCCAAAAAAAAATTATGCAAATGGGATTTACTTTTATGTATAGATCAGCAAGAAAATCATTTTTTCAAGGATTTCTACCTTTTGGGGGGCAAAAAAGAGAGTAAATCAAAGTGTGTAATTTAGGAAAACTAAAAAATTCCATGTCTGAATGGGAAAAGTGGCCTTGTTCTTTAGGAAAATGAACTTCTCATAGTATTCTGGTTGGCTATCCAGTTGCAAGATGCTCATCACCAGCTTTTCCTCCTAATATCACACACAAATTCAGATATCCTTTCTGGGACATTCACAGTATTTTGGAAATGCAGTCAGAGGGCAGTTATTTTTGTCCATCTTATTTATTTTCATTTCAATGATTTCATATGTTGACTTTTCTAAATTTTGTGAGGGGAAATAAAAAGCCCTAATAATGTCATAATGGGAAGTGGAGTAGCAATCTCCATGTAAACAAGATGTGATTAAACTACAGTTTGATGTGTAGTGTTATTAAGCAAAATGTGTTTACTAAGCAAAATGTGTTTGCATCCATCTTTTCTTTGTTTTCCCTTCCCTTCCCTTCCCTTCCCTTCCCTTCCCTTCCCTTCCC
>VZRI01009845.1:609780-627369 GCA_013397515.1 Upupa epops
TCCAACCCCCACCCCCCTGCTTCTTGTCTCTCCTTTGCAGGAACGACTCTTTGGGAACCTGGTCCACCCAGGGATGTAAAACTGTGCTTACCGATGCATCCCATACGAAATGCTTATGTGATCGTCTCTCTACCTTCGCCATTTTGGCTCAGCAACCTAGAGAAATAGTAAGTAACAAAGGGGGGGTGAAAAATCCAGTTTTAATGAAAAAAGCGATAGCGGAGTGGGGGTGCTATGAGCGGGGTGGGGGGGGTGGGGGGAGCTGGTGGAGCTTTCCTGTTAGGTATATTTGAGGCATTGCATTAAGGGATTGTTTAATATTTCAGGTAGGCAAATGTTAGTCTCCTGGTGCCTACAGTGTCTCAGAGAAATGGATTACAGATTCTGTGATATAACTAAATCCTGGTGAAATTTGCTCATTCTCAAACTGTGGTTTATTTTCTTTTCCAGAGAAAGGCTTCTAGTCATGATGCAAATGTGTTGAAAACTTTTGTATTGAACAATTATCAACTTAATGAGCCTTTTAAAGATTGCGAGCCTTTGCAAGGGAATGCACAGGGTTTGATTATTGCTCTTGGTAGGAAAACCCTTGATACTGTAGTTAAACAGATTGCAGATCTGCATTGGACCCTTTCAGCACAGATTTTCTATGTAGTCTGTTGATACGATGTAAGAAAAATCAGCAAGTTTTGATGCAAAAGAAGGGACATTAAGTGCCTAAGCAGACACTTCCAATAGTATTGAACATGAAAATAGCTAAGAAGCAAGTATTTGTGAAGTTATCCTTGTGAAGCATAATTCTATTTTCCTAGGTTTGGAAGTGCCTGGTCAGACTCTTTGGAATAGCACAGTAGATCAGTTTGGAACAAAGTGGTTGAAATAAAATGTCACTTTGTGCCTGAGAACTGGTCTAAAACTCATCGGTCTTTTCTCCTCTTTGAGTGACAAAAGACATAGTGATACATTTAGTTTACAATACGCTTCAGAAAACATTTGGTAAAGCTGGCGTGCTGTGATAGCCTCTCAAACTTTTAGATCTGATTTTTTTCCACTTGAAAATAGCAAAGAACATGAGCATACATGCACACAGAGGAAAAATCCTTACCTGATCGCTGGCAATAAGAGTTTCTTTTACAGCAGGGATATACCACTTGTTTTCAAGGTCATTTATTTATTTTCATTTTTTATTAATAATACCCAGAGGAGAAATGGAATAATTCTAAATTTGCAGCTCTTTATGGATGGCTCACAATACTGTTGCCATAGTTATCTGTTCAATCCTTCTAGAAAATCAGAGGCCCTAAGAAATTAGCATGTCAGAGAAGTGGGTTGAAGTCCCAATTATTAAAAGTCAGAAAGTTTGGTAAAGCTGCAAAAAGCCATGAAATTCTGGAGAAAATCAGTGGATTATCTGTAATATACTACAATCATGCCAAGCTTTCTGATTAATACACAATTCTAACTATCACTGTTTCTCAAAATAAATATACCTTTGAATTAATTTTAGGTGGGGAGTAGTTGAAACTCATTCTACTATCAGAGTCAGCTGTGACATTGTGATGTTACCACTGTTTTATTTTCCAAAATACCATGCAGGTGTTATGTGTCTTCTTCAAACTCAAAGGCTGCCTCTGAGAACTGTAGCAATAATTAAACAGGGAATTAGGTTGATTTCTACTTCCTAAGAAATATTCCTGATGCTGTCTGTGACAGTGCTGGCTGCTTCTGCTATAATTTTGCTTTTGTTGCTATTATTTGGTCTTTTGACTTGTTTTAATTGCTGGAGGATGGGTTTTCTTCATGGTTGTCTGTTGTAACCTACAGATCATGGAATCATCTGGTGCACCCTCAGTGACCTTAATAGTAGGCAGTGGTCTTTCGTGCTTGGCCTTGATCACCCTAGCAGTTGTATATGCAGCACTATGGAGGTATGTAGTAGCTTACCAGAGCTGAATGTGAACACACAATTATATTGAGTTGAATTAAAGTTTAAATATAGCATTAAATGCAACATTGGATTGATGGTTGGAGTCAATGATCTTGGAGGTCCCTTCCAACTAATGATTCTCTTATTCTATTATTTATTATTTGGAATATAAAAAAGAACCACAACAAAAGAACAAAGAAGTGAAATGCTATGCATGTTTTGATGCCTGAATTTCTTGATGTTATTGATACATTTTGCTTTCTTAGTCTAATGGTCATGGCATAGCCCACTCACAGCATTCTTCAGTGTGAGTGGTACTGCTTTTACAGTGGGATATTCATAGTGGTAGTCAGCATTGTGCAGAATTCTTCTATCTGATGTATTTTGTGTGACACTTCTGGCCTCTTCCTTCTCTGGTTTTCCCTACATTCAAATTTTAACCCAGTAATCTGTGTGGTAGTAATGCCATATCCAAGCACCACACCATATACTGCAGATTTAGGAAGGTTCAGTCAACAGGTTTTGAATGTATCCATGTTGATTCAGTGAAGACCACAGAATTAAGTAGTGTCAAATAGTGTGGTTTTACATTTTCCAGTCATACATTTCTTTCCATCCTGAGTGTACTGTATTAAAATACATTGACCTAGAAGTGCCACAGGTATTTATGGTGTAAATGAAGAAGTTAAGAGAAGTAACATGATGGCCTAGTGTAGAATAGAAAAGTAAAATAAAAAGTAATGCAAAGTACTAAGTTTTTTTAAAAGTGAGCATGGGTTCTCATTGAACTTTTTTCTCCAGAAGAAAAGAAAAATAGATGCTTGCACAAGTAAAAAGAAACATGTAGGAAAGAATAACTTTTAGACTAATGTAAAATCAGCAAATGGAATTTAGCTTTGAGAAGCAGCTTGATAATTTTACACACTTTCCTACTCTGTCTTGCAGCCACAGCGACTCACAAGTTATAGAATATAGAATATCCAGTTACATAAATTATCATAAAAAGAGTAGCAAAGTTATCAGGTCTTGTCTGTCAAAGCTGAGAATGAGAGCAATTCAAGTTATAATTCCCATTCAAAGAATTGTGTTATTTTTGCACTATCTGATGTATCACAGAATGGTTTAGGTTGGAGGGGACCTCAGTGATCATCTAGTTCCAATCCTCTGCCGTGGGCAGAGACACCTCTCATCAGACCAGGTTGTCCAACCTGGCCTTAAACACTTCCAGGGATGGATCAGCCACAACTTCCTTGGGCAACCTGTTCCAGTGGCTCAGCACCTTCAGAGTGAGGAATTTCTTCCTAAGATCCATTCTGAATCTTCCCTCTTTTAGCTTGAACTCAGCCCCCGTGACCTATCACTAGAGTCCTATATTTAGCACTTGGATGGAAGTACTGTCATGCTCAGTACAACCATCTCCTTAATTATTTAAAATATATATATAAGGAAGAATTTTTTATTACAGTGGTGAGACTCTGAAGCAGGTTACTGAGGGAAGTTGTGGCTCTCTGGAACTGTTCAAGTCCAGGTTGGATTGGGCTTTGAGCCCAATAGAAGGTCTATGGAAGGTGTTTCTGCCCATAGCAGGGTGGTTGGAACCGGATCATCTTTGAAGGGCCTGCCCATCACAGACCAATCTCTGATTCTATGTTTAAAGTAATTTCCAAGTGAAGAAAAAACCCATATGTGATGTGTTACAGAGCTAGTGCATTCTTCATCCAATGGAAGACAAGATGATTCTTGGAGATCTCAGTGTTCTGTCAGTGAAAGTATTATGACAATGGAGTTGTCTGTCATTTGATTCATTAAAATTCAGCTGTATGGGAAAGATAGACACTGAAATTTGTCTGTATATATGCTTGTGTAAACCATTACCAAGTAATGGTTTAACCCTATTTAAATATATTTTGGAATACTAACCTTCCCTTTGAATGGCAGAGCCATTTTAGAAGGGCTCTAAGAAAGGCCTGTGTGAGTATTCTCTGGTGGCCAATTGATTTTGTCTTTCCAACAGAAAATTCAAACAGAAAAATAAATTCAATGTCAGTCAACTCTTCACCCTTCCCTTCCTCAATAGTGGACTGGCAGAAACGAAACCCTTTCTAATTAAAGTCAATGCTATTTGTTTGCAAACACATAGAACTAGTTTTTACAACATGCTAAGATTAAGGAAAATTGGGTGTTTTTCTGGTCAGGGTTGTAGTAGATAGAAACACAGGGTGTGGTCCTCAGAGGAAATGAGTACTCTTCGCTTGCATTTACATTAGTAGTCAATTCTTTCAATAGCTCTGAAAATCAGGTCAGTAAGGCACTTCACTTGACATCATAACCATTCTGTTTCTGCCCTGTACCGTGTAAAAGGCTGCATACAGAAAAACAGGAACATTTGCATCTTGTAAGGAAAGGGCAGAGGTCACCCTACCACAGAGATGATAAGAGTATTTGACTTTTTCATCCTAAACTGACTTGTCAAATGGATGTGGTAACTGTGGGAGACAGATTGTGTGATGGTCACTGCTAGAATTTGATCATTGTGCACAGGCCTGGCTCTTTTTTGACATTAGCTCTGATAAGACAAAGATATTAAAGGATCATTGTTTCCTCACACATATTATTTTTTTAAATGTGATGGAACGTCAAGATTAATATTATCATTATCCCAATAACATGTTGCAAAATGCACTTCCATGCACAACCAACCCACGTGTCATTCACACATCATGAACCAGATCTTCTGTTTCTGTGAATCACCATATTTGTACTGAAGTTGGTTCTGTGAGTGGTCTGTGCCAGCTGTGGATGCTCCCAGGGTTGAGCAGAGAGCACAAGCAGATCCTGACAAACACATGCAAACCAGTTATTATCAGTATGGTGTGAGAGAACAGTGATGCCTGCAGCTCTTAAAAGAAGTATTCATAGATTATTTTCAAAATACACTCAGATAGTAAGAGGGAATTGCTGACTATCTATCAAAATACTGTAGTTCCTGTGTTTACAATTGATAGCTTTCTGATACCATCTTTGAGCAGCTGAAAGAGAGTGCTGACCTTTCAGAGTATTTCTCATATTGAAAGCAAGAATTTCATCAAAGCTTTGCATGACTTTCTAGTTGTTTTCCTTCACCCAAAAAAAGCTGTACCCTTTCTTTGTTTATTTGAACAGGTACATCAGATCTGAGAGGTCGATAATTCTAATAAATTTCTGCCTGTCTATCATTTCATCAAATATCCTTATCTTGGTTGGACAAACTCAGACACATAACAAGGTATGGTGATGGATTGGATTCAATTTGCACGTAAATATTGAGATATTGGTTGTATGTGTGTTTAGCTTAAAATAGTTATAACCCTGTAAATCTATTTTCATAGGGCTTGGCATTTTTGGTAAAATATTAAGGGGCAAGAGAAAACACCACCTTTCTTAGAGGTCTTTTTCCCCCTTTCCAAATATCCCCTTTGGTATTGTTCCCTCTGGATAAGCTGTGTTCTCTGTGGTAGACTTGTATGTTTTATCACTAAATTTCAAAGCGCAAGGAGTTCAAAGACTCAACATCAAAAGCACAGATCCAGGTTCATTATAATAGTTGTAATAGGATTGTGCTACAGTGGTCTTGTCTTTTTATTAGCACACTGGTACTCAAAAGGCAAGTAGGAATTGCTTACAAGTTAGAGTACTGCTCTTGAAAATGTGTAGAAACACACATCATGATAAGCTACAGAACTGTTCAACTCTGATCAAGTTCTAAGAAAGAAAAAAAACCCATGCCTTATGCTGTGATACTGATATACTCCTAATCTCTTCTCATAATTTTTGAGGAGAGGCATTGCTTGTCCCTCTCCTGTAGGGCAGAGCTGTGTCAGTGTTTTAAGGCATCACCCAGGGCTCAGGGATGCCAGGCAATTTCTAGAAGTGACAATTAGTGTTTGTTCAGAATTAACAGCAGCTACGTGATGGTTTGGAACAGAAGATAGGGTATAGTTGGTGAAAAGGGAGGCCATATGTGAGAGACTGCTGTTAAGTTTTGGAGTGAGCAACTTCCTGCAAACTCTTTATCCTATGGTGTTATACTCCTTAATGCACTGTTTGTTTTAATTTTGTCAATGTCTAATGAAACACATTCGTCATCTGCTGTAGGATAACTGATGTTTCTGAAACACATGTGTAATTCGCTATTTACTGTCTTGAAATGAATGCTTAGAAACTTAGCTGCCAGAAGTCTCATAAATTAAATGCAGGCCACGTAGATGCACTTTATAAAATGTACCCAAATCAAACATAATCATTTCCTACAGGTAATTGAACAAAATTATTACAGTTAATATATTAACAAGCTTCAGAGTTTTTAATGTATGTAGAGGTACAAACAAACAGGACATGGATTTGCACAAGAAACCCCTGTAGATTTTTATTTATATTTGGGAGGAAATGACGTTTTTTTTTGGGAGGGGAAAGACAGAAATATACAAGCAAATTCAAAAAGGCAGAATTTAGGAGAAGGACTAAGCCTCTGTGGAATTTCAGCAGTAGCATTGTTGGGTTGTAGATACTATTCCAAGAAGAAATGTGGTTCAGTAGCTGGAAGTTCCTGCATCTATTTATACTGTGGAATAGGGATTTGAGTGTGTCAGGATAACTGCGTTTGACACCATGTTCCCTCGCTGTACTGTCAGCTCTTCTCTGATGAAGAAGACAGGCAACTGAAACACACCCTCAATCCAGTTCCTTTCTTCTAATCTTAATCTCCTGGAGTTCACTTGCTTCTGCTTCCTGAACTCCTGAAGGTAAAGAGATACTGTATTGACCGATTTTTGAGCACAGTAAATGGAAGTGTTGAGAGGAAATAATTGACAGAAAAAAACACCGTATTACAGCGTTTACAATTCAAACACATATAACCTGATAAATCCTTCCAAAACACCACTTTTTACTATATTTGTCTTCTTTTTGAGTCCATAGCTTTTGATATACATACCACCCAGCAGCTCCAAGGGGTCTCTTGAATGGATCAAAGGCAAAATCAATTTTTTTTATACTGAAGAAGATATTCTTTGTTAGACACCAAAAATAAAATACTGTTACCACTGTGTCCATCAGTATGTGACTATATTGTAGTTCCAAGAGACTAACCGGGGAGTGCATCCTCAACAAAACAGCCAGCTAAAGCCGTTCTTTTAAGCTAAATCTTATTCAAAATGAAGCCGTCATATCCAGGTGGGACTTCAGTAGATTTGTAGGTAGAGATGCATTTCAGTATCAGCTGTGTTTGTGTTCAAGCTGTGATTTTTTTCTTTTCAAAGGTCACACATGACCAGAAGAAGTCAGTGTTTGTTTAGTCCATTGATCTAGATTACAATGCTGACACGTGAAAGAAAAAAATATGTTTTTATTTTTTCTTTGTCAGGAAAATTCAATCTGTAAAAGGGATCTTAAGAAAGAAAATCACATCCTTAGCTATGGCTGAAAATGAAAAATCTACAGATTTGTTTCTGTATTATTTATTAAAAATCTGTAGTTTTCCCCCCTGTACTGGGCACTAGTGAGCCTCACCTCAAGTACTAGGTCCAGTTCTGGGCCCCTCACTTCAAGAAAGGGATTGAGGAGCTATGAGGTTGGGAAAGGTACTGAAGGGAAAGTCTGATGAGGTGAGGCTGAGAGAGCTGGGTGTGTTCAGTCTGGAGAAGAGGAGACTCGAGGGGGGAACCTTCTCCCTCTCTACAACTCACTAAAGGGAAGTTATAGTCAGATGGGGGTTGGGTTCTTCTCCCAGGCAACTAGCACCAGGATAAGAGGGCAGGGCCTGAAGCTGCCAAGGAAGGGTTAGGTTGGATGTTAGGAAGCCCTTCCTGATGGAAAGGGTGATCAGACACTTGAATGGACTGCCTAGGGCGGTGGTGGACTCCCCATCCCTGGACGTGTTTAAGGACAGACTGGCTGTGGTCCTTAATGCCCTGGTGTGGCCAGTGTGGTGATGTGAGGTCTCAGGCAGGGCTTGATGAGCTCAGAGGTCTTTCTCAGCCTCAATAATTCTGTGGAATCCCACCATTTGGCTTTTTTAGTGTTTGTCTGAACATCTGGGGAGAAATCTGGGAATGTTTTATCCCAACAATGTAATACTCAAGTCAGCAGAAATTGTTTCCTGACTAAAGGCTGGGGTGGTGTTTTATGGCAGGAAGATTAATTCAGTTTTAGAAAAATTTGGAGATATATGGTAGGAGAAGTCTTAGAATCTATTTACTCTATTTCATTTTAAATTCTCATATTCATACTATTCTCATATTATTGGGGCATCTGGTTAGATATTCACTAGGCTGAAGAATGCTCCTCTTTTCCAGGCTTCAATTTGGCTTTTATTCTGAGTTAAAATTGTCCCCAGTTCCGTATTTGTGTAGATTCTCTTTGAGAAGAGGTGCTTGCAAATGCCAGCAAAGTTAAATTCCAGTTGAAAGTTGACCAGTGTCCAAAATTAGTTGTTTGTAACAAACAGCACAGTGGCAATCTCTTTGCTCTGTGATTTTCCCTGTCCACATTAAACACTGCACCAAATACTTCTGTTCATTTCAGTGCTAACCACAGAATTACTCAGTCTGGAAAAGACCTCTGAGATCATCCAGCCGAGATACAGTACAGAAGACATGTAGCAGTAGTTGAAGTTTGGTCATAGCTTTTAGAGTTCTAATATTTCCTATTTAAAAGTGATTTTTTTTCTCATATTTCCACTAAGTAAAGGATATCAACATGAGGCCAGAGGTCTGGGTCATGGTGGCATTTGTTTGTTGTTTCAGAACTGGTTATGATGGGAAGCATGAAGCAGTGTGCTTCCGCTTGCAATATTAGGACTGGGACAGGAAAGTAGCCTTTGTGAACAGAAAACCCTTGCTGGTTTATTCCTGCTTAGCCAAATGGGCTGTGCCTGTCACTGAAGGGCACATCTAAGAAATGTTCTGCTTTTGCCAGGGCTTCCCCAAACCTTTCAAACTTTTATTCCAAGTCTTCTTTTTGTTCCAGGGTCTGTAAGAGCTTGTTGCTTTGTCACATCCTATTTGGAAATACGGGTCACTAAGGCTGATTTACCACAGGATTATTAAATTATGTATCTTGTTTAAATGTACTTGATTTTATCCTAGCCATGAGAGGCACATTAACTGACTTTGATGTTTCTTTCTGTCTCTTTCTTTCCCTTCACAAGTTACCTGGCAGTTACATCATGGTATTGAAAGTTGAGGATATGCAATTGATAGGCTGGAGATCTCATTGAATTAAGAGATTCTCTACCCCCAATAAGTTATTGAGCAATATTACATGGAGTTCTTCATTCATTCTCTTTCCTTTTGCATACATTGCTTTGTTTTTTTTCACAGTTTTGCTGAAATAGAAAACACATTAACTGTCTGATATAAACAATTCTTTTTTAACTATTTTTCCTGTGAAGAAAGCAGAGATTAATACAATTTAAAATAAACCATAGGAAGCATTAGACATAAGGGAACAAGTTAATTATTTGCTGTTTTATCTGGCTCTGGATGTGCTGAAAAATTCACTGCTGGATTTTGGGTCACTTGTGAGAAAGAGGTATATTTTGGACTCAATGACCCCTGGAGTCTCCTTCTAACACCTAATGATCTGTGTAACTGTATTTTGAGTGTATTCTGTATGTCCTGTTAGCCATAGTCAGGTCTGTGCCTACCAAGGCAAGAACTGGAAAGAAGTTAAGGCACAAGGCAACTTTAGCAACCCTGATTCCCCGTGCCCTCTGTTTTTAATAGCAATATTCAGTTTATTACATTCCCTGTTCAATTTTGGAATTAATCTCTTACACCATACCTGAAAGGATATGAACAAAGCACGTCCTGACCACCTAAAGCACATAACATAAAGCATCAGTAGATTTGAGAAATGCATCATAAACAAGCACAAACTCATCAAGTGTTGAAGTGTTGTATACAGTAACATTAGAATGTTTGCTAAATGGGCTGATGGGACAAAGCAAACACTGCTGTAATCTTGTTTTTTACATAGATGTTCTGGGCTGAAAGAAACAAATAGAAATGGAAAGGAAGTAGAAAGCCTCAGCATCCCATTCCCATAGCACTCTGAAGCAGCTGACTGTGTAAATAGAGCTCCCTCAGGTTTTGAGAAACGGTGGGTAGGAGGATCCCCTGAGAACCCTGCACATGTCCAGGTGGTATCAGTGCTGCCTTGAACCATGTGGCTTGTGCCCCATTACAGATGCAGGCATCACAGCAATAGATCTCCTAGGAAACAGCAGGGGAGACCTAAGAGCAGATGGGAAGAACAGAGAAATGATGCTAACACAGCATTAAGGTTGTGTTAGAAAATCAATGAGGAAGCAGGGAAATAAGAATGTCAGGCAGCAGCACTCCACATTTCAGGTCTTGCCTAGAGAACTTCAGGGGAATACCCCCTCCCCCCCCCATCAAAGGAACTGAGAAGAACATGCAGCACCCAGCTTTCAAATTAACACCTTCTTTGCTGGTTATCATCTCTTTCTTGGCTTAAGAGACTTTTGAACATCTGAGACAGTCTCTGGTGTGGGTGGGCCATCACAGAAATTCACCAATAAATAGGTTAGGACTCTGAGTGAGCTGCACCACATCCACCTGCCTGCTATGTATTGCAGAACTCAGAGACAATTAATGGGAGAAGACCTTCCCTCACTGAATAAGTAGTAGAGCAGCAGGTCTGTTTAAGCAATACTGTGTTACCATGCCAAATTCTGACATAACCCGTTAACATCAGCTGAATTAACTACCTGCTTCTAGTCTCAAGAGAACCTTTGAGAGCAGCTCCTTCTTATCCAAGATCAGTAAACATTGTCATTTCTGCCACTGTTACCAGCCTCAGAGGAGAAGGCGTTGTTCTCCTCAAAAGTGCCTGCCAGTCTGTTTCTCAAAATACATCAACTTTATCATTCAGTTCACGATTTCTAAACAAAATAGACATTTTTATTGTAGTGAGTGATAAGAAAGAAACTGGGTAGATATTAGCAGTGTGTGTTCTGTCTCTAATCCCCAGAAGCTTTCTAAGAGCACTGTGAACTATTCAAGAATCACAGGATTGTTCAGGTTGGAAAATACCTGGTCCCACTTCATTCTCAAGGTAGTCAGCTGTGAGATCAGAATAGATTGCTCAGGTCTTTATACAATCAAGTCTAGAAAACCTTCAGGTGTCGAAAATGCACGTATTCCTTTGAGAAACTTGATCCACTGCTTGACTGCTCTCATTGTATAAATGTTTTTCCAAATATCTGGAAAAGATGGTTTCGACTTCTCTTGTTTCAGTTTATGCCATTTATCTCTGTCATGCCCATGCCATGTCATCCCATCATCCATCATTGGGAAGAGACTGGCTTCATCTTTTCAGTGACCTGTCTGCAGTCACTGTCAGGTTGCTATTAGATGCTACTGAAGCCATATCTTCTCCAGGCCGAACAAGCCCACCTTCCTTCATCTTTCCTCACAAGGCAAGTGTTCCCACATCCCAGGCATCTTGGTGGCATCTGCTAAATGCACTCCAGTTTGTCAAGTCTTCTTGTACTGGGCAAACCAGCTGTATTTGCCACAGTATTCTAGACATGATATAATGAGTGCTGAGCAGAGGAGGACAATCCATCCTTCAGCCCTACTGCCTGTGCTTTTCTTGATGCAGCCCCAGATCTTGGCAGCTGTTCTGTCAGGGGACACCACTGACTCATATTCAGCTCACTGCCTATCCCTCCAACCTGTCTCTGAATCATGCCCATCACTGGTCTTCCCAGTTTGGTGTTACCTTCAAAATATATGAATAAGTACGCCACTGCCTCCTCCAGGTCACCAATAGGGACATGGATCTCCAGACAGACCCATGCAGTACCCTTCTTGTAATCTGCCTAGAGTCATTATACTCTAAGCCAACCATCCAACTAATTCTGCATCCATTTAGTTGTCCACTCGTGACTGTGACCTCCTAGCCTTGTTATAAGAATACTGTGAGAGAGTTTGTTAGAGCTTATTTTGATGAGCTTTGGTGTGGGAAAAAAAAAAAAGAACGAGATGTTGGTTTGGAAACCCCAAATCCACTAAGTTTTACCTGCAAAAGGCTGTGTCTGACCTGAGATTCATACTGATACCAGTTCTAGTGTCTACCACCCTAGTGAGGGTCTTCTGTCACCCATCTAAAAAACTTGAGGAATTCTGCACAGGTGTAGTCTGCTCCCTCCTCCCTGGAGAAGAGGAGACTCAGAAGGGACCTTATCCCTCTCTAGAGAAGTTGTACACAGGTGAGAGTCAGCTCTTCTCCCAGGCAACTAGAGCCACGATGAGACAGCAGGGCCTGAAGCTGCCAGGAGGGTTAAGTTGTATATTAGGAAGCCCTTCCTCCTGGAAAGGGTCATCATATACTGGAATGGACTGCCCAGGGAGGTGGTAGAATCCCGTCCCTGGGGACGTTTAATAAAAGACTGGATGTGGCACTTAGTGCCATGGTCTAGGTTATGATGATGTTAGGTCATAGGCTTGACTTGATACCTTAGAGGTCTTTTCCAGCCTAAATAATTCAATAGTTCTATGGTAGTGGTGCTGAGCTCTGTGCTGGCGTGCATGCCTCTGCTGCTCTGCCTTAGAACAAAAAACCAAAGCTCAGCCTTTCCTGATTTACCCCTCTTCTATTCTACTCATTCCCAAATGGTGGGGTTTTTACTCCTTGCTCTACAGGACCCATTTAGAGTAGTTTTTTTCTCCTCTACAATTCGCCCCCACAGCCCTGAGGAAAATAGCTCATTGATTCAGACACCTGTTCCTGAATCATTTCAGCCAATCTGTTGATGACACAAACAGCTATTTTGAGCTTCACACCTTTTTCCTACTCCTTTTCTGCTTGTTTGTTGAATTTCAGAGGAAATAGAAAATCACTCAATGAGAAGTAGCTCAATCTACAAACAGTTAAATGTTCATGCCTTTCATTTAGGTAATCTTAGTTGTAAGGAAGAGGAAATGATGAGCATTCTGAAAAAGGATTTTTAAAAGGATATACCATAGGTTTAGACATTACAAGACTAAATGGTGTCGGTGTTGATGATATTAAGAGCAACACCAACCCCAAAAACCAGCATTCAGCTACTTGATTGTTTTCATTCTAGTATGAAAGTTGAATCTCCTGTGTGGATTGTCCACTGTGGACTACCATTTCTGAGTGTAGTTGTAGAAGCCATTTTTCACAGGAGGTAGAACAGATAAAGCAGTACAGTAAGGTGTCTTTGATAGAGATGTAAAATAACACCTTGAACCATACAGCAATGAGATAAATGCAGTGGGTATCTTATGCCTTATTACAGGAATCATTGCATCATTTTTTCTTCTGTGTACACAGTGAATCACCTTAGAAAACACAACTGCCTTTAAAGAGATACAACATTGTAAAATGAGCACAAAAGATTATCTACCTGTTTTATTGGGTTTTATTTCTCACTACTACAACTCCCTGTCATGTCTGTGTATTTTCAGGATGGTTTAACCTTGACACACACCATATGGTTCTCATGTAGAGTTTTACATCATTTGCCTTACATTCTCCTAGGTCAGTTTTAAGCACCTATATTACAGAATTATTGAGGCTGGAAAAGCCTTCTGAACTTATCCATCCCAACCCATGACCTAACATCACCACATCAGCCACATCAGGACACTGAGTGACACATCCAGTCTGTCCTTAAACACCTCCAGGGATGGGGACTCCACTCCTGGGCAGTCCATTCCAGGGTCTGATCACCTGTTCCATGAGAAAGGGTTTCCTAATATCCAACCTAACTGTCCCCTTTTATTATGTAGTCAATTCCATAAGAGTGTGGAGTAAGGGAATGGCCATTGGGTTGGGCTGATCAGAAGCTTTAAAACAAGTATTGTGCCTTACACCTCACACTTCACTCTAAAATCTCTGGGGCTCAGTCCCATGAGCCTTACACATTGAAGTATTCCCCAGCCCTACCTTTACTTGAAAGTTTTAGAAATCTATGATTCTGTGTCACAGAAAAGTTTGGAGAAACAGGGTCAGAGATGCTTTTCAGATTCAGTATGAAAATGAATCATGTGCTTTATGTTTATTGGAGAAGCACCCCCACTTCTCAAATCAGAGCTCACTAGTGAATCAGTTCACTCTTTATGCCGGAGTCTCTTTCTTTTGCAGCAACAGAAAAACAAAAGCAAATAATGTTTTGCTAGATTCAATCAAACTAGTCCAGGATGCTGTTCAGACCACAGCCAGTCACACCAGAGGCAGAATAGGCTCTCCCCTGTGCAAATGTGAGTTATCCTAACCTGTACTGTATTAGAGGGTTTATTCTGTCATTGAGTTTGAGTCATGGTCAAGATAAACATCCCATAAAATGATGAATGTTCTAGGTGCTAAGATTGAGCTCTGGGTTCCAGTGCCTATGTTCCAGTGAAGCCGCATCCCTGGAGACACTGAAGGTCAGGCTTCTAGTTAGAGATGTCCCTGCTTGTTGCAGGGGGTTGGACTAGATGGCCTTTGCAGGTCCTTTCCAACCCTATTATTCTATGATTCTACCTTTAGAGGAAAAGGGAAAAAAGTAATAATGTGTCAAAAGACTGGATTTTCCTTCCTTCCTTCCTTCCTCCCTCCCTGTGAATCTTGCTACAAATACCCAGGTTTCAACGGAAAACAGGTAATGGTAATCAGGTGATGGTAATAGAAATTTCATGGGAGTAGGGAAAGCAGGACATGAATCTCTCTTTTGATCTGCAGTGATAAGATGGAGGGAATGGTTTCACAGTGGAGAAGGGCAGATTGAAATGGGATGTTAGGATGCTAGGAAGAAATTTAGCAGGAGGAGGATTGAACACTGGAGCAAGTCAGCCAGGGTGGGGGGAATTGAGACCAAATCCCTGGAGATCTTCAAGGTGAGGCTGGACAATCCTCTGGGAAACCTGATCTAGTTGAGGATGTCCCTACTCCCCACAGGGAGTTTGACCTAGATGGCCTTTGGGGGACCTTTCCAACCTGGGTGATTCTGTGATCATATGAGTTCTGACCTTCTGTGCTTTTTCATTCTGTGCTCACTGTGTGCCGAGTTCATTGCAGTTAGCATTCACCAGGTGTGCTCTGAGCGTGTTTATTGCTCCATGAGAAAAATCAAAGTTGTTATCCACAGGGCTTTGTCATAAGAGGGATGCTCAGCTTGTCAAATACACGGACTCCTAGGTATGGGTAGGGAACCAACATTCTCTATGCAGAGATCCTCTTGGTACTGGTGTAAAATGCATGCAGTGCGTGCTGCTGCACCATGACCTTTTTATACTTGTTTTCATGGACATACCTTCTTATCACTCTGAGTGTCAATGAGTCACAACATAGACGTCAAGTCTGGCATTGAAAAAACCCCAACAGTAACTCTAGTTCTAGTATTTTTCCTTTTTTTGATGATTTTGCCCAAACTTATATAAAACTGACACTGTGGGAGAACAGGTAGAGATTCTGTGGAATTCAATTGAAAATTATGCTCAGAATAATTGTGGAAAAAAGCCTGTAAAGGTGAATTTACAAAGCATTTGGCTATAACCACAGATATTTTTATTGAATGTAATTGTGAGATTTGCAGAACCCTGTGAGGCAATGCAGATGTTTGTAGCAAAAAGGCCTCAAGCTGTTAAAACCGATAGAATTTGTGAAATGTCAAGAAAGTTCAGCAGGCACTACACTTCTGAGTTTAAAAACAGGATGGAAAACATGTTAGTATCTTCCTTGTCTGAGGAAAACTGAAATATATCTGGCACAAGGAGTCCAGCAGTTGGAAAGAAATACGAATAAGGTTGGCACAAAATGTGGTTCCATTAGTAAGTGATTACATATCTGACTCAAATTAGCAGCATGGCATATAATTGTTCTCTGTGCTCTTCGTTTCATACAAAGTCTTATCTTCAACTTCTCCGGTATTTACTAAATAATTCCTTTAAGCTAGGAAATCCAAATGTGGATTTATTATTCTTTAGAATCCGCTTATATTTAGGCAAAAGTTTAGACTGAGAATGGCTTCCTTAACAATCTTGGCTGAGCCATACATGACAACAAAGGGTTAGAACCCATGCCTATTGAAACCCAGGGTTTAAAAAGACAGGATTAATTGTAAAGCTGGTTTTACTTGCACTGAGATTTCACACTTGTTCATAAACATAAACATCACTATGAATGATTCATAAACAGAATCCCTCAAAATTCTCCAGAAAAAAAGTTTATAAGAGTTTCAACCTCATCATGTGTCTGTTTCACTCATTTCTAAAGGAATTTTTCATTTGGAATAGAGATTCCACAACAGTAAAAACATATTCTAGTCAGATTTTGAAATTTTAATGAGAAAAATCCATCACATTCCATGAATACCAGGAAAACCTGTCTGTCCCACTAAACCATTAGCCATTAAAAAATTAAGCATGGCTTTCTATTTGTAGGAAATTGCCTGTCAATGGCAGATACGAAGCAATCAAACCTTTGAGCTGTGGCGTATTTTGCCAGCAGCAAATGCAAAGCCTGAAGTACATCAGAACTAAGCTAAATAGTGTTGCCTTGCAGTTGCCATGGTTGGGAGCATGCACACAACTTATTGATATAGCTTGGCTGACGCTTGTTATGCCATGATGACTTGATTGTGTGTTTGAGACCCTGGAGATATCAGCTCTTGAGGTTTCAATGCCTCAGTGAATAGTAATGATGAGCAAAGCAGCACTTCGAGGTTTCTTTGTCAAGGAAGCACTGTGCAGGATTCTCATTCAAGAGACTTTGTTGTGGTTTAACCCCAGTCAGCAATTAAGTACCATGCAGCTTGGAAGTGGAAACAGAAGTAAAACTTGTGGTTTGAGGTAAAAAAGGTTTGATAACTAAAATGAAATATGATAAAAGCAATAATAATAAAATATAATAATAGTACTAACAGGGAATATAAAAATATAATGAATGCACAGAACAAGTAGCCTTTCAGTGCAGACTCTAGCTTATTCTTTCTTCTCAAATCTTCTTGTTAGGCTCATAGGCATAGTCCTCCCTGTGACAGTCTAGTCTTCTCAACCTGGCTTCTGTTTTCACTAGCAACTTTCCAATACCTGAAATGGGTAATTTCAAGAGGAGATAAACACAGGTTGTGCCAGGGGAAGTTCAGATTGGAAATGAGGAAGTTTCTGCAAGAAAAAGTAGTTAAATAATAGAACAGGCTGCCCAGGGAAGTAGTGGAGTTCCCATCTCTGAATGTGTTGAAATTGGAAGTGGATGTGTCACTGTGGACCATGATGTTGTGGTCATGGAGGTGTTGGGTTGAAGACTGATGATCTTGGAGATCTCTTCCAATCTTAATGATTCTGTAATAGTTTTAAGCTAGAAAAGGGGATATTTGAGCTGGAGATAAAGAAAAAGCTCTTTAATCTGAGGGTGGGGGATCCCTGCAACAGGAGGCCCAGAGCAGTAGTGGGGGCTCCATTCCTGGAGCCATTCAAGGTCAGGGAATTCAAGGTCTGGGCCTGGGGAAATCTGTTCTAGTTAGAGATGTCCCTGCTTGTTGTAGGGGGTTGGACTAGATGACCTCTGGAGGTCTCTTCCAACCCATCACATACTATGATTGTATAATACTAAGTAAGAATAGCTCTAATCCAAGCCATGCATATGGT
>VZRI01009845.1:628058-646325 GCA_013397515.1 Upupa epops
GGAAAACCTGTCTGTCCCACTAAACCATTAGCCATTAAAAAATTAAGCATGGCTTTCTATTTGTAGGAAATTGCCTGTCAATGGCAGATACGAAGCAATCAAACCTTTGAGCTGTGGCGTATTTTGCCAGCAGCAAATGCAAAGCCTGAAGTACATCAGAACTAAGCTAAATAGTGTTGCCTTGCAGTTGCCATGGTTGGGAGCATGCACACAACTTTTGATATAGCTTGGCTGACGCTTGTTATGCCATGATGACTTGATTGTGTGTTTGAGACCCTGGAGATATCAGCTCTTGAGGTTTCAATGCCTCAGTGAATAGTAATGATGAGCAAAGCAGCACTTCGAGGTTTCTTTGTCAAGGAAGCACTGTGCAGGATTCTCATTCAAGAGACTTTGTTGTGGTTTAACCCCAGTCAGCAATTAAGTACCATGCAGCTTGGAAGTGGAAACAGAAGTAAAACTTGTGGTTTGAGGTAAAAAAGGTTTGATAACTAAAATGAAATATGATAAAAGCAATAATAATAAAATATAATAATAGTACTAACAGGGAATATAAAAATATAATGAATGCACAGAACAAGTAGCCTTTCAGTGCAGACTCTAGCTTATTCTTTCTTCTCAAATCTTCTTGTTAGGCTCATAGGCATAGTCCTCCCTGTGACAGTCTAGTCTTCTCAACCTGGCTTCTGTTTTCACTAGCAACTTTCCAATACCTGAAATGGGTAATTTCAAGAGGAGATAAACACAGGTTGTGCCAGGGGAAGTTCAGATTGGAAATGAGGAAGTTTCTGCAAGAAAAAGTAGTTAAATAATAGAACAGGCTGCCCAGGGAAGTAGTGGAGTTCCCATCTCTGAATGTGTTGAAATTGGAAGTGGATGTGTCACTGTGGACCATGATGTTGTGGTCATGGAGGTGTTGGGTTGAAGACTGATGATCTTGGAGATCTCTTCCAATCTTAATGATTCTGTAATAGTTTTAAGCTAGAAAAGGGGATATTTGAGCTGGAGATAAAGAAAAAGCTCTTTAATCTGAGGGTGGGGGATCCCTGCAACAGGAGGCCCAGAGCAGTAGTGGGGGCTCCATTCCTGGAGCCATTCAAGGTCAGGGAATTCAAGGTCTGGGCCTGGGGAAATCTGTTCTAGTTAGAGATGTCCCTGCTTGTTGTAGGGGGTTGGACTAGATGACCTCTGGAGGTCTCTTCCAACCCATCACATACTATGATTGTATAATACTAAGTAAGAATAGCTCTAATCCAAGCCATGCATATGGTATGGGAGATATTGTAGGAGGAGACATCCATACTAAGTACATAATTCAAAATGTCTATAATTTAAAACTTTCTCTTTGCTAATTTTAGTTGCCAAGATGTGCCTGAGAGATGTGTAGCTTTAATTATTAATTATTGTTGTCATCAATAAAAATAAACCTATCATTAAGGCTCTGGGAGTATTTCCAACATCAGTCTGATTTTCCATTTGATTTATTAACAGATATAAACAATCTGATTTGGTTTCTCCCTGCAGTCAGAGCTTCAACTTATTTCTACTTGTCCCTCCCATAGGAAAAAGCTTGAGTAAACGTATCAGCCTTGCACTCCAGTCTCCAGGCACTGCCAGGTCACCACTTGAATGAGTACAACCAGCATTATTACATTTATCTGCTTTTTAAACATACGCATGGATGGTACCCAGGGTGGTCCATTCCAATGTCCCTTTCAATGAAGAAATTTTTCCTAATATCCAGCCTGAACCTTCTTGCTGCAGCTTGCAACCATTTTATCTGGTCCTATCACTCTCCACCAGGGACCAGAGGCTGAGCTGCTCACTTCAACCTCCTTTCAGGTAGTTGTAGTTAGTGATAATGTCTTCCCTTAGCCTCCTTTTCTCTAATGAACCCTAGTTCTCTCAGCTTCTTCTCATCAGACTTGTGCTCCTGGCCGTTCACAAACCTTATTGCCCTTCTCTAGGCAGGCTCCAGCACTTCAATGTCTTTCCTATAGTGAGGGACCCAGAACTGAAAATATTCGAGATGCCCTAGTACCCCAATATCACTCGTGCTGAGTACGGGGGGATAATCACCTCCATACTCCTGCTGGCCACATTAGTTCTGATAAAAGCCAGGATGCCATTGGCCTCCTTAGCTACCTGGGCACAGTGCTGGCTCATCAGCTGGTCTAGCAGGAAGCCTTCCCTAGTTGGCTCTGTCACAGCTGTGTTAAGAAGTTCTCTTCCACACACTCCAAGAACCTCTGTGACTGTTACCTCTCTGCTGTATTTCCAGCAGACATCTGGTAAGTTGAAGTCCCCCACAGGTACAATGAAAGGCTAGCAACTCCAATATTTTACCCAGCTGTTTACACAGTACTTCATCTACAGCTACTACAAGCAGTAGTGCTGTGATGGGGAAAAACTTTGCTCATATTGGTTACAGTCCCACAACAGTGGAACCAAAGGATTCATTTATTCTTTTCATTAGCAGAAGCTTCCAACTGATTTGGAAGTGTCACCCACCAAGCACTCCACATAGTGAGTAGATCAGAGTGCTTAAATGTGCAGGCTTCAAAAGATGACAGATCAGAGACAAGACATGCCAGAAAAGAAAGGTCACATCTTCTGCTCCATATATGGGTACAGTAACAGTGTTAGTATAGAATCACAGAATCACCTCAGCTGGAAAGGACCCCCAAAGGCCATCTAGGCCCTGTGGGGAGCAGGGATATCCTGAACTAGATTAGGTTGCCCAGAGGATTGTCCAGCCTCACCTTGAAGATCTCTAGGGATGGGTCCTCAATTCCCTCCCTGTGTGACCTACTCCAGTGTTTAACCCTCCTCCTGCTAAAGAATGTTTTCCTAACATCCTAACATCCCTTTTCAAGTGGCCCTTCTCTGTTGTGAAAACATTGCCCCTCATCCTATCACTCCAGGCCTTTGTAATCAGTCCCTCTGCAGCCTTCTTGTAGCCCCTTCAGGGACTGAAAAGTTGCTCTCATGTCTCCCTAGACCCTACTCTTCTTCAGATTGAACAACCTCAGCTCCCTCAGCCTGTCCTCACAGCAGAGATTTTTCCAGCCTCCTGGTAATTTTGGTGGCCTCCTCTGGACCTGCTCCATCAGGTCCATGTCCTTCCTCTGATGAGGGCTCCAGAGCTGGATGCAGGACTTCAGGTGAGGCCTGACCTGTTCAGTGTCCTACACGAGTCTTCATTTTCAGACAGATGCATTATTTTCCAATCATGGTTCTTCTTCAGGATTGGAATTTCACTGGAGACCAATGTAACAGGGATGGCTAGAACTGGCACTTATAAGAAATAGAGGCAGAGCCCATCTGCAATTCAAACATTCAGCGGCTGTAGACATGCAGGGTTTGTTTCAAGGTCATATCTTATAAGCCCACAGTGTTCCTGGCATATTTAAGGGTTTCTCTCATGGTTCACCAGTCAGAAATGGCTGTCTGGCTGATGGAAGGCTGACATAAACATCATCCTCAAGGCTTTTCAGGTTAGAAGTTAGGAGTTAGGAGACCATACCTGTGGTTGCAGTGAGTGGAGTTCATTTCTTACTTTCCTAGAATCATAAAATATCCCAGGTTGTGAACTCAGAGGTCATCTAATCCAACCTCCCCACCATGAGCAGGGATACCTCTTGACTAGAGCAGGTGACTCAAAGCCTCATCCAACCTGGCCTTGAACATATCCAGGAAGGTGGCAGCCACAGTCTCTCTGAGTGACCTATTCCAGAGTCTTGCCACCCTCATACTGAAGGATTTCTTCCTAAATTACAATCTAAACCAATTCTCCTTCAGGTAATTGCCATTTCCCGTTGTCCTGTCACTGGATACTCTTGTAAAAATTCCCTCTCCAGCCTTCCTGTAGTTCCCCTTCAGATATTGGAAAGCTGCTATAAGGTCACCCCAAAGCCTTCTCTTCTCTAGGCTGAAAAATCCTAGCTCCCTCAGCCTGTCCTCACAGCAGAGGTGCTCCAGCTCCTGGATCATCCTCATAGCTTCCTCTGGACTCGTTCCAACAGATCTATGTCCTTCTTATGGAGGATATTCCCTTCTCTGTCTCAGATGTTCACCAGTTTTAGTGCATTATGCACAAATAGCTCTGTACCAGATCAAAATCTGTCTCCTCCCACTGAGATACTATTTTCTTTGTGCAGACGGTCTCTTGGGACATACTGTTTCACATGGGAACCGCCTGCATCCCAGATACCTTATATTTTTAATAGAAAACTCAATAATTTGCTTAGCCACGTGGTTAATGCTTTAAAATAACCAAAGGGGTTTTATTTCCTTGAAAATGCTACTAATGCATTACTTAATAAGTCATAATTTGTCTCTAATAAAATGCCTACTCTTAGTCAATGATAATTACGTTACTGAGAAACAGTTTGAAGTCACACTTACTGGGAACAATACATTTGCATTTGCTTTCAGTTGGGAGCTGCGTGGAAAACAACCGCGTTTCTTTGAGCATCGTGGGCAACATTGCGTTTTGCAGAATAACCAAATCTAAATTTGAGTCGAGCTTTAAAGTGCTTTGGCACAAGATTGTTTATCTATGCTAATCACTCCTAGTTAAGAGGAAAACATTTCTAAAAATTAATAGCAATGCAGTCACTCTGTAATTATAGGCAGTGCCTTGCAGACCATAGAGAGTTTACACTGGGAACAGCAGTGACACAGCTACTTACACTTCTCTTGAACACCAACTCTTGATCCAAGGGGAAATCCTTCATGTGGAAACACAGCTTTGTGGAGAAGAGAGTAAAATTATTTCACTTCCTAATTACTGCAAAAAAATCAGGGTGCTTCTTGAGCAGGAATCAGGTGCCTCTTGAGCTCAGTTAGAGTGATGTCTGTCACTGTCAGAAAGAAACAGAGAGAAAGAATCAGAAACTTAAGGTTGGAAAAGACCTTCAGAGGTCCAGCTCCCTGACAAACAGGACCATCGCTCACCAGACCAGACTGCCCAGAGCCCCATCCAGCCTGACTTTGAATGGCTCCAGGGATGTGGCCTCCAACATTATGATGAAAGACAGTGTTTGGGAATTCCAGTTCTACACAGGTCTTCTACGTTTTCAAACACAGAAGACAGCTTACAGGATCCAAGTTTGACTTTCTGATCATGCAGGTGTTCTTCAGTATTTGAAGGTGTTCAAAAATTGGACAAGCATAGTGTGTCGGTAGATGGTTTAGTGGTTTGACGTTGTAGGGTGGATGGTTGGACTTGATGAACTTGAAGGTCTTTTTTAACCTTGATGATTCTATGAATTTCACTAGAGAACAGTTTAGATTCTAGAGACAGCAAGGCACCAAAAATCACCAGAACTAGAAGCAGCATTCTGCTACAGTATTAAAATCTTCAGTGTCTCTGGGCAGCTTTTGTTTCCAGATAATTTCTTACAGACATTCCTTTCATTGCATTCCTGGAGTGTTGTTGGGTTTGCCCCATGCTTCAGCTGGAACCTGACAGAAACGTCCTTCTCAAGGAAGATGTCAGAAAAAAGAAGTTATTCTCTCTTTTCATTTCCCCCCCATCTCTTTTGTATCTTTCTCATGTCCTAGGAGGCAGAGATCTTACTGCTTGCTTTGTCTCTCCAGTTCTTGTCCACCTTTTCTCTCCACTGAAGTTCTCCTCTGCCTTGACTGTCAAGGTTCTCAACAGATACTCTCTTTAGAGTAAAAGCTATCCTCATTCCTGTTGTTGCCTTCCAGTTACAGAAGCTGAACACTTCAAGCTCAGTTAAAACACTTGACAGCAGGAGCTCTGCCTCATAGACAGAAAATTGAGAAATGAAGGAAAGTGAGGGTATGTGATGTAGTAGCTCACTAAGACTCTTGTTATGTACCATGCGACAGACATTGTGTGCAAGTAGTTCTCCAGTATCTTGGTTTCACTTCTGTTGCTGAACAGAAAGACTTAAAAATGAAAAGACAGCGAGAATTGGAAATTACAGAATCATAGAATCATCAGGGCTGGGAAGGACCTCCAGGATCATCAAGTCCCCTAGAACATGCCCTCAAAGTGCTCTATCTGCTTGCTTTTTAAACACGTCTGGGGATGGTGACTATACCACATCCCTGGGCAGCCTGCTCAAAAGAATCACACCGTGGAGCCTCTTTTTCCCTTTAGGAAAATGAATATCACTCTATTCCATGCTATACTTGTGTCTTAAACTACCTGATTATCTGATTATCTTTTGAAGTAGACCAGGCATATTGATTAGTTTGTGACTAATGTTTTAAACCTTGAGTTTACCTTTAGAAAACAGAGGGTTTGAACTGTTAAAAGAATTAAGCATTTCAGATGGAGAAAATTTACCTCAGTAAATAAATACACAGATTGTTTATTCACACCCACCTTCCAGGGTGATCTTAAGCCTTTTTTGTCTCTTTGCTGTCAGAGATGGAGAACAATTAGGTTAGTGCTCAGAACATTATGTCACTTCCCTGTATCTAGCACTGTATGCTTATTAAAATCTGCCTTTTAAAATCCCTTTTCAACCATAGGCTGGGTGAAAAACATTAAACAGGGCTGGGTTAACCTGTAACCAGTAAAGTCTCACAAAATGGGAGATAATGTCATGACAGAAATAGTTGAGAACCATCGCACTCAGCACATACGGGGAGTCACTAGATAAAGTTCAAAACAGTGAAAATGAAGCCTGGAATCTAATTCAGCTCTTCTGCATTCCTTCCAGAATGCAAACAGGCCATAATATCTCTGCTGGCTGGTTAAGCAGTACTTTACAATTGCTGTACATCGAGTGCTCCACACAAAGTATATATATATATATGTATCTCCCTCCCAAATACCCTATATATATCTCTCTTCATTCTTTCTAACTGCTTGTCAAAGACTAGGACGATGGGTGCCGTTCTTTTGGTTTCTTTAATCCAAATATGGCATTCATTCCCTCCCAACCCTCATTTATGGGTGGATTTTCCATACAGTGCTTTCTGAGCTGCACAATGGCCCCAGATTATAATAGGGGCTGTGCAGTATGAAATCCTGCAGTTCTTTCAAATTGGTTTAAAACCCTGCAGTGGTTTGCAAATGGTGGACTAGAGATGTGATTGGCCCCCTATATTCAGCACTAGTGAGGCCTCATCTCGAGTACTGGGATCACTTTTGGGTACCTCAATAGAGGGGTGCTGGAGCAGATCCAAAGGACAGTGAAACTGGTGAAGGGTCTGGAGGACAGGTCTGATGAGGAGTGACTGAAGGAACTGGGATTGGTTAGTCTGAAGGAAAGGAGACTGAGGGGAGACCTTATTTTATTGCTGTCTACAACTACCTGGAAAGAGGGTATAAAGAGTGGGGGTTGGTCTCTTCTCCAAAATCACTAGTGTTAGGACAAGAGGAAATGGCCTCAAGTTGTGCCAAGGTAGGTTTAGGTTGGACATCAGGAACTGTTTTCCCCAACAGAATGGTTAGGGGTTGGAACAGGCTGCCCAGGGAGGGGATGAAATTGCCATCCCTGGAGGGGTTAAAAAACAAGTAGATATGGCCCATGGGGAACAGGGTTGGGGGGCAGGGTGGAGTTGTGTTGACAGTTGGACTGGATGATCTTGGGGGTCTCTTGCAGCCTTAATGCTTCTGTGATTCTACGATTCTTCAGCATAGTGTGTTGGCAAGAGAATGGACAAAGGATTTTCACAAATATTCTTGAGAAAGAACTGAAGTGTTTCATGTGGGACCTATCCCAGGAACATCACTGTCGATGTTACCATCCGTTTGGTATACGCTTTGGTATGGTTTGATTATTTGATATTTGGTTCATGACTTTTAGATAAGGTCCTGTAAGATTAATGGTGGAAGCTCCAAAACAGAAGCAAAGTTTCTGTTGGTCATAGCTCTGTTTACCTGTTGGATGCTTTCCTTTGCTTTGCATATAGCAATCCCTATATTTGGGTTGGGTTTAAATTATTTGTAAGTTGTCTTTTCTGACGAGACAGTTTCCAAGCTACTGAGTTGCGGAGTGGATTTGAGATTAAAAGATCTAACCATTTGTTACACAGCTTTAGCAAACAGGACATTTAATCAACAGAATTTGATAGATGATGGGGCTTGCAGCTGAACTACATCCTAATCCTGAAGGGAATTCTTTTGAGCTCCACCTAAACTCTGGCACTGTGCAACAATTCCCTTTTCAAACAAGGCCTCTTGTTTCAATGACTAAGATGCTGTAAAACAAGCTAAAGTAATCATTATCACCCAGCTCTGTGCATTACTTAGAATTTAATCTTCCTGAAGGAAATTTCCCTGTTCACATGCTTAACATCTTATAGAAAAATCCTGTATATTTAATTCAAACTGGTGTTTTGTATTTCAGTTATTCTTAGAAAAGATATTGTAACTTCAATTTTTTTTCCAAATATGCAATGCTTCTCTTGAAAATATAAAATCCCAGAGCAGTTTGGTATTAAAGAACTCCAGTAAGTCCCATAGAACATGCGTGCACACGTGCCTGTGTGTCTATGCTGGTAGGTACAGCATTCTCCCAATAGGAATCAATCATATACTGATCTTTACTTTCGAACACAGAAATTCCTTTGATTATCATGAAATCTACAAAGATGTGAGTAGAATACAGTCTATTAGTGATTAAATGTGAACCCAGGCAGCCAAGAAAGCCAATGGTATCCTGGCCTGTATCAAAAACAGTATGGCCAGCAGGACCAGAGAAGTGATCATCTCCCTGTACTGGGTACCGGTGAGGCCTCATCTCAGTTGCTGGGGGCAATTCTGGGCACCTTACTTCATGAAACTGAGGGGCTGGGGCAGGTCCAGAGAAAGGCAACAAAGATGGTGAAGGTCCTGGAGGAGAGGTCTGATGAGGAGAGGCTGTTTGGTCTCAGGAAAACTAATATTTATTGATTTGAGTGGTTCAATTAAGAATAAGTCTCTCTTCAGAAATACTTGAGAGTCCAGAATCACGTTTAACCTTTAAATATGGCTGACAGGTGAATGAGATGAGTTCTTGATGTTTTCCTGCTCATTTGACACCTGGCTCTGTCTGTCTTGAGCTTTCCTGTACCACACATCTCACATTTGGGCCATTCTGGTTCTTGTTAGAAGTGTCAGCAGCTTTTATGGCAACAAGAAGCTGTGAACATGTTATGAGGCCATGAACCAGCAGCTTGAGTTGGATCTTGTTTTACACACTGAGACAGTTGTTGTACAGCAAGCTGAGAATCAAGTCTTATATTAACCAGTCATGACGTTGTATCCCGCTGAATTTGTTCCTCCTTCTATTACCTTTGCTGTGAGCAATCCCAGTACTGACAAGGCTGCTGTGTTAACGTTGTTAAGCAGCTAGTGGGGTTGATTTGCCTACAGGCTCCCTGGAGACAGTGGGTGCTCCAGGCGTTTTACAAAAACAAAAGTGACAGGTTGTGCTCTCCTACGTTGACTGGACCATTTTACGCCTCTCAATCCTTCTGTCTCAGCAGGAAACTTTCTATTTGATCCGAAACATCAGTGTAGGTTTGCAGTGTGCTATTAGACTGGTTGAGCTTTCACTTTGCAACTCTTCAATTCATGATCTTGTATTCTATAGCACAAGTGCCAGAGAGGACCTAGTATGATTTTCACTGCCTTCTACCTGTAAGAAGAATTTGTTAAGTTTCATCTAATGAATTTTTTTTGCATGATATTTAGCATTTAGCCAGAGACTTCCGTTAATAAGATGTTAATAAGCACTAAAATCTTACTCTTTTGTTGAAAATACTAATACTCAAGCTCACTAGACTCACTAGACTAGAGTAGACTTACGCTGTAGGGGCTTAAAACAGTTGAAAACCTGAAGATGGATAGACAATTGGCTTTGAAATCATTTATTACACACATTTTAAGCAGGAAGCACATTTCTGTGGAGTGTCCACCCATGACACTTGGGAAATATCATTCAAAAAGCAGTCGTCTAGACTTAGTAAAGTCAGAATCCTCTGTCAACTTCAGTCTCCTCATGCCTTTTATGGAAGGACTTCAGCACTTGACAGTACTGCAGTGCATTCAGAAATGAACTCCACATACCTTTACTTAATAAATAAATGCATTCTTTTAAATCTCAAGACTTCCAGAACACAATTTCAGACTTGCTGCAAAATGCACCCTCTCTGTGCAGCTGAAATGCTTAACATGGGTTTTGCCTCCAATCCAGTGTATTATACAGAAACCAGATATTTCTGATGGAGCTGATCCAGAGGAGGCTACCAAACTTATTAGGAGGCTGGAAAATCTCTGCTATGACGACAGGCTGAAGGAGCAGGGGGTCTTGATAGCAACTTTCCAATCCCTAGAGGGGCTACAAGAAGGCTGCAGATGAACTGTTTAAGAAGGCCTGAAGTGATAGGACAAAGGGCCTTAGTTTCACATTAGAGAAGGGCAGATTGGATGTTATAAGGGGAAATTGGCTTTTAGAAGAGGTTTTTTAGCAGGAGGGGAGTTGAACACTGGAACAGGTTGCCCAGGGAAAGAGTTGAGGCCCCATCTCTGGAGATATTTAAGGTGAGGCTGGAGAAAGCTGTGGGCAACCTCATCTAGTTGAGGATGTCCCTACTCTCTGTAGGGGGGGTTGGACTAGATGCTCTTTGGAGGTCCTTCCAACCTGAATGATTCTATGATTTCCTCAATTACCAGCTTTGAAGGGCCTACTTTGTTCCATGTTCTGAGTCCATATGTAATCTACAGTGACAGATCCAGCTTCCTAACAAAAAACTGCATTTCTTCCCCACTGGAGCCAGGCTCTGCATTAAGGAAGGAAGGATAAATTCCTAAGTTGCCACAAGCAAGTTTTGTACTCCAGGTCTTCAGGTTAAAATGTGGTCAGGAGTCTTCTGCTTTATGGAAACTGGTGCAAAGTAAAACCCAGAGTGATTTATATGAAGCAACATCTGTTGAATTCAAATGCTGCTTTGAGATAATATACGAATTGAAATATATTTTCCGCTTCTGATCCTGTGTGAAACCAAACTGTCTGTCAGTAACACCTTCTTAAACAAAGATTAGAACACAGCGCGCATTTGTGCATGAAAGTGATGATCTTCATTATCATTCCATAACGGGAATGTGCTGTTGATTGTAATAGGATGTAATCACATGCTCAGAGAATTTTCAGCCTACCTGAACACACACCAGCTGCACTCATTCAGCAGCAGTTGGGCTGGTTCTTGGTCAAAGACCTGTGCACAGCAGATGGTGGGAGTGTGGTGCTCTCATGGCTCTAAACCTCCCAGAGATGGAGTGGTAGAGGGATCAGTGCACAGCACTGCTTCCTGCCATGCGCAGGGAATACCTACAAGTTCCCCATTCCTAAAATCATAGCTAGCAGAATCACAACCCTGGATTTCAGGAGGGCCAACTTTGGCCTGTTCAAGCAATTGCCATGGGAAATCCCAAGGGACAGGGTACTGGCAGGTAAAGGGGCCCAAGGTAGATGGTCAACATTCAAAGACCACTTCTTTGAAGCACAACACAAGTGCATCCCAACAAGGAACGAAGTCAAGGAAGGGAGCTAGAAGACCTGTGTGGCTAAATGGGGAGCTACTGCATAAACTGAAGAGGAAGAAGAAAGTCTGTAGGTCATGGAAGGAGGGGGTGGCCACTTGGGGTGATTATAAGGCTCTGGTGAGAGAATGTAGGGATGCAACTAGGAAAGCCAAGGCCTCCTTGGAATTAAAACTAGCAAGAGAACTCAAGGGTAACAGAAAGGGCTTCTTCAAATCCACTGCAGGTAAAACTAAACCTAGAGGCAATGTGGGGCCCCTGCTGAATGAGCTGGGTGCCCTGAAGACAGAGGATACAGAGAAAGCAGNAGGTTGGGGACTGATCTGTTGGAGAGCAGTGGAGGAGAAAGGGACCTGGGGGTCCTAATGGACAGCAGGGTGACTCTGAGCCAGCCATGTGCTCCTGTTGCCAAGAGGGCCAACAGCATCCTGGGGTGCATCAGAAGGGGGGTGGTTTGGAGATCGAGGGAGGTTCTTCTCTAATCTGCTCTAGTGAGACTGCATCTTGAGTATTGTGTCCAGTTCTGGGCCACTCAGTTCAAGAAGGATGCAGACCTGCTGGAGGGTGTCCAGCATAGAGCAATGAAGATGATGAAGGAGGTAGAACACCTCCCTTATGAGGAAAGGCTGAGGGAGCTGAGTCCCTTGAGCTTGGAGAAGAGGAGGCTGAGGGGTGACCTCATTCATGTCTATAAGTATGTGAGGAGTGGGTGTCAGGAGGATGGACCCAGGCTCTTCCCAAGGTAATCTAGTGATAGGACAAGGGGCAATGTGTTCAAGCTGGAACATAGGGGACAGGAGCCCGTCTGCTACGAGGACAGGCTAAGGGAGCTGGTATTATTCATCCTGGAGAAGAGAAGGCTTCAGGGGAACCAGATAGCCACCTTCCAGTTTCTGAAGGGAGCTACAAGAAGGCTGCAGAGGGACTGTTCACAAAGACCTGGAGTGGTAGGACAAAGGGCAATGGTTTCACCGCAGAGAAGGGCTGTTAGAAAGAAGTTCTTCAGCAGGAGGGGAGTTAAACACTGGAACAGGTTGCCTTGGGAGGTAGTTGAGACCCCATCCCTGCAGAACTTCAAGGTGAGGGTGGACAAGGCTCTGGGTAACCGGATCTAGTTGAAGATGTCCCTGTTTATTGCCAAGGGATTGGACTGGATGACCTTTGGAGGTCCCTTCTAACCTGAATGATTCTATGGTTCTATAATTCAGATTCTTGTTAGATTTATTGTCTACATTTATGTCAAGAAAGATATGCTTAGAAATTGTGAACGTTCAGAGCCTTATAGGTCTTCAGTAACTTAAATTGTGGAAAAAAGTAATTTAATGCACAGAAAGTTAAAGTTTGGTGATGGACTCAGCAGATTAAAGCAGTCAGCCTTATTAAGGTTCATTTTCATATATCACATAGCTTGAAAGCCAACATTTTTTCATTTTCATATGGTCTCACACTCACTCCAGGGTTATGGGCAAGGTTATAGCAGATCTGGAAAAGTTTGTGATGGATTTATTGCATTTAATGAGCATGCAATATATGGCTGCTCAGCTCTGGCTGACATTTTGAAATGAGACTTCCAGCAGTGAAATCTTGTCAGCGATGGGGTTTAGATTGCTGAAGCTTTCATGATTAGAGCCTTTCGTACATAATGTCAAGTACAATCATCAATTAAATATAAATGAGCATACCGTAGTTAATGCAGGACTAGCACAGAGAATAGACTCTGGAGATGTTTTTGCTGGCTTGGAACTTTATGATGAACTTAATTCATAATTCTACTCTTGAATGCACTTGGAGGTGTAGAAGGGAAAGATCTCTACAGCTAAAAGTGTATTTTAGTGTTTAGAGTGTATAAGACATTAGAACAAGTTAATTGATCTAGCAAGGAAACAAGATATTACTTATATCTTTATTTTTGCTGGATTATTGGACATATATACTTATTTTTGTGCTAACTCCAGCTACTGTATCTGCTACATACCACTTTTAAGTAAACTTAAAACTTAGAAGTAACTACTATACTCCTGTATATNTCTGGATTATTGGACATATGTACTTATTTTTGTGCTAACTCTGTATCTGCTACTGTATCTGCTACATACCACTTTTAAGTAAACTTAAAACTTAGAAGTAACTACTATACTCCTGTATATGGTTTTTATTGCACTCTGTTATACTATTTTACTATATTCTTTTGTTTAAAAAGAAAAGGGACAGACTGAAATGGGCTGTTAGTAAGAAGCTCTTTAGCAGGAGGGGGGTGAACAAGTCGGCCTAGAAGGTAGTTGAGGCCCCATCCCTGGAGATCTTCAAGGTGAGGCTGGACAAGGCTCTGGACAACCTGATTTAGTTGAGGATCTCCCTGCTCACTGCAGGGGGGTTGGACTAGATGTCCTTTGGAGTTTCCTTCCAGCCTGGGCCATTCTATGACTCCATGATACTACACATTATTTGAGTCCAAGATCCACAGCAAGAATTTAGCTGTTAACTCACTAATAGAGAAGCTTTTAGTCCAGAAAACTATATAATGTAACACCACATCTTTTCAGATGGTGGCTAGACTCCATTGTTCAAAAGAAAAAGAGTTAAGATGTTAGAGAAAAGATGTGCAGAGATATGTTTCAGTGAGTTGAATCAGCACTGTCTAGACTAAAATGAGAAATTATCCAGGAGAGATTTACACCTCACTATTGCAAGCTTAGCACTTCTACCTATTTGAAAATCATAAGCTGGGAGCAACCTCCCATTTGAGCTCTGTTCTCCCCCATTTACATGGTGTCTAGGAGTCAAAGAGCTTAGGTGAAATATGTAATCACAGAGTCATCACAGAATAATCCTGGTTAGAAAGGACCTACTAGATCACCAAGTCCAACCATACCCACACCCACAAATACCTATGTACCTGGAAAACACAAAACAACCCCCTCCATGCTTCTGCTATATCCTGTCACGAATCACCATGTCTACAAACTTCTTAAATACTTCCAGGGATGTTGATTCAACCACCTTCCTGGGAAGACTGTTCCAGTGCCTTACCACTCTTTCCATAAAGAATTGCTTCTAATATCCAATCTAAACCTGCCTTTGCCTCAGCTCCAGACCATTGCCCCTGGTTCTGTCATCAGTCACCAGGTAGAAGAGGCCAACACCCACCTCTCTACAACCTCCCTTCAGGTAGTTGTAGAGGGCAGTGAGGTTCCCCCCTCAGCCTCCTGTTCTTCAAACTAAACCTGCCCATCTAATGATGTCTTTATTATGGTCAATAAGGAAACATGGATTTTGAACTTCCAAAAGAAACAACCTATACATGTCTTTGATTTCTTTCTGCATTTCAGGATATTTTTATAGAACTAAAGAGTTCTACAAGGTCTTTAAAAATATACATAAATGAAAAATGTGCTTCTTTCATTTGTGTATTTCTACCACAGAGAGAGTGAGAAGCATCTTAACTTCTCAATCGTACAATGAATTGATTAAACAGTAGCCCATTTATATCTGTGTTGTTTTCTAATACCTAATTCAAATTTTCTAACTCCCAGGCAGTGCCATGGCACTGTTATGCTTTCCCCACTGCATTTAAGCAACATCAGCACATCATGCATATTAGTAAGTCAGCCACAGGGCAAGCCAGTAGAATCATAGAATCATTATGCCTGGAGAGTCCAACCCTCACCCTAGCATCTCCCTAACTCCTAGAACTCCTTTAAGTGCTCTATCTAATCATTTTTCAAACCCCTCCAGAAATGGTGACTCCACCACCTTCCTGAGCAGCCTGTTCCAGTACCCAATCACTCTCTCAGTAAATAATTTCTTCCTAAGATCCAATCTAAACTTCCCCTGTCACAACTTGAGGCCCTTTCCTCTCATCCTAGCACTAGTAATTTGTGAGAAGAGACCAGCACCAGCCTCACTAAAACCTTCTTTTAGTGCTTAGAAAACAAACAAAACCAGACTAATAGGAGCAACCTAAATTCCTATGTAAGTAGCAGGGTAATCATCCTAACAAGAGGAGTCTAACATGGCATGGTGACAGCAGTATTCTTTGAGAACAGTGGGAGAGAGCCTCAAGTTTCAAGTGCAAGTGGAGAAGGGTATGTGAAATAAAACTGGTGGACCATTAAAGCAGAAAGAATCCCCACACGCTGACTAGCTGAGTTGGCTCGCAGTGCAACGATGTGTTATCCATCATTCATGAAACTTGATTTCTGGAGCAAATACAATTAGCAAACAGAAGAAGGAGCAGCTAGCAGCAGAATTTGCAAGCCTTAGGGATTTGGGGCTGTGTATCAGAGTGGTGGGCTATTGCCCTTCTTTAATGATTAAGGATATGATCACGTCTCCTTCATGGTAAGGGATTAGTTGTTTGTAAAGCACAGAAATCTTTAATATTCACAAACGATGCACCTTTTCTTTGCTATCTCCCTCACTGATGTTCTGAGATTTCCTTGATACTTATTAAAGTCAGTTTTGTGTGACAGAGAAGTATGTCTGGGGCAAATGAGGCTGGAAGGATAATACAGGAAACAACTGAGAGTGACAATACTGAGGGATCTATTCAGAGGTGAATGATAGCAGTAACAGATATAAAGGAAAGAATACAATAATAGAAGTTAAATAAAACTTAGAAAGATTAAAGGAAAGGTAATTAAAAATCTAGAAAATGACATAAAATTCAATTAGATAGTTAATGTTATTATAGAGAGCCCATAGAATTATATTACTGCTTTAAACTGTTATTAAACCCCTGAGAACTCAGTTATCAAACATGCTAAAAGCCAGACATCAATTTATCTTGTCTTCAAGGCAAACCTATATTTTCCTGTATTCACTGAAGAAAGGACTATATAAAAATAATAGCCAGGGGACTAGTGTATGTTTGAGCTTTGAGCAAGCCACCTTACACTTTAATGTTATTAAATGGCGTGTGTTTTAAACTATCATACATAAAAATCTTGCATTACAGGATCACAGAATTATTGAGGCTGGAAAAGACCTCTGAGTTCCTCAAGCCCAGCCCATGACCCAACATTACCATATCGGCCAGACAAGGGTGCTAAGTGCCTTAAACACCTTCAGGAAAGGAGACTCCACCACTGCCCTGGACAGTCCATTCTGGTGTCTGATCACCCGTTTTGTGAGGAAGGGCTTCCTAACATCCAATCTAACCCTTCACTGGTGCAGCTTAGGTAGAAATCACCTGCTGGGTCCTGGCACTAGTTGCCTGGGAGAAGAGTCTGACCCCCACCTGATTGCAACCTCCCTTCAAGGAGTTGTAGAGAAGGAGAAGTCCTCATCAGACTTTCCCTCCAGTTCCTTCCCCAGCCTCCCCTGGACCTGCTCTAGCACCTCCATCTCTTTCTTGAAGAGAATGGTCCAGAACTGACCCCAGTACTCGAGGGGAGGCCTAAACAGTGCCCAATACAGGGGGAGAATCAAATCCTTAGTGCTGCTGGCCACACTGTTCCTGATACAAGCCAAGATGCCATTGGCTTTCTGAGCCACCTGGGCACCCTGATGGCTCCAGTTCAGACCAGTATTGCCAGGTCCCTCTCTGCCAGACTGCTCTCCAGTTACTCATCTCCCAGTCTGTCACTGCAGGGGGTTATTATGGCTCAAGTGTAGGACCTGTACAAGTACCTGAAAGGACACTGTAGAGTAGTGGGCACTGATCTCTTCTCACAAGTAACTGGTGACAGAGCAAGAGGAAATGACCTCATGCTGCAGCAGGGGAGGTTTAGTTTGGATAATAAGAAGAAAATTTTCACTGAAAGGGTTATCAGGCCTTGGAACAGGTGGAGTCGCCATCCCTGAGCATGTTCAAAAGCTGCATAGATGTGGTGTTAAGGAACATGGTTTAGTGTTGGGTTTAATAGTGGGCTTAGTAGAGTAGGGTGTATGGTTGGACTCAATCTTAAGGGTCTTTTCCAATTTTATATGGTTATAGTGATTCTGGTCCATTTCAAACAAGGAGAATACTGTAGAATTTAAGACAATTTTCCAGTTTTCCAGACAGCTTTTTCTTTGACATCATCTTGTCCATCACATTGCACTAGGAATGACTTTATAACTCCTGAATCATCACCTGTAGAAACAATGACTATCTTTGAATATCGATGCTTTTGTAACAGAAAGTGTTACATTGTCAAAAGCTTTTTCCTATTAGATAACCTAATTTTTTCCTCCTTTCACATAAGCTGTTCTGTTCTATCTGCAGTGAATTAAAAGAATAATTGATTCCTAATATTATAATAGAAAAGGTCAATGTACTTTTGCACAGCATTTCAGTGTAAGTTCTTCTGCACTAGCACCTTCATATGTTTTGCATAGTTTCAGAAGTCATGAAGATTAATAAACTGCAAGAAATCAGACCATGATATATCAATTCCATGATATTTGCTCTATTCCTAAACCTCACAATATTATTGGTCTCCTAGTGTCACTTAAAATTTGGAAGACAGCTCTGCCTGAAGTACAAGGTGAAATAGATAGTGCTAAGTCTTCAAAATCTGGTCTTCAGTTGCACACAAATCAATCTGGTTCTTCCAACACAACAGTAGGCATTTTAGATACTGACTTCACCGGTCATAGAATTATTGAGGCTGCAAAGACCTCTGAGATCATGAAGTGCAACTTTATGACCTAGCATCACCACAATCACCTAGACCATGGCACTAAATGCCTCCAGGGCTGGTGACTCCATATACAGAAACACAGAATGCATTGGGTNAATACAGAAACACAATGTATTGGGTTGGAAG
>VZRI01009846.1:0-35654 GCA_013397515.1 Upupa epops
GCTCCTCTCCCAAGACCAGTAACGGAACGATGGGCACTTCCTACCAGTACGACAGGTTCTAAGTAACAGAAGATGATGCCAAAGCACAGATTCATCCCAGCAAAGATGTGGTCATTCTGCCTTGACACCCCACGGGAATGGAAGAGGAGGGAAGTCTGAGACTCCTTCCTGCCTCCCGTGTTACAAGAGTGAACTATGCACAGAGAGTCTCCGAGGCAAAAGCCCTCATTTTTCACTATTAAAAATGAACCTGACCGTTTGAAGAAGTGGTCTGAAATCAATAGGATGCAATTCAGTAAGGACAGGCGCAAGTGCAACATTTATGTAGAAGTAATCAACTGTACAAATAGAAGGTAGAAAATGAATCGGGAGGAAACAGTTTGAGGTCTGTGGGGGATTGCAAGCTGAGCAGAAAAAAATCAATCTCACCTCCCTGCAAAAACCATTGCACGGGTTGTACAGGCAGCATCGTGTGTAAACCCGTCTGCACAGACCCCAGGATTAGCAAGCAGCTACCATACTGCATGCACCTCTGGGCACTGTGTTTTAAGAGAGATGTGAATTTCTTGCAGCAGCCCAGGGAGAGCAACGAGGCAGATTAGAGCTGGGAAAAGTGATCTGCAAGTGAAGATTGAATAAAAATCCGAATCGTTCAGTCTGGAGAATGAAAGGCTTCAGATGAAATGTCATAACAGACTTCAACAGTTTCCTGCTGAGGAATCAGAATCAAATGGTCTCCGTGTCTGCAGGGATTAGAACAAGAAATAATGGAATGTGGAACCTTTAGATTAGGCATTCGAAAAACGCTCTAACCGGAGAAGAGCAAAGCGCTGGGAGGGACTGCCTGGGCAGAGTGTAAAACCCATGTCACTGGGTTTTTAAGAATAAGTCCCAAACACTGTCAATCAGACCCTGTGATAACAGTTGTAATGATGACACCTCATGCCTCTCTTGGGTGCTTTATAACAAGGAACCCCAGGGCACAGCTCCCTCTAAGTAGAGCATGCAGATGTGCAGCAAACATCTTCCCTCACTGTAAGCAAGAAGACCAATTTCTGTGGGTTGCTCACTTCCTGAGCGGTGGGCAAGTCCCAAGAATACAGCTGTTTTACTGATCTGAGGCCCCAGCTCTGGGCTCCCATCAAGCCGTGTGCAGTCCACTGAGTGTGACCTATCTGATCTACCTACAGATGTCGACCAAGCAAACATGCACAACGGAGCTGGACGTAGTCGGCTCCCTGTGTAGCCATGGGAAGCAGCAGGTATGTTCAATTAATGCTGTTGTAAGAACAGGATCCGTTCAGGTCTCATGTGACCCTGTAGTTTGCCATATGGTCCATTCTGCACATCTGAAGTGGAGAGGAACTCTTTGGATGCACTAGAATAAACATCAGTTCTACTAACAGCTTTCATATTGCCTTCCCCCCAGAAATAGAATCCTTAGGGATGGGAAGGGACCTCAAAAGATCATCCAGTCCAATCCCCCTGCCACAGCAAGACCACTCAGACCAAGTCGCACAGGAACAGATCCAGGTGGGTCTGGAACACCTCCAGAGGAGACTCCACAATCCCCCCCAGGCAGCCTGTTTTCATATGCATGAGATTCAACCACCCACAGACACCGTTAAAACCTCCCTTCACTCTGCATTTTTCTCTCTCATACAAAACGTTGCTCTCAGTCTTCTCCCCAGACATTTATTTTCTTACTTCTAAAACATCATCCCTTTAACTTCAAACTGCCTCAGGTTTTGCCCTCATTCTAGTTATGAGGTCTCACCTGTAACTATGTCAAAGGGTTTTAGAGAGACCTGACTAAATCTAAGAGGGTTGGCTTGTTGTGGCAGCAGAGTCACCCTTCCCCTTGTGACACCAACACAACTCAGGAACTTTAGCAGCTGAGCCTGCTACCAGTGGTGTTCACACCGAGGACAGAGGGCTCTGCCTGGGATCCCCATGGTGTGGGACAGAGAGCTGGCTGCAGCCACACGGTGGAAGGTTGCCAGGTCATCTCTCAAGGCATCCAGCATAGCAGTAGACAAAGGGAGGTTAGCAAGAAAGAATTAGCAGTGCTTCACACAAACTCCGGGGAGGTGCTGAGCTGCTGCAGTTTGCTTCCAAGCACCTCCTGACTCATGCCATGTACTATCAGAGGGGGCAATCCCTGTGGCCAGTGCTCAGCTGCGTAACAGTCAGAGCTCATCTGCTAATTTTAAGACCATCTTGCCTCATGGATTACGAGATTTGGAGATGGATTATGAGAATATTTGAAAAATATGGTTTTATTTTACCAGCCCTGAACTGGGTTGGAGCTAGGAAGAGAGGAGGAAGCTTTCATTTTCATCCCTCCAGGATGTCCAGATGCAGCAGCAAGGAACGGCTGAATGAGGATCCTGCTGCCAGTGCATCTTCTTTTGAAAAGAGCAGTGCAGGCGCAGTATTGGTTTGGCTTTGGTTTAGCCCTTTAGTTGGAGAATTGCCTTTACTAGTCACTTGGACCACTTCTGCCATCTCTTCCAAACAAAGCCAACTCGCTTGGCCATTCTGCAGGCTTGTCTGGCAGCTGTCAAGTTCCAGATCACACTTCTTGAGCACTGGCATCTGCATCTGCGACTGGCCCTTCCTCTAGCCTTTGCCCCGGCTTTGTTCCCAATGGCACAACGGCCCTAAGGCCGGTGCAGAGCCAGTCTGCTGCTGGATTCCCTTAACACCCTGATGGCTCATTTCCTTTGAGCCAACCCCGATGAGAGAAAAGCGTGCCTCACAGCAGCTGCTTCACTCGCAAATAAACCCAATGCTCTGCATCCCGTCCTCGAGGCAAGGAGAGATCTAACAGTCTCCTAGGCACACCTGGAAGCTGTTGTGTGCTCGGTGAGGTACCAGTCATAGCACACACGGGTCTGCTGAGCCTTTTCTGCACATAAAGGGCACAGTTCATACCTGCCTTGCTTGCTGCAGCAGCTTGCACAATGATTTCTAACATCCACACCACTGAAAGTAATGAAATCACAGTGCTGGCAAGTTATCACCCATCAGCAGGTACTTAGCAACTAACAGACTGTGTGAGTACCCTGAGCCCGGAAGAATCAGACACACGAGTCCAAACCACCACAGACTCATAGAATGATTTATATTGGAAGGGACCTCAGAGACCATCTAGTTCCAACCCTCTGCCCACGGAACACCTCCTGCTACACCAGGTTGCCCAGAGACCCCATCCAACCTGCTGTTGGTTCAAGAAACTTTCTCCCTCACAGCTGCAGAGCGGGAGCTTTGTGTTAACTGGCACCAGACCTCACTTCATAACCCAGTTAAGACAGAACTTCTCCCAGTCAGGATGTGCTTTCTTTTCTCCCCAGACTCCCGTTGTTATAAACCACTAGAAAACTCTCTAAGTCCAGATGTGGCACTTGAAATGGCAGATGAGAACTGACAGGACAGAAATCAATGAATAAGGGTTTGGTAGAAAAGATGACAAAAGCCCAGTAAGGGATGAAGTTCCACATCCTCTCTGCAGCACACAGAATGTAGAAGAAATAAACGTTCAAAGCAGGTGCCAGGTGGTTCCCAGGTCACACAGCTAAGCCCTTCCTGAGACCAAGATTACAAAGGAACTAGCCTTAGTATGCTTTTAGAGGCAAGGTCTAGCTCCCAGCACGTGGAGTGAGGCAGGCAGAACAGACTCCTTGCATTGTATGTGGATGTAATATTTAGAGGGTAAACACAGGGTTAATTTTCTTTCAGAGAGTCACAGAATGGTAGGGAATGGTAGGAGGGGACCTCTGAAGATCTTCTACTCCAACCCCCTGCCAGAGCAGGATCACCTAGGTTAGAAACGACCTTCAAGATTGTGGTTCGATTGTCTTTGGTTCTTTTAGACTGCAGTGTATCCTACAATTGAGGAATCTTCTGCAATTCCAAGGTTAACACTCAGTGAAGGTCTTAATTCAGCTCTTCACCTGACCAGATTCACCAGCTCCACTGTGCTGACAACAAGAGGACGCACAGCCTGGATTCAGCCCTGGGCAGCGGTGAGGCGGTCATTCCCATGGCAATGCTGCTGTTCAGCTGAAGCCTCTTCCCTTTTTATTTACCCCACCGGTGTTTCTATAGAAGACACAACCCCTAGCCAGCAAGTTCAACGAGCTGCCTGTTAGACTCCTCTCCAAAATAGCTCTGGCATTTCCCAGAGTCGCTTATTTCTTCCTCGAACACGAATTACTAGAATTACATGCAATTTTCCAGACAAAATACCAGTAATATCATCTCCATCACCCTACTGAAGTGCTTCACCTGACTTGCCTCAGGACCATTTGACCTTTTTCGTGGCTAAATCACACTGGAAGACACTGGCCAACCTGTGATCTTTCATTCAGACAAGTTCCTTTTTCTCCCAAGTTTCCAATTTATTTCTGCAGCTCAGAGAAGAGATTATTGTTATTAGTTCCTCAGCACAATGACTGGTTTCTAAAAGCATCCACTACCCCTCTTCTCTGCCTTTCAAATGGGAAGTCAAGTTCACGCGCAGCATAAGCGGTTTGCAGAGAGCCCTGCATGGATTGAACTCGCCCTCCACGCTTGGGCTAAACTACCACTCTGTATCAGCAAGTTTACTCAGCTCTTTCATTCCCATCACCGCAATAATGTCTATAAATTGTGAGGGGTGGGTGTCAGGAGGATGGAGCCAGGCTCTGCTCAAGGGCATCTGGGGACAGGACAAGGGGCACTGGGTGCCAGCTGGATCTTTTCCTCATGGATTTTCTTCCTATACACCACGGGAAATCAAGACCTGGATCCTGGATCCCATCACAGGACCAGTGCAGGTTGTGCTGGGCAACCGCCACTTTCAGGATTAGAAAAGATTGGCAGCCATTAGAAAAATAACAACCAGGCGTGCCAGGTCGCTTAAGCCTTCTCCTTCGGTGTGGATCACAGCGACCACAGCAAGCCTGAAGGACAGCAAGGCAGGGTGGGCTTCCAGAGGAAACCAGTAGGAGCCATACTCAAAGACAAAAGGTTCAGTCACAGAACACAGCGTAGTAAAAGGAGCAGAGCTCGAGAAATGGGTCATTATTAATCAAATTATAGGTCAGACTCTATAACCACATATTTCCTTGAGCTTGCATTCAACAGCCCCTTTGTAAGACATTCGCAGGGCAGGATCGATACCTCTCTGGAGTAAGTGGCATAAATTATGTCTCAACATATACACCACAGGAGTTTTACTGTGTGTTGTACACAGTAATTGCATTTTATAGATGGCTGTGGAAGGCTTCAGCTTTCATTGATTTTTATCATAAACTAAAAGGTGGCAAGAAGAAAAGACCAGCATTCTATACGAAGCAGCCAGTCCGCTGAAGCTGCCAAAGAAAATGAAAACGCGGCGCAGTCCCCGTGATCAATCCGCGTGCCGCGCGGAAACCAAGGCAGGAATGCCAGCCTTGCCGTTCAGAGGAGCAACCAGAACTCTTGATCCCTGGTCAACTAATAGCAGTCAGGTGTGCTGCCCATCAGCAGGGCCTCGGACTACAGGAAGTCTTTGTAATTACAGCACGTTTAACACTTCTCGTGCCGTGAACGCCACCGGGATCGTTTATGGAAGGAGGGAACGAGTTGTATTTCAAATTGAGGTGAGAGAGAGAAGACAAGATCATCATCAAACCTCACACCCGAACCTTAACAAAGCTGTATTTGTAAAACGTTCCTTCTATTACCATCCTGCACAGCAAGCCTTGGGGAAAGGGTGATCAGCTCCACTCTTTTCCAAGGCCAGTTCTGCAATATGGGCAAAATGATTGGAAATTCAGTCCTGAAAAAGCTGAAACCATCTGTCAGGGACTCAGCTAAGAAGATCCACACTGTTTCACAGCCAAAGATGCAGATAAATTATGCCTGGCTAGAAATGTTGAAGGCATGTGGGCTACCACTCAAGCTCATGAGGATGAATTACAAAATCTTTATTGTTCATTACCCTAAAAAGATAATTGTTTGCAATTGTTATATCCAACAGGCAATGAAAACCAGGCGAATGATGAAGCAATGTGGAGAAAGAGAGGTGGGGATAGCCATGGTTAAGCGATGCAGCTTAGGCCAGCAGATGTGAAAGCCTGAATGTGTGGTTTTTGTTAGGGACAGCTGTTGTCACCACATTTTGAGACGAGGATTTTTCTGAGGTGTTTTATGAACACTTGCAGTCTAGGAGTCTTTCAAGCCCATAAATATTGCATGAAGCTTTTATCAGAAGTATTGATTATTAGTTGAAGAAAGGCCTCTGGGCAATATTAAAAAAAAATCAAAATAAATCCGATTTTCCCATCTAAAGCACTGTGCTGGGAGTTTCAAACCCCCCAGACACTGGCAATGCGAGCAGCTAGGTGGAGATCTGCGCCTCATTCATACGTGCAAATTACGGTAATTGTTTGGTAAATTGCTGTCGTTCTGTGCACAAAAGGGCATCACTGGCTCTGAGCACCTGATGCTTTCTTTGATGTTTCCCTCCACACCTATGCAAAAATTCTTACAAGTCCTAAACTTCATCGCTCAGCTGCTCCAGAAATTAACACTGATTTCACGTGGAAAAGGAAAGGATCTGTTAGCCCAGCCTGTCCAATTAAAGTTAACGGAATCCCAAGTATTTGGGCTCTCAGATTTAGGAGTGGTTTTGCCTGATTTCCTCAGCCTGTTTGCACTGCCAGGGTCTCCCAGAGCTCGGAGGGTTCATTGAGGAGGTGAAAGCACACTACAAAGGCAATTATCCGAATGCTTGTGCAATTAAAATCTCAACTCTCCCTCCTTCTTTGACCTTCTCACTGAACACTTCAGCAGGTTTGAAAACAGCCTTTCTTGGGGAAGGGAACAGAGCATAAAGAGGCATAAAATGATCATGGAGGATGGTGGCGGCAGTTAGGCAGAACGCCTGCTGCAAACCCATTCGCTGTATAGCATGGGGATCCCTCACACAACCCACAGCAGATCCCCAGTGCCCGCTCACAGAGGGCCACACACTTTGCCCAGGTGTGATCAAGAGAAACTATGCAAAGACTGCCTGCTCCGACAATAGGTGCTACAGATCCTTATTCCTCCACACCACCACCTTGGCATCCAGATATCCCGAACGCTCGTCATTATATTTTCAATGGATAATAAAAGTGATGTAAACTCCATTAATACAGCGAGAAACAAACACACCGACCAAACAAAGCAGCAGCTGGCACATTAGGTGCTGTTCAGGTGCCAACACAGCAGTCTGCACCGAACGAGATTATTCGATGTTTGTTTGGCTGATTATAATCAGCAGAAAATGGGTTGTGAGCGGGAAGGGAAGCTGTGGGGCTGGCTGGAGTCACTCCATTAGGCTTTCTGTAAAAAGTCACCTAAGTGGATTTTCACTCATAGTCCTCCATGGTTTCTGTCTCTGCCTCCATTTTTCTACCAGCAAAACAGAGATGTGATTTTGTGAGTCCAGTTACAGCCGCGGAGCAGCCAAGGGCACTCCTAGTCGAGTCGGCTAATTTACACGCTATCGGGCTGGGGGATATCTTGGACCAAATTGGATCGGCTGACCCAGATAAAGCAAAACCAAGTGAGTTTACAGTCATACGGGAGCCAGGGCATGGGTCACTTCCAGACATTGCAAGAGACAAGGAAAAATATGGTGCCCTTTGCTGATTGTATTTATTTGAGCAAATTTGTGCATCCCTGAAAGGTTACTCCGTTGTATCTTTACGCTCTCTCCTCCGCTGGAGTCACAAGCTGGCTCAGCTACCATTTATCACAGCAGGCTAAAACTGTCAGAGTTTTGGCCATCCGTTCTGGGAAACAGAGGAAAGTCCTGACATGGCCACGGGTCCTTGCCCGGCTCTGCTCAGAAAATCAATTTCTCTGCTGTGGAAAGAGCAAGAAGGCTCCAGCAAAGGAATCAGGAAAGGAGTTGTACAATCTCCAGCCTTACCAGACATGTACGAGGGCTAATTTGATCAGCAAAACACTGAGAAGCATCTTGTCCTCTACAAAGAAATTAACTGGGGAAGGAATAGGAGGACAGAGATGGAAATGGCAACAGCCCAACGTAGGTGTTATCAAATTAAACCCAGGCTCAGATTGGCCTTCGGTCAGTTCTTTGAGTACAGCTGCCTTGCTCCACCATTCTGTGTCAGATTGCAAAGGGATTAGCTTCTTGCCTGGGAGGGTAACAGGACCAGGCTGCCCAGGGGGGCTGTGGAGTCTCCTTCTCTGCAGACGTTCCAGCCCCACCTGGCTGTTTTCCTGTGCCACTGGGTCTGGGTGATCCTGCTGTGGCAGGAGGGTTGGACTGGATGATCTCTCAAGGTCCCTTCCCATCCCTAATGACTCTGTGATTCTGAAGTGACTTTCCTCCAGCACTCACAGACTCATTAAGGTTGGAAAGGACCTCTATCATCAACTCCAAAGTCTCTGCAGTCAAAGGAGGCTGTTATTTCTGTAACATGACTATCGAGACACTACTGTGAAGGGCCTGTAAAATACTTCCTGATGGGCAGGAAACCCCGGGGTCAGTTACCTCAGCTCTGCTTCGCTGTGACACAGCAACACGTCATGAAAAGGAAGAGCTCTGCCCGAAGTCAGAGCTGCACCAGCAGAAATGATTTGTAAAGCAACAGCTCCTCAAACAACCCAATACCTGCCGTTCTGTTCTCTGCCCTGTGCCCGGTCTCTAGGCTCCACTGACTGTTACTTACAGTAGACTTTGGGGACCTCTCCGGGCTGCTGGGGGGTTTTTTGTTTTTTAAAACAAAGCAAACCAAAAAAACTCAAAGAGAAGAGACCAGGACCATCACATCCAGAGGGCAGCACATGGAGCACTGGAGCCTCCAGGGAGAATAACTGTTACAGGACGAAAAAAGGCCATTTAGACCTTGTCCTGGGTGCGACTGGCAGCGTTTAAGTGTTGCCTGGTTTATGATCTCAGGTTTTGAAGTTCAAAACAAATCCTGCTGCAATGCAAATGAGCTCATTATTTCACCTCTGATCTTGATGCATTTAATTTCTTGGTGACCTGTTTTACTTTCTCCCTGGCTTAAAAGAAGAAATCATTTTTACATTTGTTTTATCTCGCTTACTCAGAGACGATCCCTAATCCCAAGGAATAAAGGATACTTAAGTGAATAATACTGAGCAGTCACGAAAGGCTCACCGGGCGGAGCACCTCAAAGCAGCAAGGTGGTATTATAGAATCATAGAATCATCTAGGGGGGGAAAGGACCCTGAAGATCATCAAGTCTACCATTAACCCGACTGTACCAAGCCCGCTGCTAAATCACATCCCTAAGCTTCCTATCTACCCAACTTTTAAGCACATCTAGGGATAGTGATTCAACCCCTCCCTGGGCAACCTCTTCCAATGCGTGAAGACCCTTTCAACAGAGACATTTTTCCTAGTGTCCAACCTGAACCTCCCCCGGTGCAACGTGAGGCCCTTTCCTCTTGTCCTGTCACTCCTTACCAGCGCTCACTTCTCTACAACTTTCTTTCAGGTAGTTGCAGACAGCAATAAGGTCTCCCCTCAGCCTTGGTCTGGGTGATCCTGCTGTGGCAGGGGGACTGGACTGGGTGATCTCTCGAGGTCCCTTCCCATCCCTAGCAATTCCATGATGAAGATAAAAGCAGCTGACCATGAGCCATTGAAAACATTGAAGTAGCAGCTATGATGCCAACATCTAAACATGAGGGTGTCAAATCAGACACAGACTGTCACAGGAAAACAAGCTTTCCTTTCCAGAACAGGCTGGAAGCAGCTTGCACTCGTAAGCATACTGTCACTGGTAAATCTTTTCTGATCCTCTTTTTCAGCTCGTATAACACACAGGCTGAGGTGAATGCTGCTGGCAGTTTGCATCAGGTGTTAGCTACTAGTCACTGAAAGCTGATGAGATTACATGCTACGTAGTGCTGAGAGTTAACCCACTTAGGTTCTTTGCCCACTTGCCTGACATCAAACGCTGTAGGTATTCTCAGAGCCCACTAAGCAGGTACAGTTAACTGCCATGCAAAAGCCTTGAAAAGTATGTGTATAGGTACACAGAAGAGAAGGGGGAAAGGCAGAGCTTGCATATTCACAAGCCTTGTTTGTAGTCACTTGGAGCAAGAAACATTCCCACTCAAAGCTGAATTTACTTGCATCCTGACGTTCAGCTGCTACACGCTAGCGCAGGCGCCATCCAAGGATTCATTCAAAACAGACTCTCAGAACTGTGAGTTCCCCCAACTTATTTCAGGTGGAGTTCACTGGCCATGGAAGATGTTGTACCTTCCTCTGCACATTCGCACTGAGGGTGTGAGGGGATGTCAGATGCAGAATAGGTATCAGCCAACAGAAGTGATGATCACATTTGAAAGAGTCCTCTCTCCTGCCCACTCCTGTGTTCAAGAACTGACACTCTGTTCCCATAAATCAAGGTCTGTTTAAGAAGCAAAGCCTTTGGAAAACTGTACTTTTCATTTGTTTTCCTGATGGTGTGGAGGATGTGGACAGCAATCCACCCACCGCTCTATTTTTTCCTTTAGGCCTAATATAATTCATACAAAACCCATATTTGCAGTAGCTCTGCACTACTTCAAGCAGATTGGATTATGTGGTTCTCCTGAAGTACTAGCAAACACATTTCACAGCCCTCATGTATAATGAATAACAAAATCTATCATTTAGAGACTTAAACTGTACTGTGAGGGACACAAGAACACTCTGACTCTTAAAGAACAGACCAAGGCAAGAAACTGATGGCAGTAAAGAACATCTTGCTAAGAAGTACTCTAATAGTAGGGATAGATTGAATGGCCTTTGTGATATGCCCTGCTAGATATCATTTGGCTCCCCGCTCCTTAATTTACCTGCAAGTCTCACCTCTGAAAAGCCAGTTTAAAGGATGGTTTATGACACGAGGGATATGTTTCAGGTTTCTCTCTGTGGCTCCTCTCACCCCAGAAACCACCAGGCCATCTGGCACTATAGCCAAAGAACACAACTTTGCAGCAGCTGAGCTGAACAGTACGAGAAAGGTTGCCTGACAATTTTTCTAAGCAGGGCTCAAAATAAGAACATTAGTCTCTCGCATTCAGCAGCACATCATTAGGATGAGTAATTGGGAATTAACTAAAAGGAAAAGCCCAAGCCACATGACAACACCACTGCCACAACGTAGGAAAATACACTTACTTTTTAATTGGACTTTTACCATCTGTTTGAATTGTGGCCATGCGACCCAAAATAGTCACAGCATGCCTACGTGAATCGGCTAATGAGATATCCACTGACTGCTGAGCCCTTCAATTAATCAAATAGCTGAACACACTGAAGGTAGCTACGCACTCTTCTCTCCGGTAGTGTTGAAACCCAACACTAGATCAGACGTTTTTACCACAGACTCAAATCCGAGTTCATGTTGGGATAGCCTTCAAACAAAAAATTACATTCATTTAGCGACTCCAACATCTGCTTAATTATTTTTATTATCCTGATCCATCTTAGGAGTCATATAACAAGAATTTGACTTGGAAAATAAATTACCTTTAAGACAAAGAACGGCAGATTAGATGTGTGGTTACGATACCTGGGAGAGACGTGGGTTTAAATCTCAGCTCTACCATTCTCTCCTGTTTGACCTTGGCCGTGACATTAAGCTTTCCAGCCCTATCTTCTGAAGCTATTCAGCTATTCAGACCATCAGTGTCTGCCCTGGGTTCAAATGAAGGTCTAGATCTGTTCTGGGTTGGTGCCTGAACAGCAGAAACATCAGCGCATTGTCAAGACCGCTTGCATTACAAATCTGAAGCAGAGCACCGTACATGCTGGTTTGAAGAAGATTCACTCCAGTGAATTCTCAGTCCAGAAACTAAACACGGCTATGGCTGGGGAAATGCTAATCTGCTGTTCTTCTAGCAGATCACATCTTGTCATGTTTGTTTGAAACTCCACAGGCCTACAGAACAGAGTCCTATTTTCAGTCAAGCAAGACAAACTCTTCATTATACTCCTGGAGTATAATTTCCAAGCATGGAATGTGAATATTTGACAAATACAAGAAGATTTTCGAAGTAGCAGCATCTCCTTAGACACTGTCAGTCATGAAAAGGTCTCCTTATGTCAAGGAGGAAACAAAAAAAGGAACTTTGATTACTCCAGCATCCTTCCAGCAAGGAAATTCAGGATTCCTAAGAGAAATTGTTCCAGGTTAAGGGCTGAATATCTTCCACGTCCCAATTCTTAAACATTTTGGAACAACAAATGATGAGCCTGTCTGAAGGTCCTGCTCTTCCCTCCTATGTCAGTTGCCCAATAATGTGAGGTGGTGCTGCTGCTCTGACCTCATTCCGTCAGTATACATCAGCTGGCAATCGGCCTTATCTGATGGTGCCTGCTGCAGGAGCAAGGTGGACTTGAAATACTGCATCACTTGTTCTTCTGGTGTGAGGTCACACCCAAAACTGACATCCCATTGTTCACCTTGTCTTAAAGCCTGGAGAAGTCACCAGCAGGCAGCAAAACAATAACAACGTGCCTGCTACTCCTGCAAAGGCAGTGACAGCAGAAGCGTTCCCCACAACCTTTCAGAATGAAGATGACCTTGAGCTACATTTAGACGGTTACACGAATGTCCACACAAGTGAGCCAAGAGTCTGTGGTTTTACTAGGGGTGAAAGATTTAACCTACAGGACCGGGAAGCCTCAGAAAATTCTTCCCAAACTGAGAGAGACACCTACAGTTGTTCAGATTAGTCCAGCTGCTTTAGGCAAAACTCTAGAAGACAAAGCCCTGATAACTCCTACTCCATGCAGATACGTTCTATTGCTAAATTACACCTTAGGGTCCTCTCCCATTTTAACAACCTAGGATATTCCTAATGCCTTGGCACCAATTGACTACAAACATGAGAGAGAGCCCACTGCATGGGCCCCTCTGCGATAGGGTATTGAAGACAAGGGCAATGAAGGATGTTTGGGAGAGTGGCCAGTGAAGTGGCACACAGAATCAATTTGGGAATACAGCCTGGTGTTCATGTTAAGTTTATGAAGCAGGCTGTTCTCCTGGTTTGTCTACTTCATCTCTTTCCTACCCATTCATTTCCTTTGAACTGTTAATAACACTGAAGCCTCATCCTGCAGTGCTGCCTCTGAACTTGACCATTTTTCCTTTCCAATTCCTCACTCTGTCAGTAAGGGTTATTGGTTTTTATTGGCTTGATCTTCTTTGAAGACAGATTTGCTTGTTGTCACTGCTGATTTAGAGATTCCCATGACATTTAGTTCTCCTCTTGTTTCCCATATTGCAGATGAGCAAAGCTTTCCCTTCAGAGACACTGACAGGTAGAGCTAATTTGCAGTTCGCAGTAATTGACCATTTCTTAAAGACTAATGATGTAGTTCACATCTAACCAGCCTTGCAAAAAATGCACAGGAGTAAAGCAAATCAGAAGCACGTGTATTTCAGACCTCATTAAAGGGCTTTCATCAGCAGTTCTTCCTTAAGCTTGAAGAACGTCTCACTCTCCTTTATGCTGCTGCAATTTATAAGCCTAAACAATTGGCTCAAGCTGCTCCTATTTAGTAGATGCTCTCGTACACAAGTCCTGCAGTTGCTGTGGGCTACCAGCTATAAATGAAGAAGTAATTCTGTTAAACAGAGTAAAAATTCCAAACTGCATTGCTGTTCTCATCACTGCAGCATGAGAAATCTATTGCTTGTACCTTTTAATGCACGGACTTCCATAAAAGCATGTTTTATTGCCATGCATGACTCTGCCCCAATTTCCCATCGCTGTATGATGAGACCAGAGACAAAAGGTTTCACAGATGAAACCTGCCTGGGTATGTACCTGTGTGACTTGGTCTGGGTGATCCTGCTGTGGCAGGGGGATTGGACTGGATGATCTTTCCAGATCCCTTCCCATCCCTAAGGACTCTGTGATTCTATGTGTTTCAATATCGTTTAGATGTTACGTTGGAGGATATGGCTTTGGGGTGAATTTTGTAGAGCAAAGTTAGTGGTTGGACTCGATGATTCCAAGGGTCTTTTCCAACCCAAATGATTCTAGAAGTGCTTTAAACCCATAGAATCATAATCTCCTGTAGTTTTGGAAGTTGCATTTTCCCTTGACTTCCTTGCCCAGCTCCACAAGGGTCCCAGAAGCTGTTACTTGCTTTGGGGATGGTACTTCATCCTGTTACTTACCCTATTCATTGTTTTTGGTCATGCTACCAGTATGTGTTAGTTGTGTTTCTGGAGGTGCCACAGAAGACTGTTATCTTCAGGCATGCTTTGCACTGGTGGTGGAGAAAGGCTGTTCAACTACAACTAAAGATCGGGGCCATATGCTACCTGTCAGATATCATTACTCTTCAGAACTGCGCTCACAGAGCCGAGTCCTTTGATTATATCCTAAAGGCGAGAGGAAGAGGTTCTCTCTGGTGGTGTTAATGTCATGCTGGTTTTCATTTATTTTTCAAACAAGTTTTTTCCTTACTATGGTGAAACTCCTCATAAATCAATCATGGAGCATTAAACGACTTGGTACGCACTTGCAATCAAAAGGACTTGGTACTCTCAAGCAACAAACAACAGGACAAGATGAAACAGCTTCCAGTTGTGCAAGGAGAGGTTTAGGCTGGATTAGAAAAACTTCCTTTACAGAAAGAGTCATCAGACATTGGAACAAACTGTCTAGGGAGCGGTAGGGTCACCATCCTCAGAGGCATTTAACCAACAAGGAGATGTGGTGCTGAGGAACATGGTTTATCGGTGAACACAGCAGTGCTAGGACTACGATCTTACTGCCCTTTTCCAGTGTAAACGATTCTACAGCTGTAAGTACAAGCAGAGGAGACCAAAGGGCCACTTTCAACACCAGCAAAACAAGGTGCTTAAGGACAAGTGTAGGAACAAGGCACAGTTGTAATGCCATCTAACCAGCTGTGGCTCGGAGATCTCCTTGAGCCAGAGACTATTCTTCCTGGAAAACATGGACCATTGCATCGCTTCAGGGGACTTAAGGCACAAGAAAAGTCAACAGCTACTTCTGTTTCATAGAAGTCATGAACAGGTTCCTTGGNATTTTTCAAACAAGTTTTTTCCTTACTATGGTGAAACTCCTCATAAATCAATCATGGAGCATTAAACGACTTGGTACGCACTTGCAATCAAAAGGACTTGGTACTCTCAAGCAACAAACAACAGGACAAGATGAAACAGCTTCCAGTTGTGCAAGGAGAGGTTTAGGCTGGATTAGAAAAACTTCCTTTACAGAAAGAGTCATCAGACATTGGAACAAACTGTCTAGGGAGCGGTAGGGTCACCATCCTCAGAGGCATTTAACCAACAAGGAGATGTGGTGCTGAGGAACATGGTTTATCGGTGAACACAGCAGTGCTAGGACTATGATCTTACTGCCCTTTTCCAGTGTAAACGATTCTACAGCTGTAAGTACAAGCAGAGGAGACCAAAGGGCCACTTTCAACACCAGCAAAACAAGGTGCTTAAGGACAAGTGTAGGAACAAGGCACAGTTGTAATGCCATCTAACCAGCTGTGGCTCGGAGATCTCCTTGAGCCAGAGACTATTCTTCCTGGAAAACATGGACCATTGCATCGCTTCAGGGGACTTAAGGCACAAGAAAAGTCAACAGCTACTTCTGTTTCATAGAAGTCATGAACAGGTTCCTTGGTGCCCCAGACTGACCAGCCTTGGCCAGGAGTGTCTCCAAAATCCTAAATGCAAGTGATCTCAGTAGGGCAGGGGGAGCAAAAACCTCCCTTCTTTTTGCCCCAGTACGAGTCACGAGTCACCCTGTTCACACTGCACCCTTCCACAAGGGCTACTGAAGGGAAATCAGGTCTAGCTGTCTCAGTGACCACCGCAGGGGATGTGGAGAGTCCAGGGCCCATCCTCTCCATTGTTCCATTGTAGTGTAGCCCCCATTTATTCGTAAGCAGTAACAGAGTTCCTATGAATCTTTCCTTTGCAAACCACACATCCAACTCCCTGATCCTCCTCCACAAGACTAGGGACAGCTAAGCAATACTGCTGTGGGTAGAAGCTGAGAATGCTGGTTAGTTCTGCTTCGTGGGTCACATAATGGTCATATTTAAAAGTGGACTAGATTGTGTTCCCTCTGCACCAAGGACATGAACTCTGTGCTGTAATAAAACACATGCACTCCACAAGTCTATAAAAGAAATAACTTGACATTTTAACAATGAAGAAACCAACTGTCTTTACTGCCCTCCCCCGAACCTCTCAGCAAATGGAAGAAATGGTGACTGTTGGCAAGTAGGTGTTGTGGAATCAATTCCTCTTGATTCCTATTCATAAGCTCCTCAAGGATATTAACACTAAGCCACTAGTACAAGTGGAGTGAAGATTCCTGTCTGGCAATGCCTACCTCTCTGCACAGCTTGGCCTGGAAAGGCTTCCAAATTTGGTTAACTGTTTGCATAAGAGAAATTCCACTCTATTGTGAGCTATGGTAGCCTGGAAGGCACAGAGATCTTTACCCCAGACTGCTCTGTTAACTCCTTTGTAGATCTGATCTCTCCAGAAGAATAGATCAGACAGAAAATGGATGTAACTGCAAATTACACATCCATCATGCTTGTGGCAAACCACCTTTGACTTTCCAAAGAGCTCGTTGGGGGCCTTTCAGCTTCAAAATGTTGAAATGTCAGAATGTAGTTCTGCTAAAAGTGTGGGAACTGGGAGATGGCAATCACTGAAACCCAGATATTTTATTGTTACTGATTATCTCAGGAATTGTACTGCCATGAACCAAAACCTAAATTCTGAGGGAAAAAAAAGCCACAGAAGCACTTCACAGATAAGGGTTAATGTATTGATGTAGCTCCTGGTCAGGGGAGTACGATGAGGTATACTCTCCCATGGGTTTCCAGCTGATGGAACCACACACAAATGAACAGCCTTTATGTAATTAATTACATAATTAGTGTATTATTTCTGTAATGACGCCCTGGCTCTTGTGCCCTATGAAATCCACTCTACACTCTCCCCCCCCAGTCTTGGGAGTGAACATCACAAAGCCGTTTACATTATCCACGTGGGTTTTCCCCACTGAGGGGAACCCACACTACAGCCCTTTAGGCAGCCAGACATAACCCCCTGCACCTTGCATTCACTCACACCACACCTGCCTGGAGTTCTCCATGCCTCTGGCAATTGCATCATCGGACTGATCACACAACTTAGGGCCCCACCTGACTTTTACTGGTTGAACAGCTTACAGCCAGAGGAAAATGAGACCAGCGAGTGGACTTTGCAATAGGCCTTTCACCAGGAACACCCGCACGTGGCAATTGGCAGCCCAAGTAGCAAGCAAGCACGAGCTTTCTCAAGGATCCAGGCCACAGCACCCCGACAGACACCACGAGCCGCTTACATCATTTTCCTGAGGGTGACTCGTGCTGTGATGTAATGGAGCAGACCCTCCCCACCAGGAAGATTTGGCCTGGTGCTCACCTCCTGCCAACAAGTCTCATCACTTGTTTGTCTGCATAGTTCTTGGCAATGGTGCCAGATTTTGGGCAAAACCAGCTCACTTTTTCCTTTCTCTGTCCAATTAGGCCTTGACATACCACGGACACGTACCAAGAGCCCTGTTTATCTGCTATTCTCCTCAGAATAGTTTATGAAGCAAATAAGCACTGTGTGAAAGACTTGCAAAGAGCTCAGGTCAGACACTGCACATAAGGTTACGGCATGACTCTGCAAATACCAAGGAGGAGAATTGTTCTCTGCTCTTCTGTGGGGCCTCTATCACTGACAACAACCTATGAACAGCTTTCTGAGGCATCATGAGGAGCTCAGTTGTGTTTGGTGCTTTAAAATCCTTTCCTGAGCTCTATTTATCTGCTCCGGGGCTTTTATTACAGATGAATTAGTTGCAAAAACACATAACACCCCAAACATCAATCCGAGATGGCATAATGAGAGCAGGATTCATGGGGTTGTGTTGTTGGGTTTTTTTAAAAGAAATCAATTACTGACAATCAATACATTTCCCTGCGATTTCTGCCTCGCTGTTGGGCTGGGGGGTTGATAAGGGCTGCAACTCCAGTTAAAGATTAACTGCACTGAGCTGTCATACCTGTAATTGCTCTGAATTGGTGGCGTACTCAGAACTGTGCTTGGATGTCCTTGCTTACAGCAGGACAACTGCCTCGCAGAGAGACGCTGTGGCCATAGTAGATGTCTCACAGGGTCGCTGTTGGTGCTGAGTGCCTGTGCTTAGGCCATGACCTGCCCAGAACTTCCTCCCATCTCCAACTTCACCACCTTTGCAATTAGTCTGACAAGAGATGCAGACATTTGGAGTTGGCCATCTAAAATGAGAGGTGACCAAAATAAGTAGCACCTTGTACTCCCCTGCACTACTTCTTTGGTTTTTGTGAGGGGAAAACAGAAAGAGGAGTGACTTTTTGCTTCTTACAAAGCTCCAAAATCTTTGTGCATAAAACTCTGTTGGACTTGTCTGGAGACAGTGGGGGAGAAGCCCAATTATCTCGCTGACAGGCTTTCAATCAGATTATGTCTAGCATAGGCAACAACACATCTCTTCCCATGTTCCCTGCTCCTTATAATATGTTGAGAGTACAGTTTATAACCCTTACAGGTCTCTCCTGCTTGTACTTTTCCTCAAAGGGCTGAGATAAAAAGGCAAAAGATTAAAAAAAAAATCAAAACAAGATTTACTCCTCCAAGCCAGGAAGTAATCTTGGTTATAGGTTACAGCCAGCGCATCATCTTAGGTCTCATTGATCTTAACAGGAATCTCCTTCAAAACACATCTGTTCTGAAAAATATTCCCTCTTGGTTAATAATCACAAGAGCTATTTCCTTTCCACTCACGGGCTTGCTTCCACACATTTTCCTTAAAGCTGAGACTTACTGTGAGCACTACAAATAAACACTGCCCTTGTATCCTTTACTGAGCCTAGAAACACCTTTGTAAGCAAAGATCAAGGAAAGTAGCTGACAAGAGGAAGGATAAGAGATTTTCAGGAAGATGGATCTTCTACTCCTGTGTCTCAGACACAATATTCATCTTGCTCATTTTATGCTGAGGCTTGGGACAGAACTCACCCAGAGCAGAGCTGTGTGGTCAGAATAAGCGCGTTTCTTTCCCTGTGTGTGAGCAAGGTCCATGGTAAAACCATGTGCACAGCTATCCCAACACTAATAGTCCAGCAGAGGCAGGACTTCTTCAACCAGATGCTCTCACTCCTAACTCAACCACGTATGTTCAGTATTAGGGATGCTTCCTGCCCCTCTAGCTCAAGAGACCAGCTAACCAAGGGCTCGGCTGTCTGCACTAGGCTATGCAGCTACAGTTTAAGAGGGGGCCACAAATGTGTTCTCCCAGAAGCCTTAATAATTTTGTAAGAACTGTAGTCCAGTGTCTTTGCTTAATACTATGCAAGGTCAGATCTCCCTAGAGACCCATGGATATCTACAGGGAGTTTGGGAAGTGGTTTCCATCAGTGTTGTTGCCATAAAGCATCTGTAGGGTCTGACAATGGTTTGCTTTCACCAGTTACCCTCAAATCACTGGAAATAATACCGTGGCAAAATGTATTCACTGTGTTCCACTCGAAACAGAAACACAGCTCCCCTAACCCAGTGTCCTGATTCTATCCATGGTCAAGATCAAGTGTTCTGTGGAAGCTCCAAATAGCACAGCAGGTAAATATTTAAGAATAAGAGATTATTCACATTCCAGCAAAAGAAGTATTGATTCTTCCTACTGAGCAAACGCAGAATTAGTTGCAAGTACAAAAGGCTCACGCCAGCATTTCACGTTGAAGGGTTTGTTTCTGTCTCAAAGCGTGACAGCTTACACACGCTCAGAGCAATTTGTCTGCTCACCAAGCAAGGAAGCAACAGCAGAAGGAATGTACAGTCACACACGGCCAGATCAGGGGAACCATCCAGACTCAACACCAGCAGCAGCTCCGGACAGCAAAAGTCCAGCAGGAAATCTGCAGGCACACGGATATTCCACATAGTGGCAAACCAGCTCCACATCTGCATTGCCCAAGCTAGAAAAAAACTATCATATAATCAGCACTAAACCTGGTTTTATCCCTCCCCACCCTGAAAGAGCAGGCACAGTCACTGTTTCCAGTTCTAAAATGCAATTTATGCCAAAAGTTGCTGCAAAGGTGATCAGGGAAAGATCTGAGCTAAGCACATAGGAGATAAAACATCAGAGAGCCCTGGAACTATCTTGCTAGCCATTCCTCCCATCTCTTCTAGTACTCAGTCTTGCCATCATTGGAAGGAAGAGTACCACAAGATGTCCCAGCATTGTAAAACCCTTCTGTTTGATACACAGTCATTCTGTAAGTAAGTCTGCAATGAAGTGCTTGAAGGTTCATTTCTTCCTTTCTAGCTACCAGACATAAAATACCGGGCTAGTGACAAATCAGATCACTGGAGGCAAAAAGACTGCACTGTTATCTACTGGAGCAATGACGGCTCAAACGGCAGTTTGAATTCTCGCGGTGAGTATGACGGTGACCTTCGCATCCACCCGCGAAGGGAAGCAGCTTTATTTACATAGTTAAATCCACATCACGGTGGAAGACAGCGCCGCTACAGAATGAAACGTTGATTTTTTTGTCCCAAGGCATAGCTGAGCTCTCACAAGGTCACATGTAGCCTGAAATGAAGCAAGACTATCTTAATCACGCTACCAATACATTTCACCTAGATCTGGTGACACTAGTAATCTATTTTCATTTACCAGCTGAAAAACCTCATTATTTTAAGATGGAGAATCAAGAAATAACGAGAGATTGCTTCTTTCGTCCCTCAGCTGATTATGCACAAGCAGGTCTCTAATTGTGTTTGAGCTGCTGCAACAAGCTACACGTTCCAGCTGCACAGAAAGAGAAAGGTCTACCCACGAGGAGGCGGCAGGGTGAAAGTCTTACTCAAAAAGAAACACCTTGCATCATTGCAGTCCAACAGGGGGCTACAAAAAGCTGGGGAAGGGCTTTTTAGGATCTCAGGAAAGGACTGAGAAATCCTAACACTGCCTTTTAAGACAAAGCAGTGTGCAGTGTGGCAGGACATGGCCTTTTCCCAGGTGTTTACAATTCCTGAAATGCCCATTCAAAGTCAATCTCATTTGTTGGGTGTTTTTAATCTCAAGTCTTAATTACTTCTTTCTGGAAGCACCTCAGCCTTTACAGCTAAAAATCATTCTTTACAGGCTTCAACACTCAGGTTTATTTGCATGGAATAACCTACATACAAGTTTCACCTCTGCAAAACAGTTTGCTTTCTCCATCCCACAGAGCCAGAACACCACTGCAATCCCTGCTTCTCCTATCCTACACCAATAAAATAAGGTGTTGGAGCAGGGTTTTCCTTTTACTGACCACTCCTGCTGCTAACTGAGGGTAAGGAGGAGGCTAGACAGAGAGAGATCATGCAGTAGACTGGTAATAGATTTTTAGAGAGAGTGATAGATACAAATCATTAAACAAAGTCAAATATAACCTTAAAAACAACGGATGGAGAGTGAGGATAGTAGCTACAAATTGATCAGTCTCAAGCTAACTATGCACCCCTATCTAACCAGGATTATTGTTCTTCGGGGGAAATAAAAAGCCTTCAGGATCTAGGGCACACAGACAGCTTTCTAGAATGAATTAATTCATTAACTCTGCTGTGACAGACTGACAGGGCTTTTTAAAACAGAAGGAGAAGAACTGTACTTGGATGTAGTTGTGCAGATAAGGCAGATTAAAAGCAGGAAAGCACAAGACTGCTTACACTTAGTGATTTGGAAAGATCCTCCAGGCTAGATCCAGAAGGTGCCTGTAATTACTAAACTGAAGCATTCACTTTCTCTGTCCCAAGGACCTGTTAGAGTTCATAACCTGGAATTAGATACCTACATAATCCTGCTGGCAGTTTTCTGCAAGTCTAATTCACAGAAGCTACAAAACTCTCTCAGAAAAAAACCCTACCCAAGGAAGAGAAGAAATTAAACACTCTGACATCTCCTAGGCATTAGCTGCTTCTCAAATTAGGCAACTTACTTTCCTGTAGCTAGCATGCCCGACAGATAGAGCTGGCAAAGCAGCATAACTCCAACTTTCTGGTTCAAGAATTTCTTTCACATCTGTATAAAGAGGGTGTTTTATTCCGATACAGGGCTCTCAAACAGTGCTTCCACTATGAATGGGCTCATGCAGAGGGACAAAGCACAAGAGAGACTTAATAACACACAGACCTCAGAACTTACCTACAAGGAGGTCCCGTTTCCTAAGCCAGAGAGTAGCCAAGTGCATTTAACCAAGCAGAATAAAAGGAGGCAATAGCAAGAAAATCCCCCACATTATTCCCCTGGGCACAGTTTAAAGCAATTACCTCAGACTTCCTGAAGCTGCAGAGGAAACTGAATCTCTTAAATCCACGGCAAGAACTTCAGCCACTGGTGTGGCTAGGAAAAATATGGATGAGTGGAAAAGAACTGTGACTCCAGCATCTAGGGTGCCACAGAGGCAACTGGAACTACCTCCCTGTGGCCAGCACTTCCTTCTTCGTTTGTTTCTGGGTTGATTGAGGTTTTAGGGGTTTTTTGGTTCTATGCTCTGTAAGTGCAGAGCTTGATGCTTGATTACAGGACAAGCTACGGGCTGCAGTGGTGGTATTTATTGCTCCCAGGTAGGCCAGAATTCAATCACAGTTGATAGTAACTCTGTTGTGTTAGCTGTATGTAAGGTGCAACCATTTATCCGGGAGTAGAGCTCAGCTACATGTCGTTACCTTCTTAAACTAACAGGATGATATTGAATGTGTGACTGAAGCTGACAGCTGAGCCCAAGTTCAACAAAACAAGATTGCTATGGTGTGACTTAAATCAGCCACGGAAAAGGCACTGTGCAGTGAGGCCATACACACTGGAAAAATGTGCAGAGATCACACTCGTGAACTGAAATCACTGCACTAAAGAAAGCAGGAGCTTGCGTGGGTGGTTGATGGGTAATTGGAGTCACTGAATATGAAGCAGTTGATCAACTAAACCCAGAAGCTGTGACACAAGACAAGAAGATGAAGAAAAAAGAATACTGCAATGTGAGAGAAGATTTCTGCACAGTCATTTCCCTGGATGTTTGCAATCCGTCTTTAGTGGGCTCAACAGCACTAATACCAGGAGAGCAGAGATCCACAGAAACCCGAAGTGAAGAGTTCAGCCTGGAATCAAGTCTGCAACTCCAGTCAGTCCTAGTTTAGTGGGTAACACTGACTCAGTCACTAAAAATGCCAATGATTCTTAAGTAACCAAGATAGTTTAGACAGCCAGGCTCGAGAACTCAGCCTTCTGTAGAAATAAACATGAAAGGAGAAAGGACTGTGAAAGCCAAGCAATTGAGACAGAAATCTTTATTCAGATTCTATTTGTTTATTATTATTTGGATTTCTAAGAAGGAATTTGAGCTGTGATTGCCTGTTGATTGCTGCACTTATTTCTGTGCCACTTCAGGGAGGCACCCACGTTTTAGATATTTAGGTTTTCATTAAAGCTGAACCTCCTGTTTCTTCAGGCACACGTTTCCTCCTATTCCAAATGAGTCACCCAGCAAAAGGAGCAGAGACCACAGCAAACGCTCCGTAGGACAAACTGTGGGATTTTTACAACAAATAAATTAAACAACTATCTATAGCTAAAAATAAATATAAATAGCATGTTTACTTAACATGCAAATGAACAAAAGAGAATAACCTCATGTTTATGGCCGCTGAAGGTCACTTCCACACTGATATTTCTCCTAAGAGATCTCTGCCTAAGCAGTGACATCTAACGTCCTTAGACAACCTGGAAATGACTTCCATTGTCAAAGAGATCTCAATTAAAAAAAACCCAGTTGAATCAGTTTGCTGTCAGGTTACCTTTGTGACCTTTTGTGTTTCCTAAATAAATGCTCAGAAGGCGTTGGACACTAGGATAAACTCATCCATGTCATAAAAGTCGGGTAGACTTTCCATCACCACTGCGTATGTTCGTTGGAATCTGACTGTAGCTGCTCACATCATTAATAGCAAGCAATGTATTTGATTAATTTACCCTACACTTCTGTTCAGGAAACAGCTTCTCCCATACCGAGTTCTGCTTTTTCTTATTCAGGAGCATTCACTGAATGTTTTCAGCCTGTTGTAGTCTGGAGTTTGTCTGGAAGCTCTTTGTTCCACCTGAACACAATTATTAGCTCTTTGCTGGAGATGGTGTCATGTTAAATGTTCGGGTGGTGGTGCCTGTTTTCCCCTGACTGATTTTGCCACTCTAAGCATAGTATCTGCAACATTTTCATACATGATTACTGAAACTCTAGTGTTATGTTTGAAGGAGCAAGGGAAACATAAACCAATATGGAAACAGTCCTCTAAACGTTCATCAACAATACAAGTTTACACAGATGTTGAAAAGTGAACACAAAAGGATGAGAATACTGCAGAATTGAAAGCTTCCCAGGACTGGAAACTTCTACAGGTGGGTCCTCATGTTATTATGCCAACTCATTTTAAGTCACTTCCTTACTCCTCTGTTTTTCTGTACTACGTTTTCCCCACACAGAAGGACACTTCATTTATCCCAGCCACCACATGAACAGATGCAGCTAAATCAAGTCAAAAAGGGCAACACAGACCATGGCCCATAGGACTTGCAAGTAGTCAACAAGATTAGAATTACAGCATGTACGAGCAATGAGTTTCCTCTTTATACCTGTGATTAATGTAACTCCACTCTAACTACCCTTTTTTATGCATGATGAAGACATAATTATTCCATCTGTTTCTAGAGGTCCTAACAAATAGGCAGGGAACAGAAAAATACTAAAATTCAGAAATTAATCTTAAACTAATCATGTAAAGTAGACTGCACTCAAAGAGGGCTAAGTGGAAATACTGTCTTAGTCTCATTTCTCCATTAATAGAAAAAATTACTAGAACCATCACATTCAGGGTGTTGTAGAGTCTCCTTCTCTGGAGACATTCCAGCCCCGCCTGGCTGTGTTCCTCTGTGACTTGGTCAAAATGATCCTGCTGTGGCAGGGGGATCAGACTGGATGATCTTTCAAGGTCCCTTCCCACCCCTAATGATTCTATGATTCTATGATTCCCACCAACAAACGACTTCTTGTGATGAATACGTGAGCACATGTTCTTCTCATTCCCTGAAGCGTTTTACAGGTCAGGAGGTTAAAACCTTTCCGTAAGCAATGAAAATGTAGGTGCACATTTAGGGAATGGAAAATATGTGAGTAAAATTGAGTCAGGAACCTGTCCAGCTGAATTTTAGCCTGAATCAACAGGCTAGCAAAGTCACAGCTCCACCTGTTGAGCTAAAGAAAATCATCCACCTCTAACAGCTGGCAGCACAGATTCATTTTTTTGCCAGACATAGATGACTAACACTCTGCCACTTGGATACAACAAAACATAAAAGTTTAGGACAAGTCATGTAGTCATTACTCTAGGTGAAGGAATTCTGTAGCCATTGATCCATTCTACCAGAGAACAAAAAGACTTGGATCTAAAGGAAGGATCTCATGGCAGAGCAAAGACAGGAAGTTGTTCTGCTGAGTAATTTTACTAAAGCACACTGCAATGGCAGAAGCAATGAGAGAAATAAAAGTGCATAGAACCCACTCAGCTCTTTTTAACTTCACAGGAGACTAAACTGCTCAGACCAAAGGCTATGAACACCACACAGCCACACACACAATTACTTCTTCCTTCCTTTGCAAGCTATAAATGTACAATTTGCACAAAGCAACTCAAGATGAAATGTTGTGAAACACCATTCCAAAGCACTTTATAAAAATGGAAATACTTATCAAGCTAAGTCATTTTACCATCAGATAAATCAATATCTTGAATGGTCTTCAAAGTTTCTTGTGAAAGAATACATAAGGCTACTTGTTTTGCATTACATGCTCATCATTCAAGTACATTTTTCTTCTGAAGGGAAAAATATGCAGTATTCATACACCAAAAAAAGTGTATCAGTCGCAGTTAGACTTCAAATCTAGAGCACAGACACAGCTCCACCAAGGGCAAGTCTTGCCTGACCAGCCTGGTGGCCTTTTACAATGGGGTCACAGCCTCGGTGGACAAAGGCAGAGCAACCTAGACCTGTGCAAAGAATTTGACACCATCACAGTAATGATGAGGCTGGAAAAGACCTTACAGATCACCCAGTCCAACCTAAAACCAACCAAGTAACCCTAAACATCTGGCATCTAGCTCATGCCACCCAGCACTTCATCCAGCCTAACCTTGAACACCTCCAGAGACGGTGACCCAACCACCCCCCTGGGCAGCCCATTCCAGAAACAGATCACTCTTTCAGTGAAAAACCTTTTCCTAAGGTCACATCTAAATTTCAGAATACTCTTTAAATTGTGAAGAATAAAGGCAGCACTCACACCTCCTCTAATGTACTTTGTCGCTCATTTCCATATTCATTTGGATTGCACTGCACTGAAAGACTGAACCATATCATTACAGTCTGTTAATCCAGCCAATAACTTTTCCAAGATGCACAGTCTGCTCTAGTTAGCAAATATTCTGTGCAAAGATGCAAACACCAGCTACATTCTGATCTATTTGTAATTACATGAGGTAGTATTGCAGTGGCCACTGCTAGCAGAGCCATCAGAGCTGCTCCCAGAGGAAGAAGGCACGCAGTAGAAGTACTACCATTTGATTTGGTAGAAAGATGCTAAAACTAGAGGATATGATTGACACCGAACACTGTCTTATCAAAGGCCAGAGGACGTTGATTTTCACTCCAAGTAACCACTCACAGACAGGACACCACTGCAGTTAAGAGTATGTTTTGTGCAATGTTTCATAACCCAGATATTAGAAAGTACTGTTACTAAAGAGTCACACTCCTGCACCTCAGTGTTCACCATACACTCCCCTACCACCTACTATGAGCAAGCCAGTTAAGAAAATTGAATTGATTGTGGAGACAGGGAGAAGAAGTAAGTACGAGTGTAAAATTGTGGTCCTTGTTAAAGTAACATCCATTACAGATGAAGGCAGCAGGATGAAGCTTGTCTATTTTAATGGTGAAGGTTTTGATGTGCTATTTATTATGCACATCTTTTATGTCACATCTCTATGTTTGTAGTCCCCTTATTTCCCTGCTCTTTAAAGATCTGTTCACTCAGCAATTGTCATCCATAAAGCTACAGTGTTATTGCTTATAAAATCTCCTCAAGGTGCCAAGCATCCCCCACATACACATTAACAAAACTCTCTGTTTACGACACAGGGTAGCAGCAGAAAGAAAGCGCCAACAGAAATTGCTCTAAATAAGAGTCCAATTACAGTCTAACATGCTGATTTTAAACAGACCCATATTTTACAATATTGATATTGATGCTGGATCAGCCGTGGGAACACACCTTAATATTACTCCTGTTTTAAGTCCATACCTTCTTTGGAAGATATCTAATGCTATGGATGAGATTGTAAATATAAAGAGCAGTCCATTAATTTTATACAAACCTTTTTATACTCCTGAAGGACTATGTCAACATTTACTGACAAAGTAGCCTAGCAAAATAACTGTTTTTCTAAAGTTCAATCAAGAACGGCTTGTAAAAACGTCTGTGCAGATAAATATTGTGGTACAGGTGGCCTGAACTGCTCATAACAGAAATTCCCTTAGCTACATCTTTTTAAGAGCTGCCAATTAGAGTTCCAATCTGAAAAGGCATCTAAATAATGACAAGCAATTCTCGGTAATAAAAATGGTGCAATTAATCTTCAACAGAAGATGAACTTTCTTTTGTGTAACACTGCAGGGTCATGCCATAGGATCCACCATATCTGGGAGCCTCTGTCTTTCAACAGTGGTCTCAACAAATGGCTACAGGGTGTCTTCTTTTTTGCTTTATCCTTTTACCCAGTGGCTCATGTGCACCCTTAGACAAATGGAGGAAATACTGTGCCAACTGAAAATTAACTCCCACATGACACAGGCTAACATAACAGGGTGAGGGGACACACATAAGACATGCTAGTCACTACTCATTTGTTATTTATGTCATTTCTGACTAAGTATTCAGAACCATGCAGAAGCGCTATACTGATAGGGCCAGATCCTAAACTACTGGATCTGTTAGAAATCATCACCGACTTCAGGGATTTCTAGACAAGAGCATCAAGTGTTCTAACTAGGAAGTACCATGTTTTTCAACCAAGGAAGCTGTTAAATGACATTTATTTTAAATAAAGTATATAGGTCTAATATAGATTATATATATATATATGTTTTTAAAAATTTAATTACAGATTGTTCCAAGAACTAAGACTAGTCGATCACTTCTTTGCCAGTATTATTTTGGCTGTCAGCTATGCTGCTTAAAAGGAGTCTGCTGAGCCTAGGAATACTATCCAACTAGCACCAAAGTTAAAACAAAGATACAGAGAAGTAACAGGCATATTCTGCTTAGCAGGTTTCAAATTTCAAACACACACAATAAGAAACAACCAGGCTACCCAGGCAAAGAAACAGCCAGGGTCTTAGTTCTTTAGGTTTTGCATCAAGTTTAGATTAGAAAAATAAATTTGAAGAAAATGTGGCACAAGTATCATTATCATTTGGTAAGCTCTGAGAGGGCAAAAAAGCCTGATTTCTCCCTTTCAACAATCTGCAGATGTGAAAAGAGCAGATTACCTTTCCATGCACTGTTTAACCTGTAATCAAAGTGACGAAACAGATCAACTGGAGTGTTGATACCCCAGAAGGCACTGGCAAAACCAACACATGAATCGCCAGAACAGAGACCTACTAGTGGATCAGTAATTTCACAGCAGACACAGGAGGCAGTGGAGAAAATATTGGTAAACCAGTCCTTGGAGAAGAAGAGACAGGGCACCTGGAGAGATGGATGCAGTTTGCAACACAGATGAACGGCCCTGAGACATTTGTCACTAGCTGGATTGCGAAACGCTGACATTAATGAGGGTGGCATTTGGAAGATAAAAGCAATATCTCTGAAACAGACAATGCAGTTCCCAGGCACCACATATGGGGACATGGTGCAATCAAAAGGGACTGGAACATGTTCACATCTAGCAAAAGCATCACAACTGCAGCTGATATTCATGACAGAATATGGATTAGGAATAAATGGCTTAAGGTTTTGTCTGGAGGGTTTGTGGGGATTGTGGGTTGCTTTTCCCTTCAGCCCAGTCAATTTCCATCACATTCATTTGTTGAAGGACTCTCCATCAGTCATCCACTTACACCTGCCTTGTCAAAAGTCAGTGCTTCATTGATGAGTGTTTTTGATGCAGCAGATATCTAGAAGACAGTTCTACCAATGGTGCATGGGGATTTACGGACGTGGACACACTTGCCTGTTATTGTATTTGCTCTTGAAAATAAGGATAGAGCTGGGTAATATCTTAAGCACTGTCTTCCAGGACCCAAGCAAGTGAAAAGAGTGAGGTCTGGTTGCACCTCACAGTTATCTCAGATTGTCACTATACCAAAAATGGCATCATCTATGTCTGAGAGCCATTCCTGTCCTAACCTATGGGACAGGAAGTTATCACTATTAATGAATCACTCCCTGCTCTCATATGTCAGTGTCACCCATGTCCCACAGCCCTTTTTGATTCCAATGTTCTTGGGCATCTCTTGTTCCCCATCAAAAGGAGAGGATGTTGTTGTCCTGGGACAGAATAGACAAACCCAAGCATCCCAGAACAGCCTTACTGATCTCCAGACTCATCTTGCCATGGATCTTAGATAACTGAATTCAAGATCCCACCTTTGTTCCCCTCCACACTCACTTATTACCCCTCTGGTCAGTTTTTCCCCAGAAAACAAAGCAGCTTCTTCTCCACTAAGGAAAAGCCAGTCAACATCCATCTGCAGATCCATCCATCTGCTTCTTCCTTCAGGAAAACTCTGCAGGCAGCCAAATTCCAAGTCCAGCGCGGGTGGCGAGTGAAGTCGGAGCAGCAGTGGCCCCAAGTATTGACTGTCCCAGGACAAGGGCCTGGGAGAGACTCCCCCAGGGCCAGCAGGGTCCGCGGCAGAGAGCGGAGGGCCGCGGGGCTGGGCGCTGTCCGTAGTGCTGATAAAGGTCCTGGCGCTGTCCGAGGTGCTGAGCCGGGCACCGCAGTCCGCCGCCGAACCGAGGGGCAGCGGTAGCCCCGAGGTGGCGGAGCGCGGCAGCAGCGGAACGGGGCATCTCAAAGTGAACCCTGTCCGAATCAGTCTGCAAGCCCTTGTCCTCGCCCCTCGCATTAGCTTTTCCGTGATTCAAAACNTTAAATCACGTGGACTAATCATGCGCTGAATAAAGTGATCCATGAACGAAGAGGAAAATGGTAACTCAACTAACCCGGCATGTCATAAGGACAAGCTCCTTCTGCTTCCTCTTTAATGCTGCGTGCAGAGAGCACAACTCCACGTGTGATGGTACCCATGTCCCCGTCCTGCTGCAGAGTCCCGAGCACCTCCTGGTTGTCCTTCAATACTGTCTGTCTCTCCTCTTCGATTCAAATATTGAAAAAGAACGGGTAGAATGAAGCTGACTGAATCCCTCCTTTAATCACAACCAAGCCCAGCAAGAAGTGTTCTGGGAAAAGAAGCCGTATTCCTAAGAAGTGGGCAGTGTGAGAGTAGTTAAAACAGAACAGAAAAGCCTCTTGCAAAGTCAATTCTTATGTAGATGAGGCGACATTAGAGCTTTTCTCCCTCTTCACGGTTTTAGTGAATTTCTAATTTGCCCAAAGAAGCCCTAGAGGAATGAGAAAGAAAGGGCGGGAACACTGCGATTGCTAGTCGTAACAAGTATTACAGTGGCCTGTATTGCCGACTAGAAATGCACTGAAAATGAGGGGATCCAACGAGTTATTTCTCTTGACCTTCGTCTTTGTCCATCTAGGCTGAACAAACTTCCTGCCACGAGCATCACCCCTGCTCTCTGACAGATACACAACTTTGGTCTCTCTAGGTCACTGAAAGGAAAAAAAGAATGAGAAGAGATTTCCCTTTAACACATACAAAAAAAAAAAAAAAAGAAAGAAAAAAGAAAACAAAAACTACTCACAGAGGTTTAAGCAACAGCCAGAAAAACGTTGGGTTAAACAATAAACTGGGAAACATGATACTGTCCTATATCAGAGAACAGTTTCCACAGCATTGAGAAGCTGCCAATATATATCATATCAATAAAAAGGAGCTCTTCGAAAGCTTGCATAGTAATTGAGATTGGAGATCTTTTTTGATATGGGTTGGCATTTCCTCATATCAGCCTGACATAGCCAACTCAGGAAATTGCTGGTAATATTCATCTGGGGAGCACTTTCATTAAACGTAATTCATTCGACTTTCACAATAAATTGAGTGACATCCTTACAGCAGAACCTTTTTATCCTTGATGAAGTGCTTGCCAGCCTTTGGTTTTTCACTTTATTGTCACATTCCTTAAAACAGAATCGTCAACATGTCAATCTACTGCGGAAAAAAATGCTAAAGCTGTATTTACAAAGCACCCAGGAGGTGGTTTAATGCTGATTTACAAGAAGAGTGAGATGGGTGTAAAGCTATCTGATAAATCACAGCACGACTTCACCTAAACCAAATCGGGAGAACAGAAACTAAACCTAGGGAGAGAAGGATGGATCACACATAACTCCAAGTCCTGGCTATTCCAAGAAATTGGTTTCTTAATCTGCTTCACTGTACTTTCCAAGACTACTGGGAAACTGGCTTTTTGTTAATTAAAATGGCGTTTAGAGAAGTGAGGAAATATTAAAGACCTTAAAATGGATACCTCTAGGTACCGGCTTGGAAGATTTGGCTAGTGAAAGAGAGGCAGGGATATTGCATTATATTCAGGTGAAATAAAGGTGGAATCTGTTCCAGTCAGCCTTCTCCAGCGGTACCAAAATGAAAACAGTGTGTGCTAAGCACCAATAAAAAGACGTTTCAGTGCAGGGAAACCCTTTCTTAAAGCCTTAGCACAGGTCCCTGGTGGTTATGAAGGAAGAGATCCCGAAAAAGAATGTGTGTTCCTTCGCTTTAAAAAAAAAATTAACCCCCCTGAAAACACACGCTCCCCTTACAAACAAAAAAAGGCAGGAAACATCCCAGCAAACTAGAGCGCAGAGGAGTTTGTTTTGCCTACACGAGAGTCCGCTTGCCATTCCCGTTCCTTACCTTCTCAAAAGGTAAATTATTCCCCCTAGACCACCGCAAAAGAGTCTCAACTCCTTTAGAAAGCGGCATCGTCTCCAGGCTATGTAAACTGTCTCGCACAAAAAGCCACTTCTCTCTTTCCGCGCCAAGCGGTTCCCCCCAACAACCCACAACCCCCCCTCACTCCCCCGCCTTCGACGTCAAATTGAAAATTGAAAAAAAATCGCTTATTTGGGGGGAAAAAGCAAAGCCGGGATGCTTTCAGGACCAAATGCCTCTGAGGAAATACTGTGGATGGTGATTACGAGAGGACAATGCCTTCTCTCTCTTTGGGCTTTTGATTTTTTTGTTTTCCTTTATCTTCGCTGTCAGTAGAAGGTCCCACGACAAAGTAGGACACAATCAGCAACTACCTTTAAAAAGGAGGAAAAAAACACAACTACCTATCTTCGGCGGCACGTGATAGCTCTCCACGTTCTTCATAGCTTTCATTAACCTAAGTGAAATGACCGCAAACAGTGCGCCACAGGGAGAAATTAAATGTACACAAATGCTGGAAGCCACTAACCCCCTGTTTACCCCCCTCGGCAAGCACCGGACCAAGGGTGCCACCGCTGAGAACAATTTTAAACCCTCATTATTCACAGCATTTCTGCAGAAAAGCTGCGATCCGCTGTCAGAAGGCCTCCAAACTGCAGTGACGATGTGGAACAGACCTGAAAACTCCAGCCCGGTGCGCGGTGGAAGTTAGCAGGCTGCTTGCAAGACCCCTTGCCAAAGCTGCCCCGGGAGTCCCGCGGTTGTACTCGAAGATCCCCCCCGCGAAACAACGCACTCGGGGTTGAAAAATCACCCTTCGGTTTCCTCTTACGCTGCTTTCATTCTGCACGAAGTTAAAAAGCTCTGCCAGGCGGCTCCCGTGCGTTTACTAATTTACAAACCCACCGGGTGAGAGAAGCGCTTGGCTACAAAGACCCGAACTAGGGCAGCTGACACGGGGAGGGATCCTTACCCTTGCAGAACGCAAAGCAAAACCCCAGCTGTTTTTAACTCCGTACCCGCTTCGCGAGTAAGGACTAGCTAAGGAGTGAGTCTAAGTCTCTCCAAGCCGGGGTGATCGCAGCAAAAACAAATTGCTTGCTTGCAGCGGGATGGAATTTCCCCTACATAAAGCGTGAGAAGCTGGAGTGGGGGTACAACTGTGGGATCTGCAAGGCATTTTGCACCCACTGCCCTGGGTTTGCTGCAGGTATGCGCAGGACCGGGCCGGCGGCCCACAGCGAGGCCGGGAGCTGCAGGACGGGGAGAGAGGCTGCAGCCGCCGGGAGCTGCCGGCTCCGGGCCCCGCCGGTCCACGCCGGTGCGGAGGAAGTCCTCAGCAGCGGGTACGGAAGCGATCTGCTTCCTCCTTTGGGACCATGCTTGACCTGTCCCGGTGAGAAACAACTAGTTATGATCCTTGCTGCGTTTGCCAGCACCTCGCGCATTTTGTAGTCTCTCCCACAGTATGTTGCTTCCACTCAGGAAAAAAGAAGAAAGAAATTAAGAGAAACAGGCCGGTGTTTTATTGTCCCGTGATGACTGGAAATGCAACGGATTTAAACGGGAAGGTTTCACTAAGGGAATGCTGTAAAACGCCAGTGCCCTTTGGAGCAGATAGAGCTCAAACCTGGAAGAGTCTGCGATCTTCGGGTGCCTTTTGTTTTCTTAATATTTGCATTGTTCCTTAATGATGATTTTGAGCTCGACACAGCACTGTTAAGAAAATCCATTAGAATAAGATGCTTTTGAAAGAACAGCGGTGGAGTCTTGTGGTAAATGAGACCGAGCACGGCTGTTTGACCACTTTCTGCAGCTCTTTAAATATGAAGAAATAAAATAAGTGCAAGCCTTTAAAGGTTAGCTCCAGATTCCACCAAATTAGTACTAAGTTATCCCGATAGGCCAAAAGGAATGCACTTCCACTGCAAATCAAGTATAACATTTTCAATACACTGCACAGCTTGAAACAAGGAGAAAATGCATGTTTCAGAGGCTGATGAATGTTCTTATCAATAAACATAATAAGGCTAACCCAGAAAAATCCCTACTTGTTCTGGTCGGCTGTGACCTCTATAAATTTCAGGCAATAAGCCTAGATGGCACATGAGTCTATTATAAAGGGGGAAAGAAAAGCAGATACACTTTTTTCCCCAAGATTTCACTAGGAAGAGCTTTAACAGGCGCGGGGGAAGATAAAAAATTAAAACCAACAAAACACCGTGGTTTGCTGAATGAAAAGGAAGAACCACAAGCCAGGGAGCATCTGTAAATGACTAACTTGGAGGCAACCCGGCCTTGCCACGGCTGCTCACTGCCACAGAACACTGTTTTGCTCAGGCAGAGAGGAACCATCGCATCTTCTCTCTCACCTGTATTCCTAATCTCTTTGTAAAAGGGTTTTTTAGCAAACTCGATAGGAAGCAGGCTGTGCTGCCGTTTCATTTACCTTTCCTAATAGGTTGGGTAGTGGAAATTGAAACTGTTCACATCCACACCGAGCAACACACACACGTAACAAAATGCTGCACCTTGTCGGCTTGTGGCTCTGCAGTACAGATTTAAGCCAAAGTTGATGCTTACAAACAGTTTATGGCCACGTGTGGCCTAATGCAAACTTTCAGAGCACCCCCTAAAACACAGAGAATACGGAGAGGCTGGCGTAAACATACAAATACCGACTCTGAAAGAAGAACCGGGTTAGGCAGGGAAATCCTTTGGCTACCCCCAAGTGTTTTGGCAGAAGACACAACCCAGCCGAAAAGCGCATCCCCTCCCCCCGGCTTCTCTTTTATTCCCGATTTATTTATTTTTTTTCAATACTATTTCTCATTGTTTCGAGGGAAACTGGAAATAGATCGTCTCCCTGACTCTGCAGTGCCAAGTCTTCGGGGGAAAAAAATAGAAGGAAAAAAAAAAGTACTCAGGTAATGAAGTCTGTAACTAAGCGGTAATTGAATCAGCATAATTTGCACACTGAATGGTTTTCAAATGCTCCCAGTTTACAATTAAAGGAGAATTAATGCGCCGGTTGTTCAGACTGCAGAGCATTAGAATAAATCCAGCACTGTTGTTGTAATGAGTTGAGAGCGGTTTAACTGCCAGCAAACACATTTAAAATTTAACACGACGTATCGATTCCGCTCCGGCTTTTTGATAGATTATTCGCCACGCACTTCTCTGCCAGCTTCCCCCCACCCCGCACACACAGCCCCGGCTATAAAATTCGCGGCAAGGAAAGCCTCCCGCAACAGACGTGGCACCGCCGGACACGGACACAAGGATCCCACCCACCCAGAGGGATCCGCATCAGGCGGGACGAGCGCGACCCCCGGCGCTGCGCGGCCGCGTAATGTGAGCGCGACCCGGCCTGCCCCTCCCCCCCG